>CM044014.1:21667306-22174311 GCA_024085815.1 Flaveria linearis | reverse complement strand
GTACCCTTGAAACTACTAGTCTGCCTATTTTGATAATCAAGCCTCTATCATCTTTCTTGTCCGGAATACCCATTTAGTGCCTATGGGTACTTGACCAGATGGTAGTGGGCATAGATTCCAGACCTTTTGTCTTTTGAATTGAAGCAGCTCCTCCTGCATCGATTAAACCCAACTACTATCCTTTAAGGCATCTTCTACCTTCTTTGGTTCCATCTGAGACAAGAAGCATGAATACAAGCAGACATTCCCATGATGAGTTTGTCCTCTTGTTCTCACACCCTCAGAGACATTCCCTATGATGTTCTCAGTTGGATGAGTGTTGTGAATCCTAAGACGAGGTTTCACTTCCAGTTGCAGAGATAAGTCTAGGTTAGACATATTCTGATCAGGACTGGATCACTCTGTCTAACTGTTGTTTCAAAGTCATTCAATGAGGACTGATTGAATGATTGAGAAACATCATCAATGGTTGGTTGTGAAGTAGGATTAACGGTTGCCTGTTCCTTCAGAATACTACTTCCCTCAACCTGGTGTTGTAATGGATCACCTGAAGAACTTTGAGGTTAATCAAGTGATTCACTTGTTAAGCTTCATTATTCCTGGAGATAGTTACACTATCAGATCTGTGAATGGTTGAAACTTGTGCCTTTCAGCTCTTGGAGAATTTGGAAGAGGTCTGGGAAGCTCAAATAGTTGACCTGCATCAGCATCATCTTGAGCACCTGTTCCACTGAAACATTCTCACAAGATGGTTTAGAATAGTTAGTAAACATTCTAAATCAAAGATATACTCAGGTCCATCCCCCTAACACAAGGAGTGTGCTTATTAACAACTATATTGGATGACTCCTCAAATAGTTGATTCTTGATATTGTATACTCTATAAGCTTGGGAGCTAGAAGAGTATCCAACAAAGATAGCATCATCCGACTTCTCAGTAAACATTGCTAAGTTGTCCTTTGTGTTAAGTATGGTACACCTGCAGCCAAAGGACCTTAGAAAGCCAATGAACGGTGGCCTCTTGTTCCATAACTCATAAGGGGTTTTTCCATGGGCTTAACTACAAGAACCCTGTTCTGCACATAGCATGCAGTGCTGACTGCCTCTGCCCAGAATGTTATAGGCAGTTAGAATCAGCTAACATGGTCCGAGCAGCCTCAATAAGTGTCCTATTCCTCTCTCAGCAACACCGTTTTGTTGAGGAGTTCTGGAGCACTATATTGTCTGTCAATCCCTTTTGAGTCACAGAATGAGTCAAGAACAAAGTTCTTAAACTCAGTCCATTGATCACTTCTAATGATTTTAACCTTATGATTAATTTGATTTTCTATTTTAAGAATGAAAGATTTTAAAGTTTCAGCAGTTTCATCTTTACTTCTTAAAAAGAATACCCATGTAAATCTTATAAAATCATCAACAATCACAAGGCAGTATGATTTCCTTCCAATGCTCATTATACTTGTGGGACCAAAGAGATCCATGTGCAATAAGTGTAATGGAGTAGTGATGGAGTTAACACATTTGGATTTATGAGACGATCTGTGTTGTTTCCCTTTTAGGCATGCAACACAGTTATCTTTGCAGAAAAATTCCTTCTTAGGCAAACCATGTACCAAGTTATTTTTAGCCAATTTATTCATTGTTTTAAAATTCACATGACACATGCGTTTATGCCATAGTGTTGACTCATCACTATCACTTTGGAGAGAAAGCATGATACTTCACCCATAGGAGAAGCATTGTTCATATCCAGCTTGTACATATCCACTTTCCTGGGAGATCTAAGAAGCACAATTCCGGAGGAATTGTCATCCCTGGTTTGAGGATAATGCACTCATGTTCTGTGAAAAGCATCTGATGCTTCTGGTCACAGAATTGAGAAAACTTAGCAGATTGTGTTCATGCTGTTTGACAAAGTGAACTTTGTCAATGTTTTATTCTGCCATTGGATATACTTCCTCTGCCAGAAATATATCCTCGGGCCTCACCTCCAAATTGGACAGGCCCTCCATCAAAGTTCTGGAATTGTTGAAGGAGAGATCTGTTTCCCTATCATATGCCTGGAGAGTGACATAATTGAACATAAGATAAGATGGTTAGTTTTGTTTGGAAGCCCAAGCCTTGCAGGTCTTGGGCTTTTCCAAAGAGAGTGACATAATTGAACCAAAGGATATGCATTGGGGTTCAATAGAGGTCATTGAAGAAGAGGTTTGGGCTGCAACATCTTCTTTGATCTTCCAATCCATCCCTTGGTTGATCTTTGAGGATGAGCTTGTTGAAGCTTTTGCAGCATGGTCTTCTTCCGAGCTTCTTTCTTTTCGGAAGAAGCCTTCACCACCTTTTCTTCCGAAGTAGTCTTCTTCTGAGATGGTTAAAGGGAGCCTTCTTGTTCTTCCGAACCTTTGAAGGTTTGGCTTCCGAAGCCATTTTCCCCTTCGGAAGGAGTACTTCCTTCCGAAAGCAACTTGGCTTCCGAGACCAATTTTCCCTTTTTCATCATTTGGACCGTTTGAAGTGGTCCAACTGAGAAAACTTCTCTGACTCCTTCTCTTCTAACATTATTGCATAATGTGTGCTGCTGGATTGTAGTAACAATCTTTAGCCATGTGGTTGTGCAGACCACACATTATACATGCAATGTTAGTCTTCTGGGAACTTACAGGTTGTTGTTTCTTTGGTTTCTTCTCTTCATCAGCAACTTTCCCTTTCAACTTCTGATCCTTCGGTAGGACAGGAGTGCTGGTACTACACTCATTTCCTGAATCAGAAGTACCTACCACTTGAAATCCGGCAGAGATGAAGACACCCTTTTGCTTTGGGTCAATCTTAAGCTTGAACTCTGCAACCTTCTTGGCAGTCCTTCTAGCAGCTTTAGCTCTGCTTCTTCTTGCCTTGGTGGTTAGGATTTGGTCTTCACAGGTGGAGATGAGTGTATCCTCCAGTTTCTCCCCTGTGGTGGCCACTATTGTTGCCTCATCCTCTAGTTCCAATGGAGAAGGGTCAGCAGTTGGAACCTCTTGCTCTTCAGTACCACATCTAGGTAGTCTAATAGACTCATAAGAGTGTGGTGGAGCTATTTCATTGGTTCCCAACCCTTCTTTGTTTTGATAAAACATTTTAGAATGAGAGGATGATGCAAGAATAGTTTAGAAGCTTTGCTCAGCAATAGCTTGCTTCCTGGCCTGAGCCTCAGCAGTGACTAACTGGGCTTGAACTTCAGATAGTTTGGATATCAGATCTTTGATTTGAGTCTTATAGTTGGTCTTTTCATGTTTTAAAAGAGACACAGTTTTCTCTAACTCTTCAATTTTCTTTTGATAGTCAGATTCAGCTCTCTTAAATCAGATTTTCACACATTTAAAGACTCAACCTCAGATCTGATTTCCGAAATGTAATCCTTATAAAGTTTAACTTTAGCAATACAGGCAGCAGTACAAAAATGTTCATATACCTGATCATCATCTGTTCCGACCATGAGTGCTTAAGCGGGAGTCACATCCTGAACCATGAAGCTCCAGTCAACTTCTTGAGCCACAGCAGCTGTTTCAGTTGACTTCTCTTCATGCTTTGAAGCAGTGGGATGTGTGGAGGCCTGTGGGGTTCCCGGGTTGTTCTTGGGAGCCTTGCATTCCCTAGCAAAGTGACCAAGTTGGTTGCAGTTGTAACACTTTGCTTTGCTCTTATCAAACCCAAACCTGCTGTTGACTGGGTTTTGAGGGAATTGCCTTCCAGTTCTCTTGAAGAACTTCTTCACTCTGTAAGTTAAAAGTGCCATCTGCTGGACAATGTCCATATACTCCACATCATCTGGACTGAAGCACTCAAGATCATCAAAGCAATATTGAAAATCACCAGAGTGTCCACTTCTAGAGATAAAGGCACAACTATCCTGAGAGGAGTTGTGTTGAACCTTTTGAGACTTTGGAGTCTCAGGTAGAGTAATGTAGGGTCCACTGTGTGAGTTGTCAGGGTAACATAGCAACTGATGTTGTGGTTCTATGATTTCCCTTTCAACCACATGAAGGGCTGAACTCAGTTGGTTATTGGAGTGACCAGAGGAGTTCTGCATGTTCATCTCCATCTGGAATGCACTTAGGATACCATACAACTCTGTCAGAGTAAGAATCTTAAGGTCCGAAGTTCTCTTGATTACAACCCAGTAATGTATCCATAGTTTAGGAAGGGAAGACATGAACTTCCTAACTATGTCTCTATTTTCAAGAGGTACTCCAATATCCACCAGAGTATCTACTATCTCAACATACCTGAAGTATTGTTGAGTCAAGGTCTCACCAGCCTTGAAAGTAAAGTTCTCAAACTGCTGCTTCAAGAGATCCTTCTTGTTCTCTTGGGTTTCCTTGGATCCTTCATACATCAGCTTCAATGCTTCCCATAAATCTTTAGCAGTTTTGTACTTCTTGAAGCGTCTGTAGACGGAGTTGGGAAGAGCAGTTTGGAGAGAAGTCATAGCCCTTTGATCTAGCTCTATTCTCTTCCTATCTTCTTCTGAGTAATCATCAACATCTTTTGGAATGATGCGATTACCAGTGGCAGAAGTGGTGCTTGGTATGAAAGGACCATTGACAATGGAGTCCCACATCCTTGAATCTTGACACTTGATGAAGCCTTCCATTCTGATACACCATGTGTCAAAGTCTTCAGAAGTGATCAGTGGGGCTTGGTCATGGTGCCGGTTTCCATATTAGCCTTGGAGAGAGCAGCCATTTGAGTGAGTGGTTTGTAGTGAGGAGTGAAAAACAGGTTGATTTGGATGGTAAGATCTCACAATCAAGAGCCTGGAGCTCTGATACCAATTGCAGGATCGATTATGGGTCACTCAACAGATGGTTTTTGTCTCAAACTCACCTTGAATCAACACTCAGCAAAAGTCTATGAAGAGTTGATCACAATATAACAAGTAACAAGTACTAAGTAAATAAACACAGAATGTAAATTTTCAAGGTACTTTTATATATTGCTTCTCAACTCAAAGGATTACAAGACTCTTGGACTCAAATCACTTATCTAAAGAGTTACAAAGAGAAGATATATATAATACTACCTACAGTCGGATATACTTTGATACCAGCTGGACACCTCTAACCAAACATCTATACTACAAGACTCTAGGTGAGGTCTTTCAGACATTTTGCCTGAGAGTTGGTAGTCAGGACATGTCCCTGACTTACCGTTTGTCACCAACTAAAGTTGGTAACATGTACTATCATAAAAAGGTGAACAGTAGAATAAAGTATAGTCAACAACATGGCTCTTTAGGAAGATGCCATGTTGTATCAGAGGTCTGCAGCGGACTGTCAGGGACCATACTTTTATCTGCTGGTCATAGCAATGTCTTCCGAAGAATAAAGTACTTCGGAAGAATAACTTCTTCCGAAGCCACTTATACTTCGGAAGACTGCTTCTTCCGAGGCTTGAAGTCTTCTTTGTCTTCGGAAGCAGACTTTGTCTTCAGCTCTTTCATCAGACTTTGTCTTCGGAAGCTCAGACTTTGTCTTCAGCTCTTTCATCAGACTTTGTCTTCGGAAGCTCAGACTTTGTCTTCAGCTCTTTCATCAGACTTTGTCTTCGGAAGCTCAGACTTTGTCTTCGGAAGCTGTTCTTCAGACTCTCGGAAGATCTCTTGCTTGGCTTCGGAAGCCCTTTAATGTAGCATAAAAAAATGACTATGAAGTGGTTTTGGTTGCACCAGCCTCATCATGATCCAACAGTTCTTCTTTTATACATCTACACATTAATTTTTCCTCCAAAAGGATATTGTAGTAATTTAAACACTCATACAAATTTATCTCTCTTATTAGAAATAAATTTTATTAATTGCTACATTTCTCTCTCTTATTTAGATTTTTTAAAAATCAAACTATCTTTTTTAAAAATAGATTTACTAAGGAAATTAAAAAATCACATCTTTTGATTAAAAGCGAAATAGTAAAACAACAAAAACTTATATAATATGAAATTTTTCAAAAACAGTAAACCTTATATAATATGAAATTTTATTTAAAATTTTGTTTTAAACAAAATTTTTCTAAAACAGAGGGCGGGCCTTGGCGCAGCGGTAAAGTTGTTCCTAAGGGACCGAAGGTCTCAGGTTCGATCCGTGGAAACGGCCTCCCCACAAAAATGTGGGGGAAAGACCGCGTACATCTTCCCTTAAATGGGACGGACCCTCCCTGGACCCTGCGAAAACGCGGGAGCTCTTTGAAGCACCAGATACGCTCTTTTTGTTTTAAAAAATTATAAAAAGGTAATTTTAAAAAACAGTCTTATTAAAACAACCAGAATAATTACAAACCAGAGTTTTTAAAAAAATGAATTTATATAAAAATATTTTTATAAAAAATCTTAAAATGAATGTCTAAAAATAAACTATTTAGATGAAAGGGTTTAAAATGGTATAATTATTTTATTTCTTCAACTATTACGTATATATAATTTTAATTATATTTTATATTAAAATATTATAAACAAAAAACAA
This sequence comes from Flaveria linearis, assembly GCA_024085815.1. NCBI lineage: Eukaryota > Viridiplantae > Streptophyta > Magnoliopsida > Asterales > Asteraceae > Flaveria > Flaveria linearis. The sequence continues at coordinate 22,167,815 of CM044014.1, read as the reverse complement.
ACGTACACAGTATATCCCACTCAAGAATAGGGTCTGGGGATAGTTGGTGACGAGTCTTCCTCTATCTTGGGGGATATAGAGACCGCTTCCAAAGAGACCCCCGACTCAATAACAAAAGCAATAGCAGTAGCAATAACAAAAGCAATAGCAGTAGCAATAACAAAAGCAATACAATATATTAAAATATTATACTGTAACTGTTCGTGTTTATTACTAATTATAATCCATTTAATTGAATTGGTTTTTAGCCTATCGATCGATCTTTCTATCTATTTAAAAAAACTAAAATAAACGTGACGCGATAGTAAAACTCATCATACTAATTTTTTCATTTCTCTATATTATTAATAATAATATTGAATACTAATATTATTACTCATTCCATTTCAAATTAAAAAAATATATAATTTAATAAATTAAAAACCTATATTTTTATTAAAAGCACACTTTTTTAAAAACAATAGTTTTATAAAATACAGAATACAACGAACTATTTTTTTAATTCATTTTTCTTAAATAAATTATTTAAAAATGATAGTTATTTTATAAAACAAAAGTTTAAGAAAAATACATCATTGTTTGTTTACTTAAAGTAGCTATTTAATGTAATTATAATAATATTTTATATTCAAGCATGATTTTGTAATGTATAAATTTTTATTACTAATTATTTAATATTTTATTTATTCAATCCGTGTAACACACGGGGACTAACCCAGTAATAAAAAAAAGATTAACTCACTAGAACATCTTGACCCGAAGTTTTGAAATATAGACCTTAACTTATGACCGGACACAACTTGAATCTCCTAACCCCTGAAATATATAGAAATTAAATGACAAACGAAGCCCTAAATCGTTTTAAGGAAGGCGAAAGGGTAGAGAACAAAGTTAGAATGAGAGCTAAGGATCAATCTAAAAACACTGAGATCACATGCAAGAAACCGACTTCTATGGATAACGATGTGAATGGTGACATAAATGATGCATACAATTACGTTGGTTAGCGTCACCAAAAGGAGATTGTTATACACCAATTCGATATGGTAAATCTCTCAAATGATAGGACCCTTTGAGGAGCTAAGACCCCAAAGAAATAATAGAGAGAAACAAAACTTGAACCAATTTTTCTTTTCCCATTTCATAACAAGCAAATGCCCTTTTTAATGCTACAATAAAATTAACTACATACGTGGCCACTGCTTCACTAACACAAACAAAATAAATAAACAAAACTAAAAAATAACATGCATGGGCAACGTGGCTTATGTGGAGCACACCATTGATCCTTTTGGTAGTAGCAGTTATGTACTTGTGTAAAGGAAATAAAATAGCCATATCGAATCTTCGACTTCATTTACAAAAGTGAACTCATTCTCTAATCTAATGCATTATTTCTTTTATAAAGAAAATGAAAGAATTTAAGTATTATCTTGACGTTGACATAATGTCTAGATAAATCCTTTTACTTCTGGTATTCACACGCGAACCCTAGAACTTCTATTTAGCCGTTGACACCTGTTTAATCAACCTAAGATTGAACAATAATCCTATACAAACTTACGGGGTATGATTGGAGATTGAATATTTAGAAACGTATGTGTTTTAAATGAGTTTTACAGAGCATAATAAATTTGTGAAGGGTTCAAAGAATCATCATAAAATACCAGTATACACTTCTAATCCATATGCTATATGTTGTACAAAATATATGTTCTTTTGTTAGCTTTATCTTTAACAAGAATTTAATCCACTTCTTATTTTACCATTACGATCTTTGTTCATCACTTTCTTTGTAGGAGCAATTTAACCCACTTCTTATTTTTACATATTTATCATTGTTTCTACTTGAACCCTTAACTCACGAAATAGTCATCATTACACCACCCTTTGATTGTTCTTTTGTTGACGTCTGTTGTTCTTGTTTGTCATGTTATAAATGAAAGATCGTTTTCCATAACACTTGCCACATTATCAATATATGGACATATTTTAGATGTTAATACTAATCTTGCCTCCAAATCACAGTCAAATATTAACTTATGACCAGTACAACAGTTATACAACATCTTTTTATCCTTTTAACTTCTTTTTGTGTAACATGATCTGTTTAACCAGTACATAACATCTTTTGCCTTCATTAATCTGTTTAACCAGTACATAACATCTTTTGCCTTCATTAAACCATCATCATCCTACAAACATTATTCAAAAGCAGCATAATTCAAAAACAAAAGGTGCATAACACAACAGAGAACATCAAGATTCAAAAGCTACCACTATACTATCACATTTAAAAGCATACAACCACAAACCAACAACCTTGAAGCCATCATACCACCTTAATCCACCTCCTCAATCTTCGGTCCCCCACCGCTACCACCACCAGTAGACGAAGGCCCGTCATCATCCATACCGCCACCCATATCTGGCCCACCAGCACCGCCCTGATACATTTTAGCGATTATCGGATTGCATACCCCTTCGAGTTCCTTCATCTTGTCCTCAAACTCCTCTACCTCCGCCAACTGGTTACCATCCAACCACTGAATCGCCTCCTCCACCGCATCCTCCACCTTCTTCTTGTCATCCGCAGGTAGCTTCGAGCTGATCTTCTCGTCCTTGATCGTGTTCCTCATGTTATACGCGTAATTCTCCAACGTGTTCTTCGCCTCCACCTTCTTCTTATGTTCCTCATCCTCCGCCTTGTACTTTTCCGCCTCCTGCACCATCTTCTCGATCTCCTCCTTCGACAACCGCCCCTTGTCGTTGGTAATAGTGATCTTGTTCTTCTGCCCCGTGGTCTTATCTTCAGCCGACACGTTCAAGATCCCGTTAGCATCAATGTCGAAACACACAGTTATCTGCGGGACACCACGAGGAGCGGGTGGGATCCCGGATAACTCAAACTTCCCCAACAGATTATTATCTTTGGTCCGTGTCCTTTCACCCTCATACACCTGGATCAAAACCCCGGGTTGGTTATCCGAATAGGTCGAGAACACCTGCTCTTTTTTCGTCGGGATGGTGGTGTTTCTCGGAATCAACACGGTCATAACACCACCAGCTGTCTCGAGCCCTAAAGACAGAGGTGTAACATCCAACAACAGCAGATCTTGAACCTTCTGGTTCCCTTCACCGCTCAAGATCGCGGCCTGAACCGCGGCGCCATACGCCACCGCCTCATCAGGGTTGATACTCTTACACAACTCCTTTCCATTGAAGAAATCTTGTAACAATTGTTGCACTTTAGGGATTCTAGTAGACCCACCTACAAGAACCACATCATGAACACTGCTTTTATCCATCTTTGCATCCCTCAAACACTTCTCCACGGGTTCCATACACTTCCTAAACAAATCCATATTCAACTCCTCGAACCTCGCACGCGTGATCGTCGAGTAGAAATCGATCCCTTCGTACAACGAGTCGATTTCAATGGTGGTTTGCGCGGTCGACGAGAGGGTCCTCTTCGCCCTTTCACACGCGGTCCTTAACCGCCTCAAAGCTCTAGCATTCCCACTGATATCCTTCTTGTTCTTCCTCTTGAACTCCTGCACAAAGTGGTTCACCATCCTGTTGTCAAAATCTTCACCCCCGAGATGCGTGTCACCCGCAGTCGATTTCACCTCGAAGATACCCTCTTCGATGGTGAGTAACGACACGTCGAAAGTACCACCACCTAGATCAAAGATCAGCACATTCTTCTCACCAACACTTGAGGCCTTCTTATCGAGCCCATAGGCGATTGCAGCCGCTGTGGGCTCGTTGATGATTCGCATGACGTTGAGCCCCGAAATGACGCCCGCGTCTTTCGTGGCTTGACGCTGCGAATCGTTGAAGTATGCAGGGACTGTAACCACCGCGTTTTTGATGGTGGTGCCGAGGAAAGCTTCGGCGATTTCTTTCATCTTGATTAACACCATTGATGAGATTTCTTCTGCAGAGAATTGCTTCTCTTCGCCTTTGTATTGTACCACGATCATCGGTTTGTCGCCTGCACCGGGGACGACTTTGAAGGGCCAATGCTTCATGTCACTTTGTACCGATGGATCGGAGAATCTCCGGCCGATCAAACGCTTTGCATCTGCAGAAATTGTATGATAAAGAAGCAGTTAGAACCAATTAGACATGAAGATGTATGAATACAATGTAGAACAACCATCAGAATCAGCAAGAAAACACTGTTTTACTTTATTATTTTTTTCTGTATGATTTGTTGAATTTGATTGATCTTAAACACAACCCTTTTAGTCAAAAATCATTAAGCCTTACAATTAATTGTATGAAACTGCTAAAGGAAAACTGTAATCAAGCTAACGGATGATAAAACATGAAGGTGTAAGAATGAACTGATGAACAAGTATCAGAATCAGCAAGAACACTCTGTTTTGCATTCTTCGTTTCCTGTATGATTCGTTAAATTTAGTTGATTGTACAGACAACCCTTTTAGTCAAAATCATAAAACCTCACAATCAATTGAGCTAAAATCAAACCATGAACACACTGAAGAACAACTACAAAATCAGCAAAAATACTCTTTTTTTTGCATACTTCAATTTCGGTATGATTCATTAACTTAAATCAATCTTAAAAACAACCCCTTCGATCAAATCATTAAACCTCACAACACCACCGTAATCAAGCTTACTAATGATAAAACAACTAAAGATTAAACCCGATTAATAACAAGCAAGAGAGACGTCATACCGAAAACAGTGTTGGTCGGATTCATGGCGACTTGATTCTTCGCAGCATCACCAATCAATCGTTCCGTATCCGTAAACGCAACATACGATGGCGTCGTCCTGTTGCCCTGATCATTCGCTATGATTTCAACGCGATCGTGCTGCCACACACCCACACATGAATAAGTTGTCCCCAAATCGATGCCGATCGCCGGACCTTCGCCTTTTCCGGACATCTTTCCGATCACCCAACAAAATTCAGATCAAATTATAAAGGATTTTACAGAAGAATTTGTTGCAGAAAATCGCTTGCAAGAATGTGTTTCTTGAACTGTTTTGGTGAAGAAGGGTAAGAGAGTTGGGTGATGTTATAAAGGAAAAGGTTTGATTTCGAGAATGTTCTTGCCTGTAAACATAAGGCAAATGTCATGTTTTTGAAGAGGGAACGTGGTAGATATGTCTTCTATCTTCTGGACTTTGATATTATTATATATTAATTTGGCGGTGTCATTGTTCTTCGAGAGGCTTCTTTTGAAATATGTTTAAATGATTATATTTGTGAGGCAAAATATAGGAAAGATTGATATATAAACAAGTTCAGATGTAGGGTTGTTTCACAGCATCTTCCTATATCAGTTTTTTATTTTAATGGTTCAATGAGATTTAAAGGCTGTTTAACATCATCTAAATCAGTTTTTTAATAATTTATATGTCTGAATGGTTCAAAATTTAATGGTTTAGACTGTTTGTTTCTTGAGAAAATGTCTAAATGGTTCAGATATTTGCCTCAGAATGGTTAAGCATTATACTAATGCTGAATGGTAATATTAAATGGTTAAGACCTCTTATATGAATTGGTTAGACATTTGCCTTTAAATAGTTAGACGATATGTTAACTGTTAATGGTTCAGCAGCGCTTAATGGTACAGACCCATTATTGTTTCAACACTTAATCATTCTAAAATTATCAATCGGTCACTTATTACAACATTTATATAACTGTGAGGAAAAAGAATCTAACAGTTTAGTTTTATTTCGTGAATAATTCAGTTAGTCAATATGTCTTAATTTAACTAGTCAATGGACGAGTTAAAATAGAATGTTGCATTTTAAAGAATTATTATTACATAATATGAATCTACCAACATGTGATGTGACATCATGAATAGTACTATTGGGTAATTTTGGTATTTTCTTCTTCTGCTCCTCTTCTTTCTTCTTCTTCTTCTTCTTCTTCTTCTTCTCCTCTCTCTTCTTCAACACCCCTACACCATCAATCGCCCACCTCCCACCGTCAACCGCCCACCACCGACCGAGAGCGTTGAAGACGCCACCATCGGCACCCTTCGAGCTGCGCCGTCGCCGAACAGGAGCAGCAGACCCACCGTCGAGCAGCGCCGTCGAGCATTGAAGACCGACCTCTCACATCGCCGTCGACCTCCCATCACCCATCACACGCCGTCGAGCATTCAAGACCCACCGTCGAGCATTCAAAACCCACTCGATCTACCCTCTTAAAAACCCATGTCTGCTGCTCTTCTACTATTCTCCATAGTATCCTCTGATTTCCATTTCTGTGGATTCTTGTGGATTTGTGTCTTTTTGCTGAACAAGAAGCAACAGACCTCTGATTCTTATATACGTAAGTTTTTTGTTGATTCTTTGTTATTGTTACTCTGATTTTGATTTACCGATTCAGGTTACAAATTTGATTGATTCATGATACAAATTGGTATGTAGATTTCATTATGATACATGAATGTTATTGATGCATATAAGGTGCTCGACTAAATGTCTGTGTTGGGTAGAATTGATTATTCTGATAAATGAATGTTCATAGCAACTTGATCATGGAAAGCATTAAAAGGGTTTATTAGTTTTCTTGATACTTGAAGCTCAAAAGTTATATATTTTTGATGTTTGACAATGTTCAATGTAGGAACAGTCATATTAATTAGTATCAGAGCACGTCCACAATAAAGTTATATATTTTTGATGTTTGACAATGTTCAATGTAGGAACAGTCATATAATTAGTATCAGAGCACGTCCACAATGTTCAATGTAGGAACAATCACATTAATTAGTATAAGAGCACATCCACATGTGCCTTCTCATGTTGAGTTTAAATATTCAAACGTTGACTTTCCTGGAGAAGGAGAATTTGGGTTTGTTAGATAGTTCAAGTTGTTGTACATGTGTCTTCAAAGCACAAGAGTATACATCTTTTAAATAATTCGACACCTTAAAAATTCCATTTTTAAGGTGGGTTCGGGTCAAAGAGGTTCATGTAGAATCGGATTATAAACTAGGGATTTTTTCTTCGCATGTGTTTTCCATGTTTGACAATGTTCAATGTAGGAACGGTCACGTTGCCTTCTCATGTTGACTTAAAAAATTCAAACGTTGACTTTACTGAGAGAAGAGGAATTTGGGTTTGTTAGATAGTTCAGGTTTGTAACGACCCGAATTTCGTATTATGTAATTAAAATACAATTAATGTATCATGTGTTAAAACCTAATATTGTAAATATGTTAAAGGTTAAATATTTAAGACTTAACTAGAAAATTTGCTAGTTAGTTAATAGTGTTGGAAAAATGAAAAATGATACTAGAGGGGTGGATCTTGCCAATTGATGAAACTTAAACATGGATATGTATGGCTTGCCATACATTTGGTGAGCATTGTCTCTCACTCACGTTTCATACAAGAGAAGAGGAGAAGAAGAGCTTTGGTCATCTCCTTGCTCAAATTGTTGGTGATTCAAGTGCAAGATCCGAAATTGAACCCTAGAAATCATTCTTCATCTCATCAAGAGCTACAAGTAAGTGTCATTTGATGTTCTTGAGGTGTAAAATCGTCACCCACATGATGGGTGTAGAAATTGGTGGTTTAAACATGAAACCCTAGTGTTATAGTGCTAGATGATCATGTGTATGTGTGTATTATGGTAACTAGATGTGTAATTGCTCCTTAATTGAAGATTTACATGAACCATGCAAATGGGTTTAGTTACTAGAAGGTTAAACTAAGGATTCTTCATGTAAACTAGTTGCTAGTTGTAGAATCCATGTTCATTCTTGTAGAAATGTGATTATGTGCGTTACATTTGGTGGAAATTGATGAATCACATGTGATATGTGATTTAGGTGTAAAACTAGCTTGATGATGTTTAAAAGCTAGTAAATACCAATATGTCAAGTTATGCACATAAGGGTTTGATGAAATGCCTAAATTAGATGAAAATCATGAATGAACTACTTAATTGCAAGAAATGTGCAATGTGGAAGCCTAGATTGTAGGTTAAATGTGATGAATGGTCAAATAGACCATAAGTGTGATTAAATGAATGTTATGTGTTAAATGGGTCCTTAAAATGGTAATAGGAAGTGGTGTGGCAAGCGGATCCAAGGGAACCGGCAAGGAACACGTTTGATTGACCACTTAAACCTTCCGGACTCAAGGTAAGACATTCTTTAAATTGAGCATAACAAGGTAAAGGCATGAGTCACAATGTGTGTGACCATGTGCTCATAAGCTCAAACCAAATATGAAAACCACGTTTAAAGGATAAATAGTTTACTTGCACTGTATGTGAGCTTCTATGACAAATGATTCACGACGTGCGTGAACATAAAGGAAAATAACACTCTAGTGTTATTCCACATGGTTGTGGAACAGAACGAGTCACGACGTGCGTGACCGTCCCATGGAAATGGGAAGAAAGGACAAACCCGGATTAAAGTGATTCACATCGTGTGTGAACACTAGGGTAAAGGGTTATCCCTACGATCTGCAACGTGTGTGGACGTTGGGTAACGCCAAGGAAAGCGGTCGTTCGCGAAAGAATGGCAAACCGCTCATTAAAATGGGATTTGACCCTATAAGGGGCAAATTCGGTATGAAAAGGAAAATTTGCGTCATGATAAGCAAATGGGATGGGTTGGGTCTAAGAACTCACCAACATACGCAATATGTTATAATAGACCGGTTCCATGGTTGTCGGGACGGTCGGGAACTCTAAAGAACAAACGAACCATAAATGGGTTAATTAAGGCATTAAATACCAATAAATAGAAAAATTTTGGTATGTTGCCAAGAGTCGGGTTAGACTCGTTGAAACTCCGTAGGAATCACGTATAGGTTAAAATATGTTATTTCCAGGTGTTTGGAACAATCGGGATCGAAAGGGGTGGTTCGGGAACGCAAAACGACCCTTAACGGGTCAAAAATAATGTTTTTGCTGCAGGGTCCACCGTAGCTTACGGTGGCACCGTAAGTTACGGTAGGTCCCTGGGCGGTCTGATGCTACCGTACACCAGTGTGTTACCACCGTAACAAGAAATGAGGCCACCGTAACTTACGGTGGTACCGTAAGTTACGGTAGGGGCCCATTTCTCAGATTTGTCGATTATCGTTTTAATTCGTTCCGAGACCGTTTAAACCCCCGTAAAGACCCGAAATGAATGTTAGAATGTACTTACTTAGTTCCTATGAACTAATGGATGTCTAAACGTGTGTTTCAGGTGTTACGGGACCGGAAGGCTAAAGTGATCGATAGTGCAAACAAGGATCGAACGGGACTTGCATACGCGATTCTTTTGTAGAAATTAACGCGTTAACATTATTTTGAAACTTCTTATTATGTGTTTATGTAAATGGATTGTTAAACTTCATTTTTGAGTGTCGGTTGACACGAAACACATATTTTGGGAGTTAACTGTTAATGAAATTTTCTGGGACCAAATTCCGAATGTTTATTTAACTTAAACGGACTCTTTGGAGGTCCGGGTGTTACAAGGTTGTTATACATGTGTCTTCAAAGCACATGAGTATACATCTTTTAAAGAATTTAATACCTTAAAAATTGTATTTTTAAGGTGGGTTCGGGTCAATCGGATAAAAAACTTGGGATTTAGGTGCTAGGTTGATTGAATAAAAAACTGATGTTTATAAGGATGATATTGAGTCTTAGCCTAAGATTACATACTATTTAAAATTTTATTTATAAAGTGGGATTGATAAAATCTAATAAAACTTTTAGAAAATGGCAGGTGGAAACATGGAATGCAATCAACAAATGGTGTTCATAAGCTTTTAGAATGTCTATTTTTATTTGTGTTTTTATGTTTTAGATTTCTATGCGCTGTGTGTTCTCTGTTTTTGGAATTTCAAGCTTTTGGTGGTTGTTTATTTGTGTCTATTTATCGGTGTAAGAATCTGATTGGATTCTTAATTAGTGCATGTTGTTTGTTTGTGTTTGTTTGGGGGCATCTAATAATTAGCGTCTGATAACTATCATTCAATAGTGGTTTAACCCAATTTATCTACCATGTTTTCTGCCTATCATATATTCTTTATATGTTCTTGCACTTCATTTTGAAGTCCTTAATTTTATTTAATAGTTAAGATGTTTTTTATGATTTTTGCAGACTTGACTTCACAGGTGTTAGTTTGGTTTGATATTTAAAGGTTACTTTCTCGAATCCCCACTTCCTCTAAGGTTATTGTTCATTTTGTAGCACTCTCGGGTTAAATGTAGGCGTCTGGATGGCATAGGGAAATACGTTGTACAGTCAACTCGCTGGACATCCCTACAACAGATGCTACTTTAACATCCACCCCAGCTTCGCAAACACCAAATCCTCCATCACTGGTGCACTCTCGGGTTAAACGGGCTCTTTTTGCAACAGAAGGTAACAAACAAATTAAGTAACAACTTTACCTTGCAAATAACTACATCTAATAATACATCGACATTCATGAAGAATACACATGAACCATAAACTTACCCTTTTGAATGTGAATATTAAACGTATATTAAACACCGTGCCATGCAAGTATCCATGATTAACTGCCATGCAAGTATCCGTGATTAACTAATCTACGAACAAACATCGTGCAACGCGCGTACTTGATAACCACTAGTTTGTTTAAATACGGATGAAGTTAATGACATCATACGAGCTTAAAAGTACATTTTAAAAAGCATTATAAATCTAAAAGGATTAAGAATAAATTTTAATTTGTATAAGAAAATTGGTAGAGATGATTTTAATCATTTTTATTATTTTTTTCAAGTTTTCTTACTTTTTCTAAATGGTTATAACTTTTATATACAATATTATTTTTATATAAAATTTACATCATAAAAATAAATTTTTTCTATTGTTAAAATTAATATAGTATTGTTATATACAAAAATTTATAAAGTTAAGTTTTTTGGCTTACTGTGTTTTATGTTCGTCATTATGTCTTTCATGCTCATCATTGTGTCTTTCATGTTCGCTATTATGTCTTCCTAAACACCATTGTGTTTGATGAATGATTAGTTTTTAAAACACAATAGTGAAATACCACGATTATATACTTATAATATGTAAAACACAATAATAAAATAACAACAGATTTATGTAAAACTTAGAAACAATGATAAGAATAACATGAAATAATCTAAAACATAATATCACCTCCTGTTTGTATGCAGGAATGTCGTACATAATATCACATCCTGTTTATAGTTGATCTCGGTATTCCTTATCCTGTAAACCCTAAAACCTAATCATCAAATATCGACATATCCTTGTCTATTGGTTGATTTCACCATGCCTTCATCATGCCTACCAGGTGGCCTCAATGGCCCCCTTCCTGCTATAACTGTTTTATATTTTCAAGCCTGAAAATGTTTTAATTATATCATTAATTAGAAGAGAGACACGAGAAAATAAAAAGGAGAAATCTAATATCATGACCACGTGACACCTCAAAACATTTATATATATAGATGAGATACGTTAAGTCTAGAATCATTCTTTTCAAAGAATTGGGTTACGCCATATATACGAATGAGTATACAATAATGATGTATTTGCCTAATCAAATACTATGGTCTAATAATCAAGCATTCTAATTAGTTGATAATTACTATTAGTCGGAAATTTTGTAAAGAAGTTCATGTAAAAAGTGTCATTTACTTCTAATTCATGCTACCCAGAAACACAAATGCATCCAAAAAATAATGCATATTTATTTAAGAAAGAAAAAGCGTACATGCTAATGATTATTTGCTGTAAATAAAAAAAAACAGATTAAAAAGAAAATGATATCGGTATTGGGCTATGGACAAATGGGCTTGAGGACCCTTGCTTTTAAGATTTTAACAATAACTCTATTGGTCTATTAGGATTTAGGAGAATAGGACTATAGGAGGTGTAAATTATTATTGGACCAATAATAGCTACAAAAGATGAGAAAGGGCTTTAACTTTAAAGTTCAAATCTTTTCTATTATCACCATTAATATTTATTTTGAGATTTACGTCGAGATACTTTTCTTGTTGAAATCTTCATTCAATCTTTTATAAAAAAATCGTATGTTAAAACAAACGCTTTAAAGAGTTCTAATATCCTCTCTCGATATAGTACTTTTTTTAGAAATCTTTTTACCTCTACTAAAAATCGAATTGTAAAAACAAGTTTAACTATATCAAAATCTCATCTTAATATCTCGTTACGATTTTAATCATCCTTGTTAAAACTCTTGTTATAAAAAGTAGAATCTTTATTCTAAAATATTTATCAAGTAATCGCAAACTCATAAGCATAGAAATACCAAATAAAAATATTCGATTCAAGTAAAGTAATACAACTATCAGGGGCGAAGCTTTTAAGGGCCGGGGGGGCCGCCGCCCCCCCTATTTTTTCGTCCGTAGTGTTAAATTTTAGCCTGATAGTGTAAATTTTTGGCCCGATAGTGTAAATTTTTATATAAATATCGAGTTTGCCCCCCTGAAAAAAATTCATTTCGCCCCCGCCCCCCCTACAAAGTTGGTTAAGCTCCGCCATTGTCAATTATTATCTTCGTATGAATATTATAAGTCACATGTTAGACTTAGGGGTAGTCGAGTCATTCATGAGTTACCTATGATCAGACAGGTAAAAACTTAAAATGAGTTGGGCTTAAGTGATCTCAAAAGTCTTGTAATTGGCTATTACAACTCACATGTTAGAGCTTCATACAATTTAGTTTATTCTTTGTTGTTTTTATTTTCGATATTGGTCTTGTAATTCGCATGGAGTTTGATATGGCTATTTGATTTAATTTGGCATCGTCACTCTAATGCAAAGATGTTCCCAGCTTGGTACTCAAAATTTTGTGTATATGTTTTAACAATTTTAGCTTATAGTTCATGTAAACAAGCTTGTTTTGTGAATGGATTCTTCTTAGTTGAGCCGAGGAGCTTGAACCGAACATTAGGTCGTTTAAGCCCTATAAAATTGGCTTGAGCCGAGCCTATAGCGAACCGTAAGGCATGGTGGTAGGGATAAAGACAATCTATGAGCCTTACCTATCTCTACCCAATTTCATTTCAAACACGTCTAGGTTGATATCTATATAAGCCCCCTGTTTGTCGGTCAGACCTTTGCGTTTGGTTGTATACCACTGATTGAAAATAGGCTCTTATTCCCCCTCTTATTAGGTTAGACATGCTCCATTGTCTGATCCAAAAAAACAACCACGCATCGACCTCCCCCTTCCCTTCCACTGAGCTCGCAGACCATCACCAACGCAACACCTCGGTTTGAAATCGCAGTCGCCCCTTCAGCTCACCGACCCCTTCAGCTCGCTGCCCCTTCAGCTCCCCGCCCCTTCAAGGTTTTCTCAGTTTTTACCTTACTCGAGTATCTTAGCTCTGGATGTTTGTGTGGTTCGTTTTTGTATGTTTTGATGCGTTAATCGTGGGGTGTTAGTGAGAGGTTAAGGTGGAGACGGTCGAAGGGCGGTGGAGGCGGCCCATTGCGTCGGCACCAGCGGCAGTGGCGAGTTAGACGGTGGTGGCGGTGGCGGTGGCGTGAGGTCTGCGAAAGGAAAGGGTTGGGCAGTGGGTGGTGTGGGTGTTTAGGGATGAAATAAGGGGTTAATAAATTAATGTGTAACCAAACAGACTTGTTAGTTCAGACCTTTTATTAGTTCAGACCTCTTACTGGTTTCGACCTTCTTATTTATTCAGCACTTATTCAATCAAATTTTGTCAAACAGCCCTAAGTCATTTAATCATTAACATGACATCGTTTTTGTTACGTTATTATATTATTGTTATTTTAGAAAATCATAATTAGATTTATACGTGATAATCTTGTGTATTTTAAGTTTCTTATCTTCTCTAATAATGTAAAATAAGTTTTATCACATGTCATCTTCTTAAGCTTATTTTGCTACATGTTAATATTTAAGCAAGTTAATAATTTAACTAAAATCAATTTTCAAATTAAAAAACATAATCTTCTTTAATAAAACAAAATAAGTTTTGTCACATGTCATCTTCTAAAACATATTTTGTCAGGTATCACAATCTAATCAGTCAATCACTTAACGATTCTATTAATTCAAATGATATTATTTTTTAATAAATCAAAAATATGTTTTTAATAAAATATATTTTTTAACATAATATTTTATGAATATGAACTTTTTAATACATAGAACTTTGTAAAATCATATCTTTAACAAAGTATTTAATAAAATAGAATGTTTAAAAAATACAGTTTTTTAAAACAAAAGTTTTCTATAGACGAAAGTTTGAAAAAAATTATCATTTTTTCTTACCTAAAATTCTATCGAGTCGAGGGTCTCATTGGAAGCGGTCTCTCTACCTAATAAGATAGAGGAAAGACTCGCCTACACCTACCCTCCCCAGACCCTGCTCTTGAGTGGGATATACTGGGTTTGTTTGTTTGTTTGTTTGTTTGTATTCTTACCTAAAATAGTTAATAATGCTTACTTCTAATAATATGTTCTCTCAGATAAATATTTTTAACTTTTTAAATATTAATTACTAACTATAAATTTAATATTATCTTATAAATCGTGTAGTACATGAGTTTGTAAACTAGTACTATAATGTAATAAGATCTTAGGTGGACACTTGATATAATTCTAAACTTTAGAATTCTAATTTTCCCGCTTCTCTTTTATATTAAATAATGACATTAACCAGTAATGATATTATTTAATTTTTTATATCAAAATTAGTTTTCTCATAAATGAAAAAAGATATAAATATTACAAATATAATTTCTAAAGAGAAATTTTTTATAAAATAATATTTTTTTCTAAAAATCAAACTTTCTTAAAAATACGAAATATTTTAAAATCAATGTTTTAAAAAAATCATAAACCAAAATAATTAAAATTTGAAGTTAAATAAGGAGCTAAAATGACATCTTTAAAAGTGTTTTTCTTTTAAAAAAATAAATAATTTTTTACTTATAATTATTACTTATATATAATTTTAGTCATATTATACATTAAAATTTTATTTTTAATTAATAATTTTATATTATTAAGTATGTAATATTTATTTTTTAGTTGGTGCAATACATGTACTAACATGTAAAAAGTATAATAAAACCAAATTTGTTCACTAAAGTCGGTCTCTATATTTTATTAAATTCTTTAATGTTAAGTTCCACTAGATTTGTAGCAAGTGTCTATTACTATCACTTTCACCTTAAACATGTGCTTTTATGTCCACGCGTTCATGTTTAGACAAAGAATGGCGACACATGCATAGTAATTTCCACATATGGACCCCACTTTCATGATTCCAAATAAAGCTTTTGAATACAATGATGCATTTTCAATTTGATTAGTGTAAAGATAAAATCATGGAAGTAGTTATTTTAAGTTCCCCCATAAATATCATATTCATTGCAATAAAATATGAGAGTAATAGGCTGCGTTTGTATTTATGTATCCAATTTTATTCCCAACTATATTATATATATATTAAATACAAAAGTCGGTCTCTGGGGGGAGTTTACTGTAGCAAAATTTACAACATGTATTGCATATTGTACCACTCCTCATTCAGCTCATCGCTAGCCACAAGGTACAACTCCGACTGTTCACAGCGCCACCGCCGTCGCAAAATCCGTCACGGTAACAAGAATTTTGTGTACCCCCTCACTTGCTCCCCGTCGCCTGGTAAGGCCAACGACAACCTCCAACATCGACAATTTCCCGTTACAGAAACCGAGATTTGCCAGCAAAAAGATTTCCAAGAATTCTAATTTAGAAATATAAATGTGAGGGGCGGCGACGGTAGGTTTGTGTTTGAATGTGTAGAGGAACGGGTGGTTGCACAGTGAGGGTGTGTACCGTGTGTTGAGGTCGTCGACATTTGTTGCAGGCAGGGTTATGTTGGGTTGTCTTGGTAGTAAGCGAGGTGGTGGTGTTGTGGTGGTGGTGGCGGTGTGTCGTCGTGGTGGTGGCGGTGTGTCGTCGTGGTGGTGGCGGTGTGTCGTCGTGGTGGTTGCGTTGTGCCGTCGTTATGGTGCCGTTGTGGCGCCGTGGTGGCGTTGTGTCGTTGTGGCGTTGTCTCGTCTTGGTGGCGGCGTTGTGCCGTCGTTGTGGTGTTGTGCCATCGTGGTGGTGATGAATTGAGAGAGTGTTTTTAAAATTTGAGAGAATCTATTTACAAAGTTGGAGAGGATTGTGGGGTAATAGAATGAATTGAAATCAGACATTGAAGATAAGTTAGGAACTCAAATAACCAATGATTTCGAAACCGGACCGGACCAGCCGGTCCGACCAGTTCGACCGGGAACCGGTGATGAAGCCGGTTCGGTTCGGTGGTTTTGGGCCGTTTTCGGTTGAACCGGCCGGTTCGTGCGGTCGACCGGTCCGACCGGAACCGCCGAACCGGGTTGAACCGGTTTTAGATTAGATCAGATCAGAACAAACAACTCAGATCTCAAACAAATCATCACGCATCTTCTTCTTCAAACATACCGAAACCCTAATTTTGAGTATCAAATCACCGAACAATAAGAATTTCCATTGAGTATAAAGTCTGTCGGATAGAAAAAACATACCGAAACCCTAAATATGGAGCGTGAGATCACAATCTGCATAGATCTTCGAAAAGCCCTAATTTTCAACCGGTGTACCGATTGGATTCAGGTGAAACGTCTTTATACATAGATCTTCGACCGTGCTCCGGCAAAGTGTGATGTAACTTGATAAGCAGGTGCTCTGGCAAGGTGTGATCGAACAGCCCTAATTTTGAATTGATAAACCCTAATTTTTGAGGTGCAGAGGAAACCCTTATTTTAAAGTGCATGATGGTTCTTTGTTTAGAAAACTAGCCATCATGAGGAAAATTTAAAGTAATTCGAAATGCTATATGTCGATTTTAATAAATAAATTCCACTAGTGATGCTTGTAAACTTCATGCATATATTAATTATCACTACTAGAAATTAAAGTAGGTAGTTGCAGACTTGTTTACGGTCATCGATTTAGAGAAAATTATTTTCAGAAATATTTGCGATCAATATTTATAATTAATTTAATTTATTTCATTTTCTTTATAATCTTGTGACTGTTTTGTTGCCATATCCAAATTGTCGCAAACTTTGCAGTCGTTAGACAACCGAATATGTTTTGGACGTTAATTTGCGACGCTTTAGATTCGGTCATAAGCACGTACAACAAAATTTGCCATCGTTTTTTTCAGTTGTAAATGCTTAGATTTCTATTAGTGTATAAACTTTCCGTATAAAAAAATAAAAAATAGTAAATACAACTAGTATTTCTAGATAAGAAAATTACAACGTTCATCCGGTTCGTAATCCGGTCCGACCGGTCCGACCGGTCTGACCAGTGAACCTTTAGGCCGTCCGGTTCGCTTTCCGGTCCGGTTTTGAAAACATTGCAAATAACCCTTATAAATAGTTAATTGTAAAATTTGAGATCCGAATTCAAATTTATATTTTAAAGGGGATTAAATCGGTACATACAACGGGTACATACAACATCAGTTATTGGTTTTAAAAGAAGAATTAGATAAAACATTAATGTACCTAATTTTTTTTATTTATGATTATAGAATGTTTTAAAGAATGTATATGTTAAAAATAAATTGTATATTACATTCATATCTATAAAACTTAATAAAACATGAGTGACTAAAAGAAGAATTAGATAAAACATTAATGTACCTAATTTTTTTATTTATGATTATAGAATCTTTTAAAGAATGTATATGTTAAAAATAAATTGTGTATTACATTCATATCTATAAAACTTAATAAAACATGAGTGACTAATTTGAGGCATTTGTATATTACATTCATATCTATAAAACTTAAGAAAACGATCTGCCACAATTGCTTTTTTTACTTATCGTTTTAACGTTTCTATCCTTTCTACGTTTCGTATCTAATTTTATTCACAACTCATCCGGTGACTATATTTGTATGCAATCTTAATTAGCAACCTTATTTTAGCTTAAAAAAAACAGGTTTCGCGCCGCAACGCGCGCGGCAACCTTCTAGTTAAAATTAAAACCCGTATATTACATCTGTCCAAGTATTTATATTTCTATAAAATTATGTTAAAATATGTATATTTTTATTTCTGCAATTCATTTTAATAATTATAGTGTACTTATTCTTTTAATAATTTTTAACTTGTATATGGCTGGTAAATATGTTTGAGGTGTCATTTTTTACTTTTATATTATTTTTACGTTGTTTTTATTATTATATTTATGATTATCACATAACAAAATATTTCACTTTCACATTTTTTTAATGTTTTTAGAATCAGATCAGACGGTGAATGTTAAGGTCGACTGGTCGAACCGGTCAGACCAGATTTAAGAACCAGATGATTTCATAATTATATATATTAGATCTATAGTATATATATAATTCAATATAAATATTTTATATGTGTAGTTTATAGTTATATATAAAAACTTAACAATGATCTTATATAAAACACTTTAATTCATAGTCAAACCAACTGTTAAACTCATTAAAATCCCAAAAACTAAAAAAATAACAAAAATATTAAAAATATAGTCCGACCACCGAACCGGTTTTGAACCGGCCGGTCCCTTGAAACAAAATGATTTATGGTGGATTGGACCGGCCCGACCTCCGAATCTCGGTTCGACAAGTCGGTTCGATCCGAGTCTGAAAGCAATGCATTTTTCTCACATTCACCTACAACCCTGTACTCGGGGTGTACTAAGGGTTCGCTCATTTACTGAAGTGACTTTCTTCAACTCGGTCTCATAACTTGGAATTGGTCAACCTCGGTCAAAATTAGAGCTAGTCGATCTAAATCGGCTTTACTTGAAACTAGGCGGCCGAACTTGGCCCAACTCGGAAAACTTGAATTTTCACAGTTTTTGTTAAGTTTCACTATCTCTCATCCAATTTAATGGATTTTATTTTTATTTTTATGAAGATATCTTATTAGAAGACGACTATTAAATTATTACTATGTTTATGATATTATAGAGTACGTATCAAATTTTGTATTATTTTTGTATTTAATATGTATCCTTTTAATTTATATTAATATTTATATATTTTATTATAAATATTAGCGAAGCTATGATATTTGATATATGTATAATTTCTAAAAAATTAATTTGTTTATAATTTACCATGTTCGAGTACTCCCTGCCTATAGTACGAGTACTTGCAACTGCCCGTCAACCGACCTGATAGTGCCTAACGATTTTTTCAACATTGTTGCCACCCCTTGTGCTCGTGCACATGTTCCTTCTCCTTATGTTGTTGCTTCTACTGCTCTTACAAGGGAGACAGGAGGGTGGATGGCAATGACGGTATAGTCGTATTGGCCATGACATTGGTGATAATGATAGGTGGAATTGTAACCAATAATTGTTTAGTTAATCTTTAACTAGTAACATGTAATATCAAAAAGTTATAGAAAGTAAATATTGACATAAAAATATATTAAAAATATAAGAGTTGAACGGTTAATGAATAAATTAATTTATTAATTTATTTTGAGAAGGACTAAATGATATATTTTCTCTATTACTTCCAATGTCACAAAAACTTTAAAAAACTTTAAAAAACTTTGTGATCAACTGCTATGGAATGTTATATGATGTTATTTTTATTTTTATTTTCATATCTCGACGGAAGCATGAAATGCTTGGGTGTGACTTCTCGGTTCACAACACATTAATTATAATATATCATACAATCATCACAATATAACTAAACATAACATTTCATTAACATATATTCATAGGATTACATTTATAAAATTTAGTCTAATAATCTAGACTTATACATTAGTAATCCTACTTCAAAATACACATCTTCATAGTTTCATTATTTCTTCAGCTAGTGGTGGACGTAAACATCCACAAATAGGCTGAAGTCAGATGGATCTACTGACATCCAAATGCCCAGCTGTCCTATGTAACCAAACCAGTCATCAAGCAGATTAAATGTATACACGAAACTATAAAACATGTTGATTACTTGAAAAAGACATACTCAAACAGTGAACATAAAATTGGTAAGAACATAAGTTTTTCTAATAACATGATATCATTTTAATTGATGCCACATAAACAAACAAACTCACAACCAAACCTACTTATATGTCAAGAGATTTATAACTGTCAAATATAAATCACAGAATCAAATAATATAACATCATAACTCTTATTTGGCAGATGCAGGATTGATATATTTCTAAGTAGCGCTACCAATATTATCTGACGGTTCCTCATTGAAATTAATGGTTGTGTCATAATGATGGCAACTTATCAAAATTTAACATCAAGAAGGAGCTATGTTACTCACGTTTCTTCCAGCAACAATTCAATATTTTCTAAAAAAATAATTTGTTAGAAATAAATCTTATTTCTTTAAAATTTTCAGCATCTATATTAATAATCAAATTAAAATTTCAAAACAGTAGCTACAGATGTCTAAAAATTACCAAATTTTGCACACAGTAAGTTTACAAAATCTAATTTATCCCATAAAAATTCCGGTCAATATCGCATTATAAGTGATTTATTAGAATTTTTACAAGTTTTCAATAATTTGCAGAAATATCTATATACCTCCAAAAATCCTAAAATTTATACATACTGTTTATTCTATATGTCATCATTTATATAAAAGTTTCATGATTTTACCGACTGTTTTGCTATTTCTTTTGATTTCTTTTCATTACTTCTTCTGAAATATAAAACTTTGTCATGCTTGTGAATTAATTCATGAAATTTATTTATAATTCCAATATAACATAAGAATCATAATATAATTTTTTTAGATTTTTTATTGAGTCCAGATCATCCGTTATAATTCCAATATAACATAAGAATCATAATATAAATTTTTTAGATTTTTATTGAGTCCAGATCATCCGTTTGGTAATTTCCTTTTATTTACTTGAATTAATCATATAAATTAATATATCCTTTATAATTATTCCATAATTTCCAGATTATTATTTCCAATATTTTCTAATAAATATTTAAATTTTATTCCCACAATCACAGTCATTTAAATACTTAATCAAAGTTTTGTAAGGTTTATGATTAATTCTTATGAGACAAAACATAAGGAATTAAGTTCTATGTATGTTAGATACATACATAGTTTATAAACTTTTAATCAATCAAGTTTGATTAATCTAACCTTGATTTTGATAAAAGTAGAGGGTGAGGGATGATTGATGAAGACGCCTAAGCTTTTGATGATCCAAACTTGAGGTGAATGTTCTTGAACTTGAATTATACTTCCAAGGATTTTGATGATGATTTGATGGTGGTTTTGGTTGATATTGAAACCGTGAGAAAGCAAAGGATGGTAGCGATGGTCGATGATGATGGTGGAGTTGATGGTGGATTTGGGTGGTAATAGAACCGAGAGAAAGAGAGTGCTATAGAGGAAAGTTAGGTTGATGGTTTTGGTGTGGTGGGTGTCAAGAGAAATGGAGAGAGCCGAGAGAGGTGGTTGTTGCAGATGGTGATGGTTGTGATGGTTTTCGAAGGTGGTTGCGGCGGTGTTATGGCCGAGAGTTCTAAGGACGTGGGGAACCATCATTATTAGATCTAGTGTTAGAGTGGTGAGGTGGTGATCAGTGGCGGATATAGAAAGTTAGTTCATGGGTAACGTAATACAAGTTAAATTTTCTCAGGGGTAACGTAAAACCATAAAAAAATATTTCCTATATAAAAAAATTTTTTTTACACTACGCGTAAAAATTTGAGGGGTAGCGGAGGCTACCCCTCACCCCTTAATAGGTCCGCCACTGGTGGTGATTATAGGGTTCATTAGTTGGTTTCTTAGGGATAGGTGGCAAGGTTTAAGGGTGGGTTAGTGTCATGGTGGTGCTAGGTGGCGGTCAAGGGGACTAGGAGTCGTTTAGTTGCTTAATTAGTTGTTAATCTTAGTTAGTGTCTTAATGAGCCGATACCAATGTTAAGGTTGTGTTTTAGTTAGTGTTTAGGTGTTTAGGATTGGTTTAGTTTTGGTATTTTACATAAGGTTTGTGGATATTAACTTGATTACTAGTATTTGATTAGGTTTCAAATCTTAATTCATTTTATATAGATAAGAGCATTTTAGCATTCAAGTAACTAATCATATAATCTTAGGATGACAATCATAAGATTCATATACATATATATACACGTAAACACTTATGCATGCATGCATGCTCACATATTACCATACAAAAATATATAAAGATTTGATATAGGGTTAACACATAAAATCACTTAACAATCTCTAATTAAGATATATATATATATATATATGTATATATATACTATACTTTAAGGTAATTGCTAAAACATTAGTTTTACCTTACTTTGGATTTTAGGGTTTTCACATTTACTGTTCATATTAGTTATTAAGTTTAACAAGCAAGGTTACCTGCGTGTTGAGGTACGATTAAAACCATTGTGTTATTGTGTGGTCATACTATTCAAAGAAATATATGAAGTTACGACGTATTGATTATGCAAACTGAAACATAGGTAGAAAACATAATTATGCCCTGAACATTATGGTATAAGAATTTAAAAATATAATTTATTAGAAAATATGTTACTGTATAAGAACTTTAAAAATGTAATTTAATAACAAAATTATAAGAAAAGCCAAAAGGATAAAAAACAAAAAAAAATGTACATTAGGGGATCGAACCCGTGTCATATTCAACTTAAACCAAATACAAACCAGCTACACTAGGCACACATTTGTATTCAACAAATAAATAAGTATTCAATAAATGTTATGTAAGAGCTACAAAGAAAGAAAACCAAAAAAAAGAAAAAAACAGGGAGTAGGCACTAAGTATCGAACCATGGACCTCAAGTAGTTATCAAGCATTCAAGCATGTGAACAAAATGAGAAATAGAATTTATAAGCACAAATAACATAAAATAAAAAATCAATAATCCTATTGACCTTTACAATTGAGTATTAGTATGATTATTAGAAATATAATTGTTATTTGTGCTGAAACTAGTGAAAAAAATGCTAAGACTATAATGATGTTATAATATTATCTTGATTTGGATTCGTTTGTTATTTGCTTGTAAATCTTATTAGGTGTTCGTTTATTTAGGCGGGTGTGTTCACTGTTCATGGTCTCATTTAAATGGATTTTTTTGAAGTTCTAGAAGGAGGAATTGATCATGTTAACTGTTGTGAAGATATTATTCGTGGCTCGAACCTGTCTACAAAAGAAGGGAAGATCAAACATTGTATTGCTTTGGCTATGATATGGTTCATTTGAAAGGCGAGAAACAATGCGATATTTAAAGGGGAGCATACGGATGTTACAAAGATTGTGGAAGAAATTAAGATGAACACGTTTGGTGGTTAAAATATAAAGCAAAATCATTCAATGCCGAATGGCATAATTGGTGTAACTTTTCATTATAATGGTGTATGGTGTAATGGCCTAGCATCTTGCTGGGTCTGATTTATTTCTATAATAATATAATTTAGCCGTTCAAAAAAAAATGGATTTTTTTGAGAATTTTGTGACTAACAGTTAACTACAGCTTCAAAAACGACAAACTAAAATCGACAGGGTTGGTTGGGTTGATTAGTGTGATAGTGTGATTGTTGGTTTTGATGGTCTGAATCCAATTTTATTTCTTTTCTTCAAAAACCATACTTTTTATTAATTGTTTAGAAATTTAAAATGAAGAGTGTAAGAGAAGCAAATAACAAAAGGAAAGTAAATCAGAATGTATAACTTGGTATGCACAACAAAGTTGATGATTAGTATCCATACATTATATTAGATTATAGAGTAAATTACCATTTGCATCCTTGAGGTTTGGTGATTTTGACCATTTGTATCCCTATAGTTTAAAAATCCTGATATACGCCCTAACGTTTTATTTTTGTTCCTATTTGAATCCAAAACACTAACACCGTTAAATTATTCAGTTAACTCTCTTGTAAAAAGATTAAACTGTTCTTAAATTAAAAAAACAAAAAAAACATAGGACCACCCAGTCACCTTCTTTACACATCTTCACCTCATCACATCAAATACCTTCAATCTACAGAAGCACGATCGGTGGTTGTTGACTCCACAACCATCACATTAAATACCTTCAATCTACATAAGCACGATTCAATGGCCAACGGTTGTTAACCACCGGAGAATGATCGATAAACCGATGGGCGACGAAGAGGTCAGATGGAATCACAAGAAACTAACAGTAATCGTTGAAATCGCTGATAGATTTATCAAAGGACGGAAACCTTGCAACGAAGATTCAAGCTGCTAGAGAGATCAGGAGCATGATTCGTAACCGTAATTCCTCCGGCAAGATTCAAGTCAAGTTCGCCGGTGTCGGCGTCATTCAGCCGCTTGTATTCATGCTTTGCTCCAACATTACGATGCTCGGGGAAGTTTCGCTTCTCGCACTACTGAATCTTGCTTCTAGAAACGAGCGTTTAGTATCTATTTCTTACAAATAATTGTGTGTGTTGTGTGTTGAGTTTGAATTCTGATGCGATTTTGTTATGCTAGGGTATTAGAGAACATGAATCGAGTTAGGGTTTGTGAGTTTCGTAGCTCAAATGATGAATTGGATATCTAAAATTGTTGTTATTACTGTTTAAATCCTTAAATTGAATGTAGAGGGTGGTATCAATAAACATTCTTTGGTTTAGATGATGAAGGTGGAAAACAATGAAGAAGATGAGGGTGAAGATGATGAAGTTGTAATGGGTTGGGTTTTGGTTAGTTTGTTTTTGAGTTTGGTGGCTATGACGGAGGTGTAGATGTGTAAAGAAGGTGATGTGGGTGGGTCTCATGTTTTTTTTTTATTTTTAAGGGCAGTTTAGTCTTTTAACAAGAGAGTTAACTGAATAATTTAACGGTGTTAGTATTTTGGATTCAAATGAGAACAAAAATGAAACGTTAGGGGGTATATGAGGATTTTTAAACTGTAGGAATGTAAATGGTCAAAATCACCAAACCTCAAGGATGCAAATGGTAATTTACTCTAGATTATAAGTCGCTTGTAGAGGCATTCACTAAAAAATAATATAAGGTAGTGTTTGGTATACATGAATGTAAGTTAGATTGGAATGAGGCATTCTGTTAGAATGAAAAAATAATATAAGGTAGTGTTTGGTATACATGAACGCCACGATCATTCTTTTAATTTTTCATGTCTGTTACATTATGGGTTTCAATTAAGGGTTTAAAAAACATGTATATCTATACAATCTAATAAAAGAAGTTTTTAAAGAGACACACGACAACTTTTCATGAATCCTAAATTTTTGTTTCTCGCATTTATCTCATATTAAATAAAATTAATTTTAAATAACTAAAAACTAAATAATTAAATATTCAAAATATGAATCTTTTTATTTTAATAAATTATCAAAACATACTAAATTATAACATTTCTAGTCATAAAACATAATTTTATAATTTTTTATTTTGTATCATTTGTTATTTATTATTTTTTAAATTTTTATTATGAATTATCTCATTAATTGCCAATGACTTGTAACATACAAAAGATTAATAAATCTTAATGATTTAAATATGTTGATTTTTTCTACGCATAAAATACATGAGTTTTTAACATGTATAATATAAAAATAAAAAAACGGGCAAGTGAGGTTAAAGAATTATTCGGACAGGAAATGGGATTCTTTAAAAGAATGGGCTCTATGTTAACTAGGAATTTTTCCCGCGCGTTGACGCGGGGAGATCAATACACTTGTCATTTGGCATTATTTTGAGACGGTTTAGGCTCAGCGTTTGACCCCGGAGCGTATTGGCGGCAACTCAGGTTGTAAGCAATAAAAGTACACTCACCATCCATGAAAATGACACGCCAAAACCCTATTTGTGTCAAAGTCATCATAGCCATATGGATTGGGTAACATGTAGACCATATACAAATCTCTCTCTCTTTCTCTGTAACATCCCGTATTTTTATAAACAATTAAGTTTAATACGTTATTAATTCCAATAATTACAAAAAAAATTATAATAATAATCATAATAATAATAATAATAATAATAATAATAATAATAATAATAATTATAATAATAATAATAATAATAATAATAATAACAACAACAACAACAATGATTTATAAAAAAAAATGTATAAAAGTTGGATTTATAAGTCCAGGGGCTGAAATTGTAATAAATGAAACTTGTTTTAAAAATTTTAGCATGAAATAACAACAAACATAAACCGCAGGGGGGTAAAATGTAAATTCTTTTAAAAACCAACCCACCCACCGTCGACCTCTGTAACTTCAGGATCAACAAACTTGAATCAAATCATGAAGAATTAGATCAAAATATGATAATCACAATTAAAACCCCTTTGATCTTCAATTAGATTGCTAATGATGTATTTACAAGTAAATCCCTCAATCAATTGGTCATGCAACCATTAACCAACACTAATGACAATTAACCTATTTATAATCTAGACTAATATTCACTAATTGCACTTAACCCCCCAGACTTAGGCTAATTAATACAAAATTACATTTTAAGCATAAAAATGACTAAAACCAAGATAAAATATATTTTGTTCACACAAAATATATTTATTACAATAAAACTCCTAGTCATTTAAATCTTCAACGTCTTGTCTCGGTTCCACGTCTCGAACGTGTCGGGTTTGACTTTTGCGTTGACTTTGACCGTTGATGTTGACTTTGTTGACTTTAACTGTGTTGATAATATTAGACTATCCTTCAGACCCAACAATATTCCCCCTTAGTCTACTATTATCAACGTCTTTCATCGTGATCAGCACCGATAAGTCAACTGAACTTGATCTTCAATTTGGTAAGCTTCAGTCTCAATGTTGAGGTCCAACAATATTCCCCCTAGACTGATGCTTCCCAAATTTTGTTACTGAAGATCTTTATCTCACAAGTTCCCCATTTTTGCATGCTCCCCCTTGTTGTGTGCATCCTCTTGATTATAATGGAAACCCTTTCTTGAATCTCTGAGTGGTTCAGAAGATGTAGGAGGAGGGTTCCTAGCTCGGTATCTTCTGTAAATTTGAGGAACAGGATCCCTGGTCTGGTTCATTGCTCATGTGATGATCGGCCATCACTTGTAGCAAAATCTGCAAGACAATCACAAACACAATCTCGACATTTCTAATTAGATCATTTCATTTTAACAAGATAAACCCGTGTTTATCTGTGTATGAAAACAAGCGAACCCGTGTTCGTTTGTGTGTGCAATTTCCCGTGAAATGCATGAAAATATGAGATGATTTCAATAGCGTAATATGGAAGACCTAAAAGAATTTTGAAATAAAAATTTATTAAATTTTATTATTATTTTTTAATTATTTTTCTTTTTTTTAATTTTATATATCTATTAATTTTTTTTATAACCGAGAACTGAATCGATCATGAGATCACATACTTAAAAAAAACTTTAGCATAAAGATGAAATTAATCATCGACAAGCAATGAGATCATACTGATAACTAAATCCAATCACAGTCTTTGAATGATTTCGAAATTCTCAAACAGACCAATAACGATTGCTGATATGTTTGTCCACTTAAACCCATGCCCTATCTTTTTCAACAAGCATCAGATGATTCGTTAAGGTTTGATTAAGCACTTTAGAATGCTAGGACCCCACAATCATTTGGCAAAAACCATCACCCAACCTCAGGATTTCTTGAATTTTATTACGATCTTTATAGAACAAGGCTTGTGCATTAGTGCGCAAGTGATTATCAACAGAATATTATATTCTGTGATGAATTCATCGTTAGATGATTTGACACAACTTAGATCAAAATGGTGAGAGCTCCAGGTCTATACTCACGTATAACAAAGGAGATGACCATTTAATCATGTGCCGATGAGAGCTCCAAGTTAGTACTATCGTACAGTAAAGGAGATCATCACTCCAGGTCAGTACTTTCGTACAGCAGAGGAGATTAGCACAAACACAAGACACATAAATACACCAAACATGGCAAAGAGATAGAGATATAGCTTATATGATTTGCATCATGGTGGGTGAAAGATCAATTCTCAATCCAATTTTTGTCGGGACTCAGTTTTCGTGCAGGCCAAAATGATTGCGTAAATCCAGACATCCTTAAGCATATATTTTAATTGAAATCATTATGTTGCTGTCTACTTTATTCTTCAGGCTGAGTCTACCAAGCATATCATTAAAGAATCTGCTTGTTTTTCTATTATTTTCAATTAAAATTAAGATGCGAATCAGATAACAGCATCAGTTACTATCATTTCTCATTTTAAAAACGCAAGTCATGCAAGGACAAGTATTTCAAGATGATATACAATCATTTCTCAGTCATCTCGAATCAAGTTCCCAGCTCTTTTTTCATTTCTTTTCATTTTATTTAATTTGATGTACTCTCCCCCTAAATTTTTATTTTAGCAAACCTATTATAATTTTTTTTTTACTTTTGTTAATATTTTTTTTTTTTTTATTTTTATACTGTAAAAAATATAAATTTACAAAAGAAGGTCTTCCAAACTACACTGATTATCAAGAGAAGAAATGAATTATCAAGAAATATGCAGTGACTGTGAAGTAAGAACTGTGAGAATGCAGATAAAAATCCAAATTGTGGATATAATACCATGACCTTAACCTGTTTGTTCCGCCTCAAATTTGAATTAGGAACAATCCCTGTCAGTAAACCGGATTACTAACAGTCCTCCTGAATTGTTCCTGCACTCATAAACAGATTAGTTAGAAAGAGGAACCCAGGCCATCGTAGTCCTGGAAGTTCCTTTTTCATCAAGATAAGTAACAAGCTTCTGCACACAACCGTTTAAACAATCGGGGATTTCTGTATCCTTCTTTCTAATTTGCCAAATTTGTGTCGGTTCAATTAACTTGGATTTGAATGAATTAAATTTGGAAATTATTTTCTGTTTAAGACCAGAAGGAAAAGAATTTGGTTTTGAAGCTTTGGTCATTTTCATCTTTGTATCATGTGAATCCCGCTTCACATGAAAAGGTTTGGATGGAGGGTTTTTCATCCAACCATTCAAAGATATGTGTTGTTTACCTCTTGATCCAGAAAAGCAACCCGTGTTGCCTTTACCGTCTGGAACATTCTTTTTAGACTTATATTTGGAGAAGCAATTTGTTTTGCCTTTACCATCCTTAGTAAGTCTTTGAGGACATTTCTTTACCACATGACCTTCTTTTCCACACTCAAAACAAGCCTTGAATGGCTTTTGATGCTTGACTGAACCGAGTGATGCAGATGGGGATGAGGATTGCTTTGAGCTTGTAGCAGATTCTTGCTTGTTTTGGCATTTGCTATGCTGAACAGGAAATGAGATCTTCACTGATTGAGTGGGATGCTTTGCAATTGGAGACGAGATCCGTATTGGTTTTAATTCAACTTTTGGAAGCTTTTGAGACTTGACAATATCAGGAGATATATTGATCTGTGATGAACCAACACGCTCCTCTGTGTTTGATTCATCATCTGAGCTTATCCAGTCTCGTATACATAAATCAGCTTCCGATGGATCTTGATTGACACCTCCTATTGTGTCGGCTTCGGTTATAGGATTTTGATTGCCTGACGATTCAACAACTGTTCCTTCTTTGACAAACCTGACAGGAACAAACGAAGGAATGTTACCTATTTTGAATTTGTTAAAGAAGGTTGGAGAAGCAACTGATATTGATTTTGGAGCATCAGAGGTAGAATCGTCATTAATCTTTTTATCTGACCGTTGCCTGAGAGATCCTAAACCTACAGGAGAATCCTGCACATCTCTAACCTCTTTAAGATTAACGTTGCTTAAACCTGCATTTAAACTATTAGTTTCTGCAGCTTCAATCAAATCATTAGATGGATGAGGTTGAGGCATAGGAGAGTAACAATGGGTGCTAGGAGGAGGATAAACATATGGATTTTCACCACAACCCACTCCCGTTTTAATCCTAGCTCCCCTCTGTTTACACAGTAGCTCTTCCTGTTTCATTCCAGATATGGTCCATCTATCAAGCTTTGTTTTAAGCTTGCTTGTTTCAAATTCAGCCAAAGTGACTCTTTCGTTTAAAAGATTGATTTCAACATTTCTTTCAAGAAGAGTTCGTTTTAAATGATCATTTTCTTTTAAAGCTTCATTTAATTTTATGAAATACTTGGCTTCATTCTTTTTAAGTTCCGCGTTTATGGTGGTTAATTCCTTTTGGTTATCTAAAAGTAACCTATTAGCTTTATACACACCAAATAAACGGATTTTACAAGCAGAAGAACACATATCCTGAACTGTCTCGTATGGAAGATCCAGGATGACTCTTTCAGCAGCAAGAGCCTTCTCGCAGTTGCAAACTCTGATATTTCGCTTCCATTCCTCTTCCTTCTCAGCAACAAAAACTCCATCATTCAACTCAGCTCCACCTTTACCTATTGATGTCTGCTTAAGCTCCTCTTGAACCTCTTCAATTCTAGGTTTCGGTAAACCATCAGAATTGATGCTAGAAACTGATCTCTCTTTTGGTTTCTCTTTAAAGTTTGAAGTGATCGTTGGAGTTAGATATGTTGCTTCATAGTACTCATGACGTTTGATATCCAACTCCATTTCTTTTAGTTTGTTGACCACCTCCATCAGTTTGTAATCCTGAAAATTTCTATCTAGTTTAATCGACTTGCCGTGTGAACTCCATTCTGGTGGGAGGGAATCAAGGAATCTCCGAACTTGTTCATGATTTCCCAATTGAGCATCAAACTTCTTCAGATTACTTGCCACCAACAGCAAACGATCAACAAAATCAGACATCTTTTCATTCTTTAAAGCTGCAAAATTATCAAACCGACATTGTGCAATTGTGAGATCATCAGATTCGAAAGATTTATACAGTTCTGCAAAAGCCATTTTTTTTAATCTGTTAATAATTTTGAACAATTAAACGCCTCAAAAATATTTTTCCCAAAAATTGTTAAATAATTCTCCATCGGGAAAAATAATTTTTTTAATGTCACGCTAGAAAATCTTAGCAACTGGGGTCACGCTGCCAGGTCAGCTTGTTTTTTTTATAAATGTTTTAAAATTGTTGAATATTTCTTTATCGATTTGAACTCAATTAATCCCAACTAGTCAAATTTAATTTTTTTTTTATTTGCCCAGACCCTAATTTTTTAACTTCAGCCCAATTTTTAATCTGTACTAGCCCAAATGAATTGTAAGCCCAATTACTTTTAAATATGTTTTATGAATTTAGCCCATAACCAAACACAAACCTCAACCTAACACAGAACTCAGCACACGCACACAAACACTAACCCTAAAACACTAACTTAAAACACCAACACACAAAACACTTCAACACAACAGAAGAGAGAAAGAGGCGGATGAGGGGCAGTGAACCGCTAGGGTTCCGACGACCAGCTCCGGCGAGCCTCTTCTTCCGGTGAGCCGCCTTTTTGCTCCAAACTCACGACCCTCAATCTCTCGAACTCTCGAGTCTCTTGCTCTCACTCCCTCGATTTCACAGCTTCCGAAGATGGTGTGGTTGCAGTCGATGATGGGTTATGGTTCGATGGTGGTGATGTGGGGGTGGAGAGGTGTTCGGTCGATGGTGGGGTGTCCAAGGATTCGAAATTGCAGGTCGACAGAGATGATTTGGTGTTCAAAGTTTGATTTGGTGATGGTTGCAGTCGATGATTGGGGTCACGATCGATGTTTATTCAAGGTCGACAGGTGATGTTGATTTGGTGTCTCGGCTTCTTTCGACAGTGGATGGTAGTGATGATCGGTTGACAGGTATGATTTGTGGTCGATTGATGTTGATTGGGGTTGTCGATGGTGTTGGTTTGGAACTGCTGTCCGCTGGTTGTCGATGGTATTGATTTTTCTGTTCTGGTTGGTTTAGATTAATGATGATGATAAAGATTGCAGTCGATGGTCGCAGGTGGTGGTGGTGGCTGCAGAGGTATGGTGGTGGTGGTGTTGAATATGGCTGCAGGGGTTTCCGGTGGTTTGGTTGTGGTGGTTGTGGGTGACAGGTTAGTTTCGCAGCTTGAAATGTAATTTCGCAAACAACAAACCCGCTTCCCTTCAAAATTTGTCAATTTCGCTGAAATATCTTCAATTTCGCAGGTTGTATAGTTTCGCCGGAATTTCTACTTTCGCCGGAAAAGTACAGTTTCGCCGGAAAACGTGCGAAACTGCTAGTTTTGGCTGTAATTTTGCCGGAAACTTTGAACTTTCGTTCAGAATGATGCTAGTTTCGTCCCTTGAAGATTTGAAGCCCTCAAGAACACCAAGAACACACACTAGTGTGTGTGAGAGAAACTTCTTCAGATCTGAATTTTTCTTTCCATTTCTTGTGTAAAATATGTTGTAGATCTGAAATATATGTTGAATATCTTCAAATTTGTAATAGATTGTTGTAGATCTGATGACTTGATTGTGATTGAGATGAAATTTGAATTTTCAGATCTACTTTCTCTCTCTAGAAACCCAGTTTCTCTCTCTAAAAATTGATGAACATCTTCAAAATCAGCAACAATTTCTTCAATTCTTCAATGCATTTTGATCCAAAATGGCTCTGATACCATATTTTAACTTCAGGATCAACAAACTTGAATCAAATCATGAAGAATTAGATCAAAATATGATAATCACAAATTAAACCCCTTTGATCTTCAATTAGATTGCTAATGATGTATTTACAAGTAAATCCCTCAATCAATTGGTCATGCAACCATTAACCAACACTAATGACAATTAACCTATTTATAGTCTAGACTAATATTCACTAATTGCACTTAACCCCCTAGACTTAGGCTAATTAATACAAAATTACATTTTAAGCATAAAAATGACTAAACCAAGATAAAATATTTTGTTCACACAAAATATATTTATTACAATAAAACTCCTAGTCATTTAAATCTTCAACGTCTTGTCTCGGTTCCACGTCTCGAACGTGTCGGGTTTGACTTTTGCGTTGACTTTGACCGTTGACGTTGACTTTGTTAACTTTGACTGTGTTGATAATATTAGACTATCCTTCAGACCCAACAACCTCTGTAACACCCCAACCCAACAAGGCTGACGTGTTACAAATACGGATATCAAATCAAAAACCAAATCCATGATATTACAGAAACGGTCAGACGAAATAACTTCAAACACACTAAATAATCCGAAAGACCCTAATAAGATGTTCAATACATCAATTAAAGTAACAGATAATCTTGGTCTTCAATTCACTCTTCACTGGTTTCCCGGATTACCCTGCTGACCTGACGTGCATGAAAACAAAAGCACGCCTGAGCATAACGCTCAGTGAACGGAATAGCGGATAACAAAAATAAACAGACATGATGATAATCAAGGAATTGGCAGATATCAAAAGTAAACAGACATGATGATAATCAAAGAATTGGCAGATATAAAAAATAAACAGACATGATGATAACGGAGAATCAAAGATCATATGATATGTATATCAAATAGAACATAACGGCATAAGACATAAATCAGAAAAAACATACCCCGAGCTAATAATCATATCATATAATAACTGAATAGAGGGAACACAGGTAGCGAGCCCGTGAACTAATGTGAAATGGAGTATGGGCAGACATACGAACCATTCACCAGAGTCCTGAATGGAATGGTGTGTAACCATCCATCAGGAAATAACAGGACTAACCTAGGATCGATCCATACGCCTCTGAGGAAATAATAATATAACAAGACATAATTTCAGAGTCCTCTTTAGAGACGTCGAATATCCCTATGATGCTAGCCAGTGAAAAAGGAATGAGTCTACTTCTTTGCTGGCTTGACTCCAGAACTAGTAGAGGAAGGAAGCGATGATCGGTCTATCCCATTAAGCGTAATCCCGCTAGCCAATGAAAGGACTACTCTTCTTGGACTGTGAGCGACGACACCAGATCAGAGCTAAGTGAGAGACGATAAATGCGATTAAACTGCTTTATAACTGCTCGATTGATAAGTCTTGCGTAAGTCCTAGACTTGAATGAAGCAGCCTGGCTGAAAGTCGTATTTGCTTTTGCTTCCGTGATCTCAGCTCACCGCCACGGTTGGTGCCACGTTATTGATGCCGCAATAACGCGTCTTAGTCACCCCCAAGATAGGGAGAGCTCGGGTAAAAAATCAGAAATATATAGTAGTCTAGCTACTTATAACAGAATCAAAAGCAAATTATCTACGTATGACAGAAATCAAAACTAGAGTTGAACGGAAATCAGATACGAGACAGGAATCAGGAATCCGTACTACAAGGTAACGGAAACAAAAGTAAATACTTATGATAACAAAGAAACAGAATCCGTACCTTATACACGAATGACAATAATCAGAAACAAGGTCTAGGCTTCGTTAACGCTGCGAGAACCTACGATAATGTAACGCAAATTATAGTTTGGATTTTCCTATTTTAGATTGGAAAAATTCTAGTTCTGCCAATGTCTATTCGCACTCGTTAAAAATACTAAACGACGTTTAAAAATTCTGAAAATCCCCAGTTTACTAGATTAGTGATTTATAAACAACTTTCGTTTAGAAAAGTTTCTGATTTAGATTACCGAAATATGAGAAAAACGTGGATCTTTACAGCTGCGCAGAACTGCTAGCTGTTACGAAAACGACTGTTTAGAGGTCTAAACGAACGAGTTTTTCGATGTTTAACATATCAACAGATTCGTCTTTCGACGAACTTCGTCATGGACATAAGATTTAACTGATTTGAAGCTGTTATGAAAAAGTTATGGCCTCTGTAAGTTGGCTGTAAAATACGGACCTAATTCAGCTATTTAAAGTTTATTTTTAAACAAAATAAACTATTTATAACGTTTGTTAACAATATATATAAAAATTGTTAAGGTTTTTAATAAATTAATTCACAGAAATTAATTAGGAACTTTTATAAAAGAAGTC
This sequence comes from Flaveria linearis, assembly GCA_024085815.1. Classification (NCBI taxonomy): domain Eukaryota; kingdom Viridiplantae; phylum Streptophyta; class Magnoliopsida; order Asterales; family Asteraceae; genus Flaveria; species Flaveria linearis. The sequence continues at coordinate 22,132,857 of CM044014.1, read as the reverse complement.
TTATATTTAATCTGATTTTTACCATTTATTTAAAAGAATCCATAAAAATAATTAAACTAAATGTCTTTGTTACATTGTTTTATAAAGATTTAAATCTGAAGAAAATTACAGAAAATAAGGTTGATGATTTTAAAAATACACAGAGTTTATAAAAGGATTTTTATAATTTTTACGAATTTTTACATAATTTTTAAAGGTTAAATAGGGTTTTAAAAAATATGGCAGGGGCTCGGGTTCGAACCCATGACCTCCTGCCCATCCCTCTTTCGCTTTAACCAGCAGGCTAGGGCGCCTGTGCCTAGCCTGTATTGGTTTTCTATTCCTTTTAACCAATCCCGAATCCAAAATCCCCAAAATCCCCCTTAGGAACCCTAGAATCGAAATCCACCAAATTGAATCCCAAATCGATGTTGTAATCGATTGAAAGCATAGGGCTTTCATTCCTAGACTAAAATTGAGCATGTATATGAGTTTAATTTTACCAGAAGTAGTCGAATCGATGATGAACCCACGAAGAACAGGTCGCGGTTGAGGAAGACTCGGTTCGATGCCCAAATCACGATGATAATCAAATTCCTTTCGTATGAAGCTTCTAACAATGATCTGGAAGCAAAGCCCTATGCCAATTTTGGTTTAAATTGTTCGGGAAAGGGACTTTGATAGAGTTGCAGGTCCGCGACAGTGAGGATGAGGAATTGGGTGTTTATGTTTGATTTTTGATGATATGGAACTCAATGGAATATTTTAAACGATTAAATGATTGTTAGTGTGCCATTAATTTGTTTATTGTTAACTTTTATTGTGCGATTCGGAGTGGGTGGTCGGCCGAAAGTTGAGTGGTCGGTTTAGATCGATCGCACTAACCATTTTTCCAATTTTTGTGGGGCACGAGTTCGATTCATCCACGAGGGTGTGTCGGGGATAATTGTTTGAACAAAATCCGCGTATTTTGGACGTTTGTGGGTCGCCGGAGTTACCGCCGGAGAGGTGGCCGGAAGTGAAAGGGGTCGACGGTGGTGATGGGTGACTTAAAACAAAACTTACACCTTTGGTCCCTGTAATTCAAGCTTCTTCCATTTTGTGCACAAAGTTATTAATTTAAGTTCTAAAAATGACAAAATCACCCCCTGCACCTTTATTATTATTATTATTATTATTATTATTATTATTATTATTATTATTATTATTATTATTATTATTTTGGGTATTATAATTCTACCCCCTTAAAACAATTTCGTCCACGAAATTGCTAGGTAGAGATCGAATAAAGATATGACATAACGTATAGGGAGTGATAAAGAATCAACGAGTGAATGAGATAACTCATAATCATTTAGATGCAGAGACGGAGCTAATCAGAAAAATAGAAACATGTAACAGATAGTCTGATGTCAGAACATAATAACTGATATCTTTATAGCGTAAAGCCAAAATATATCAAGAAATATATTAATAAAACCAAGTACTAAGCTGTAAAAAGATTCGGACATTGGGAACGGATTGTATCTTCCATCTCCCATGTAGCTTCGCGTTCAGAATGGTTTTTCCATAATACCTTAACAAAAGGTATAGTTTCTTACGCATAATGCGTTCTTGTCGGTCAAGTATGGCCTCGGGTTCCTCTTCGAACGATAAGTCTTCAGGAATTAGATGAAGCGGATAGTTAACCACGTGAATAGGGTGATAATTGTACCCCCTTAAAAGAGATACATGCAAGACGTTATGCACATGTGACAGTTGAGGTGGTAAAGCCAAACGGTAGGAGACTTCACCAACTCTCTCTAGGATTTCAAATTGTCCGATAAACCGTGGACTAAGTTTCCCTTTAAGACCAAAACGTCGTACGCCTTTGCAAGGCGAAACCTTCAGAAATACTTTGTCACCGATCTTAAACTCCAAAGGTCGATGGTGTCGATCTATATAACTTTTCTGTCTAGTTTGGGCCTCCTTTAACTTTTCTCTAGCAATAGCAATTTTCTCATTGGTAATCTGAACTAACTCGGGTCCTTCAATGATTCTTTCACCGACCTCTTCCCAACAAATAGGTGCTCTACATTTACGACCATACAATAATTCGAAATATGCCATGCCAATGCTAGCTTGCCAACTATTGTTGTAAGCAAACTCGAACAAACACAAGTACTCATCCCAGTTCCCAGTCCACTCTAAGGCACAAGCTCGAAGCATGTTCTCAAGTGTCTGAATAGTACGCTCCGACTGACCGTCAGTCTGAGGATGAAACGCCATACTAAACCTCAACTTGGTACCCCATGCAGCTTGCAAACCCTTCCAAAAGCGAGAAGTGAACCTCGGGTCTCGATCAGAGACGATAGACACCGAAGTGCCATGAAGTCTAATAATCTCTTGTGTAAACACTTCAGATAGTTTGCTAACCGAAAATCCTTGCTGAATTGGGAGAAAGTGAGCCGACTTTGACAATCTGTCAACTACAACCCATATTGCATCATTCTTCTTGAATGTTCTTGGCAACCCTGTCACAAAATCCATGAAATATCGTCCCATTTCCATACAGGAATAGGTAGTGGCTGAAGTAAACCAATAGCTCTCTGATGTTCAATCTTGACCTCCTGACTGGTAAGACAACGGCTAACATACTTAGCCACATCTTCTTTCATTCCATTCCACCAAAAGTTTTGACGAAGATCACGATACATCTTAGTAGATCCAGTATGGTTAGAGAACGGAGAACTATGTGCCTCAGCTAATAACGATTCTTGAAGAGAAGAATCATTAGGCACACATAAACGTTTACCACACCAGATTTGTAACACCCCAACCCGGAGAGGCTGACGTGTCACTATTACAGATATCAAATCAAAAACCAAATCCATGATATTAAAGAGATAATTTCAAGCAAACCAGATAATCTGAAAGAACCTAATTAAGTTATTCATTACATCGAACAAAGAAAAATACAATCTTGATCTTCAACCACTCTTCACTGATTTTCCAGAATACCCTGATTACCTACAATCAAATAAGAAAACACCACAAAAGAAAATACGGCTGAGCCAAAAGTTGCTCAGTGACGGAAATAACAATAGTAATGATACGAAGCATAACATACTGATATCTGATACTGAACTGATCATATGATATGGAAAACAGAAATCTGAATCTGAACATATAATACTGATACTGAACTGAACATGTAATACTGAACTGAACTGATCTACACGACGCATATATACAAACAAAATAAGTCGTGTAATATAAGAAGTACCCAGAGGCGAAACTGAACTGATAAGTACATAGCTAGCTAGACTATGCACTAATGAGATGGTGTGTGGGGCGTACACATATGATTCCATCCCCCGGAACTGAACTGATCTGAACTGAACTAGGATCGATCCATCCGCCTCCCAGATATTATGGCCAAAGTACTACCTGAGTACTAACGTGTTAACGGAGACGCCGTGAACTATTTATTACACACCGTCACGAAAAGTGTCACATCATTGACGCCACAATGACATGTCGGAGAGCTCGGGTAACAGAGTATCAATCAAATGGTAGTACAACTACCAACATATAACGTATCAATAGAACATTTATAGGAACATGCAATAATGAGCACAAACTTATAAAATATATATTGCATGCTGTAAGCCTTCAACAAGTAAAATTAACAAGTCGAACGAGTCATAGCATAACAAATAATATTAGACGACTAGTAAAATACCAAAAGCCAAACGAGTCATATTAACAGAAACATGGTATCAAAATCTGTACTACAAAGTAACAGAACAGAATTTATACTATGATAAAGGTAACCAAGAATCCGTACTACAAAGTAACGGAAACAAAGTGAATACTATGATAATCAAAGGAACAGAATCCGTACCTTATACACGAATGACAATGATCAGAAACAAGTCTAGGCTCGGTTAACGCCGCGAGAACCTACGATAACGTAACGCAAATTATAGTTTGGATTTTCCAATTTTAAATTGGAAAAATTCCAGTTCTGCCCCTGTCTTTCCGTACTCGTTAAAAATACTAAACGACGTTTAAAAATTCTGAAAATTTCCAGTTTACTAGATTAGTGATTTCTAAACAACTTTCATTTGGAAAAGTTTCTGATTTGGATTACCGAAATATGAGAAAAACGTGGATCTTTACAGCTGCGCAGAACTGCTAGCTGTTACGAAAACGACTATTTGGAGGTTTAAACGAATGAGTTTTTCTATGTTTTATATGTCAACAGATTCGTCTTTCGACGAACTTCGTTATGGACATAAGATTTAACTGATTTGAATCTGTTATGAAGTAGTTATGCTCTCTGTAAGTTGGCTGTAAAAATACGAGCTTAATTCGACAAAATAACCTATTTATAACGTTTGTTAATAATATAAATATAAATTGTTAAGGTTTTTAACAAACTAATTTACAGGAAATTAATTGGGCACTTTTATAAAAGAATTCTTATATTTAATCTGATTTTTACCATTTATTTAAAAGATTCCATAAAAATAATTAAACTAAATGCCTTTGTTATATTGTTTTATAAAGGTTTAAATCTAAGGAAAATTACAGAAACTAAGGTTGATGATTTTAAAATAAACGGAGTTTATAAAAGGATTTTTATAATTTTTAAGAACTTTTACAAAATTTTTAAAGGCTAAATAGGGCTTTAAAAAAAATATGGCAGGGGCTCGGGTTCGAACCCGTGACCCCTTGCCTATCCCTCTTACGCTTTAACCAGCAGGCTAGGGCGCCTGCGCCTGAAATGAATTGGTTTTAATTTCTTTTAACCAATCCCAAATCCAAAAATCCCCAATTTCACATCATAAACCCTAGAATCGATTTACCCAAAATTGAACATCCAAACGAGTATGTTAATCAACGGAAGTTTAGGGCTTTTAATCCCCATCTAGAATCGAGCTAATAAGTGTGTTCAATTACCTGTTTCGAAACTCGAATGGTGTTGATCGATCGGTAGCAGGTCGCGACTTTGGGGAAATTCAAATGATGAACAATTGTTGAAGATAATCGAATTAAATGCACAGGTAGCTTCTAGTGAAGCTAAGGATCGAAAGCCCTCTACCAATTGTAGTCAATATTGTTCGGAGTATGGATTTTGGTAGTGTTGCAGGTTCGATGAAGATGATGAACGAATTCAGAAATTATGTTTGTTTCTGATGGAATTGTGTGATGTGTTTTGATTAAACAATACATATGATTGATCAGATCGTAATAATTTGATTAGAATAGAGTTGTAGTGCGATTGTTGGCCTGTAAAGCGGCCGAAAGTGAAAGGGATTCGGTTTAGATCAATCGTACTCCCATTTTTCAAATTAAAGTGGGTCATGTGTTCGAATCTGGCACATGATGTTGTCGGGAATGAATGATTGAATTGAAATCGATTAAAATGGTCGTTTGGGGGTCGCCGGAGCCGACCGGCGGTGGCCAGTATATTGGCCGGCGATCGGGGAGAGAGAAACCGATTTGGGTTTCAAATTTTACGCAAATGGTCCCTGTGGTTTACGTTTCTTTCATTTGAGGCACAAACTTATTAATTTAAGTTTCCAAAATGGCACAAATGCCCCCTGAACTTTTAATACTGTTATATTATTATTATTATATTATTATTATTATTATTATTGTTATTATTATTATTATATTTTTTTACGGTTATTATAAGATTACTCCATGCTCATCTACTCTGAATTCTGATTGTTTACCAATCTCCACATTCTGTAAGATTGCCCAGAGTTCACCATCGTCTTTCTGTGCGTTCTTAATCCGGAATATTAAGTCTGACTCAATCTGAAGTCTAGCGAGATATCCGTCGCTCTTGCCAATATGTAGGCCAATACCCAATCTATCAAGATCGGTAATGTTCTGAGGTTGTAGCTGTAGGGAGGCTACTGTTCTTGAGCTCTTCCTGCTAAGGGCATCAGCTACCACATTGGCCTTTCCCGGATGATACTGAATATTGGCATCATAATCTTTAACAACTCCAACCATCTCCTTTGTCTCATGTTTAATTCCTTTTGAGTGAAGATATACTTCAAACTCTTATGATCGGTAAAGATATTACAAGTCTCTCCATAAAGATAGTGGCGCCAGATCTTTAACGCGAAAATGACAGCGGCAAGCTCAAGGTCATGCGTAGGATAATTGACCTCATAAGGTTTCAACTGCCGTAAAGCATAAGCAATGACCTTTCCGTGTTGCATCAACACACATCCAAGTCCTTTCTTTGAGGCATCACTGTAAATCTGGTATCCACCCATACCCGATGGAAGTGTAAGAATCGGGGCAGACACCAATCTCTTCTTAAGCTCTTCGAAATTTTTCTCCCGCTCATCATTCCAAGAGTACTTAACCCCTTTCCTCAGTAGTTGCGTAAGGGGTAGAGCAATAACAGAGAACCCTTCGACAAATCTGCGATAGTAACCAGCAAGACCAAGAAAACTCCGGACTTCTGTGGCTGAAGTTGGTCTTGGCCATTTAGTGATTGCCTCTATCTTTGCTGGATCCACCATAATACCATCTGCAGAGACCACATGACCCAGAAAGGCTACTTGACTCAACCAGAATTCACACTTTGAAAACTTAGCATAAAGCTTCTTTTTACGCAAAGTTTCAAGCATGATACGAAGATGGTCTTCATGTTCCTCCTTACTCTTAGAATAGATAAGAATGTCATCTATAAAAACGATGACAAACTTATCCAGATAGTCACGGAAAACTCGGTTCATTAGGTCCATGAAAACAGCCGGGGCATTCGTTAACCCGAACGGCATAACCAAGAATTCATAGTGGCCATATCGCGTACGGAAAGCAGATTTCGGGACATCAGAATCTTTAATCTTCAACTGATGATACCCGGACCTCAAATCGATTTTAGAAAAACACTTCGCTCCCTGAAATTGATCAAATAAGTCATCGATACGAGGTAGAGGGTAACGATTTCGAATAGTGATCTTATTTAATTCCCGGTAGTCAATGCAGAGTCTCATAGAACCATCTTTCTTCTTCACGAACAGGACCGGTGCACCCCAAGGTGAGACGCTTGGTCTAATAAATCCAAGATCTAATAACTCCTGTAATTGCTCCTTCAGTTCCTTGAGTTCAAGTGGTGTCATACGGTAAGGTGCCTTGTAAATCGGCTCAGTACCAGGAATAAGATCAATAGTGAATTCCACCTCGCGGTCTGGTGGAAGTCCAGGTAACTCCTTAGGAAACACATCGGGAAAATCACAAACAACCGGATAATCAGAAATACTAGGCTCTTCAGAAGATAAAATTTTAACTGAAGCAAGGAATCCTGCACCGCCGTGCAGTAGGGATTTACGAGCCTTAAGTGCTGAAATTATTTGAAGAGTTTTTCGAGGTTTAGTCCCCTGATAAATGAGTTCAGGATGATGGGGATCTCCAAACAGAATGCGACGAGTCTGACACTCAATTGTAACATGATGCCGAGTTAACCAGTCCATTCCTAAGATGATATCAAAATCTTCCATTTGCATAGGCAACAGATCCGCTGTAAGAATGAGCGATTCAACTCGGATCGGACAATCCTCATACACATGAGAGATTGTAACAAAGTTTCCCATATGAGTCATAATATTCAAAGTATTTTCTAATAATGTTGGGCTCATCGTTAGATGTTTAAGAAAAGATTGAGAAACTATGGAGTGTGTTGCTCCAGTATCAAATAAGACTTGAACTTCACGAGTTCTTAACACGAGAGTACCAGAAACAGTACCTAAACAATTTATGATACCATGACACACTTAGTAAATAGCTAACAAGCATAATTTGCGTGGTAAGACTACTAGATTATTCAAATACGACAGGTTCACATATGTAAGGAATATCAAGAGTCATACCTGGTGTGTTTGCTGCATCCTTTACGTTCAAAGCAAACACTCGTCCTCCATTATTAGGTTATTTGGCACCATTTCCAGTCTTTCCTTTATTATCAGGATATGGACAGTCTTTCAGTAAATGGCCGGTCTTTCCACATCTAAAACAGGCTCCTGAAGTTCGACGACAAACACCAAAATGACGTTTTCCAAATGTAGTGCATACCGGGGCTTGCTCTTAACCTTGGTTTTCGGCAGGTTTAGGATTCTGCTGTTTTTGTTTCCATTGATTACCTTGGCGGTTATTATTTCTGTTGAATTGGGCTTTCTGATCACCTGTATGGTGTTTCTCGCTTGAAGATTGCCCAGAAAGTGCGGTATGGTTTCCTTCACGATTTCTCTTTCGACTCTCCTCAGCTTTAGCTAACCTCTTCTTGTTTCCATGTCAAGTGTTTTCACAGCATCAGCTACTTCATTGATATTGTTAAACCTTTGAGTCACTATCCATATCCGAGTTCTCTCATGAACAGCCCATTTCAACTTTTCTGCTTGGACCTCTGGGCTACCTGCAGCTTCCCCAAGAAAACTAGCCAGCCTACAGAATCTTGCCATGAATTCTTGCCAAGGTTCACCATCTCGTTGCTCAATAGATGCATATTCCCGTGCATACTCACTTCGTTCCACTTCAGAGAAATACTTTCGGAAGAATATAGTGCGGAAGTCGGCCCAAGGGAGGGTAGCAGCATAACCCTCTCCACCATGTGCAAGTTTGGCCCATTCCCACCAAACTAGAGCATCATCCTCCAGTTTGTAAGAAGCCAGCCTAGTTTTAAATAGGTCACCGACTCCTAGTACCTCAAAAATCTTTTCCACATGGGCTATCCAGTTCCGAGCATCCATCGGTGTAGCAGCATCACTAAAAGATCTTGGTCTTTGCTTCATAAAGCGCTCAAGCCAAACATGAATCTTAGCCACAGGTGGTGTTGCATTTCCACCGGAAGATGGTCCCGTGTTGTTCCCGCCAGAAGGTGGCTCTGAGTTATTTCCACCGGGTGGAGGTCCTGTGTTGTTTCCACCAGGTGGTGGTCTATTGTTATACCCCTCCGATGCTGATCCCATGTTATTTCCACCCAAATTCGTCTGTTGTATCTGCTGGATGACTGTTTGAGCAGTCTGAGTCATCAGATTAGGGAGTATTCCAGAAATAGCAGCGTTTACCGAATTAGCAACGAGGGTTTCAAGAGGAGTATCAGATGGGTGGCCATTCGAGTTATTGCGGTTGTTCACATGTCTCTTAGGAGCCATCTGAAATGAAAATATACGTGTGAACACTGGAATTTAGATTGGAAAACAAATTAGATCCTAACCCAACGTCTACCCATTACCTCACAAGTTTATTATTAATGTTTAAGTTTTCTACAGGAAAGAGCCTTTGCTTTGATACCACAACTGTAACACCCCAACCCAACAAGGCTGACGTGTCACTAATACGGATATCAAATCAAAAACCAAATCCATGATATTACAGAAACGGTCAGACGAAATAACTTCAAACACACTAAATAATCCGAAAGACCCTAATAAGATGTTCAATACATCAATTAAAGTAACAGATAATCTTGGTCTTCAATTCACTCTTCACTGGTTTCCCGGATTACCCTGCTGACCTGACGTGCATGAAAACAAAAGCACGCCTGAGCATAACGCTCAGTGAACGGAATAGCGGATAACAAAAATAAACAGACATGATGATAATCAAGGAATTGGCAGATATCAAAAATAAACAGACATGGATGATAATCAAAGAATTGTCAGATATAAAAAATAAACAGACATGATGATAACGGAGAATCAAAGATCATATGATATGTATATCAAATAGAACATAACGGCATAAGACATAAATCAGAAAGAACATACCCCGAGCTAATAATCATATCACATAATAACTGAACAGAGGGAACACAGGTAGCGAGCCCGTGAACCAATGTGAAATGGAGTATGGGCAGACATACAAACCATTCACCAGAGTCCTGAATGGAATGGTGTGTAACCATCCATCAGAAAATAACAGGACTAACCTAGGATCGATCCATACGCCTCTGAGGAAATAATAATATAACAAGACATAATTTCAGAGTCCTCTTTAGAGAAGCCGTGATCTCAGCTCACCGCCACGGTTGGTGCCACGTTATTGATGCCGCAATAACGCGTCTTGGTCACCCCCAAGATAGGGAGAGTTCGGGTAAAAAATCAGAAATATATAGTAGTCTAGCTACTTATAACAGAATCAAAAGCAAATTATCTACGTATGACAGAAATCAAAACTAGAGTTGAACGGAAATCAGATACGAGACAGGAATCATGAATCCGTACTACAAGGTAACGGAAACAAAAGTAAATACTTATGATAACAAAGAAACAGAATCCGTACCTTATACACGAATGACAATAATCAGAAACAAGGTCTAGGCTTCGTTAACGCCACGAGAACCTACGATAATGTAACACAAATTATAGTTTGGATTTTCCTATTTTAGATTGGAAAAATTCTAGTTCTGCCCCTGTCTATTCGCACTCGTTAAAAATACTAAACGATGTTTAAAAATTCTAAAAATCTCCAGTCTACTAGATTAGTGATTTCTAAACAACTTTCGTTTAGAAAAGTTTCTGATTTAGATTACCGAAATATGAGAAAAACGTGGATCTTTACAGCTGCGCAGAATTGCTAGCTGTTACGAAAACGACTGTTTAGAGATCTAAACGAACGAGTTTTTCAATGTTTAACATATCAACAGATTCGTCTTTCGACGAACTTCGTCATGGACATAAGATTTAACTGATTTGAAGCTGTTATGAAAAAGTTATGGCCTCTGTAAGTTGGCTGTAAAATACGGACCTAATTCAGCTATTTAAAGTTTATTTTTAAACAAAATAAACTATTTATAACGTTTGTTAACAATATATATAAAAATTGTTAAGGTTTTTAATAAATTAATTCACAGAAATTAATTAGGAACTTTTATAAAAGAAGTCTTATATTTAATCTGATTTTTACCATTTATTTAAAAAATCCATAAAAATAATTAAACTAAATGTCTTTGTTACATTGTTTTATAAAGGTTTAAATCTGAAGAAAATTACAGAAAATAAGGTTGATGATTTTAAAAATACACAGAGTTTATAAAAGGATTTTTATAATTTTTACGAATTTTTACATAATTTTTAAAGGTTAAATAGGGCTTCAAAAAAATATGGCAGGGGCTCGGGTTCGAACCCGTGACCTCCTGCCCATCCCTCTTTCGCTTTAACCAGCAGGCTAGGGCGCCTGTGCCTAGCCTGTATTGGTTTTCTATTCCTTTTAACCAATCCTGAATCCAAAATCCCCAAAATCCCCCTTAGGAACCCTAGAATCCAAATCCACCAAATTGAATCCCAAATCGATGTTGTAATCGATTGAAAGCATAGGGCTTTCATTCCTAGACTAAAATCGAGCATGTATATGAGTTTAATTTTACCAGAAGTAGTCGAATCGATGATGAACCCACGAAGAACAGGTCGCAGTTGAGGAGGACTCGGTTCGATGCCCAAATCACGATGATAATCAAATTCCTTTCGTATGAAGCTTCTAACAATGATCTGGAAGCAAAGCCCTATGCCAATTTTGGTTTAAATTTTTTGGGAAAGGGACTTTGATAGAGTTGCAGGTCCGCGACAGTGAGGATGAGGAATTGGGTGTTTATGTTTGATTTTTGATGATATGGAACTCAATGAATGTTTTATACGATTAAATGATTGTTAGTGTGCCGTTAATTTGTTTATTGTTAACTTTATTGTGCGATTCGGAGTGGGTGGTCGGCCGAAAGTTGAGTGGTCGGTTTAGATCGATCGCACTAACCATTTTTCCAGTTTTTGTGGGGCACGAGTTCGATTCATCCACGAGGGTGTGTCGGGGATAATTGTTTGAACAAAATCCGCGTATTTTGGACGTTTGTGGGTCGCCGGAGCTACCGCCGGAGGGGTGGCCGGAAGTGAAAGGGGTCGACGGTGGTGATGGGTGACTTAAAACAAAACTTACACCTTTGGTCCCTGTAATTCAAGCTTCTTCCATTTGTGCACAAAGTTATTAATTTAAGTTCTAAAAATGGCAAAATCACCCCCTGCACCTTTATTATTATTATTATTATTATTATTATTATTATTTGTCACACCCCAACCTTGACGGCGGAAACGTCGAGGTGTGAGGGTTAAGATCGTTCACAGCCACATAACGCTATTAATAACCCAAATATATATTATTCATAAGTGTAAATTGTACCATTACAAATATAAGTCTCAAAAAGTAAATAACATAACACAAGATGCAACAATCCAATTTATTTCGTTTATTTAGCTAGGTCCATTCCTAGATGTGGAAGCACTTCAAGCTATCAATCAAACTTGTGTATTTCCTGAAACATGTTAAAAATAAAAGGTCAACATAAAGATGTTGGTGAGCATTCTTTAGTTTTTGATACATAAGTATATAAAAGATGGCAATTCATGTTGTAAATTAGAGAAACAAAGTAACTAGGGATGTAAGACAGAATGCACAATCAAACCTTGACAAAGTTTTACAAGTCTCAAACGTGTACTTGGATCAACCAAGTTATAAGTATATACGATTAGCTAAGTGTACTTGGATCAACCAAGCAGGCTTGTCAGGCCCATAGATCTATGACGTCGCCAGGCTAGCAATAGTTAATGATTGTACATGTATTCGACATTACAAGGTAGCTACAAGATTCAACTAATCACAACACACAAGTAAATTGCCATAAGTTTACAAGACTCAAAGAAGTTTACAAGTTTAATGATATAAGTTAACATGTTTCACCCCAAAGTGTGAAAATAAGAAAAAAAGGGGTATAGAAATACTCACATGATTAAATAAGTATATATTGGATGATTAATAAGAAAATATTAACGCGCGTCGTTTCAACGTAGTCCTTCACAATGCACCTAAAATATATGTTTTACGAGATTTAAGTCTCTATTGTAATGATTTTAACGAATCAACGAGGACTAGGGTTCTAAGTGGATTTTGAGGCTTGTCAACTACTTACCTTTAACAATTGAAAATTATTCATGATTTCTTGAAAATTATATATATATATATATATATATATATATGTATGTTTTATTTCATGATGTGAAAAGAATATTTACAATAACTTGGAAAATGTATAGAACAAAGTTTTATAATTAAAAGAAATAAATACAATTTAAACAATATTATTTGAAACGAACGTTTGGATCAATAATAATTTATCAATTTATACTATTATTTAAAGTCCATTTTATAAGAAAATCCTAAATTAATCTTATTAAAAGATATTTAATTATTTAAATCTTGAAAAATTTACAGAAAATTATGTGATGTTTTTAAAAATGTTTAAGGTTTACAAACATCCTTTTTATATTTTTCTAGAATTTTTTATAATTATTTTAAGGCTGAAAAGCCTTTAAAAAAAATATGTGGAGGTGCCCGGGTTCGAACCCGGGACCTCCAGGTGGACAGTCAAGTGTGGAACCAGTGAACCAAGGCTCTGAGCCGCGGTTTATCTTGGTTTTAATTTGTTTTAAGCATAAACTAATCAGTTTCCCCCATTCGCATATGAACCCTAATTCCCTTTGATCCAAATTGATGTTCAATTCGGTAATGTTAACGGAAATATACATGGGGCTTTGATTCCCCATGTAAATACGCTCATGTTGATGTATCTAATTTACCCGATTGATGTTGAATGAAACAAGAATGAAAGAAGAAGATGCCGCGGCCACGTTCGAGCTTGAATCGTGTGCTATTGATCACCAAACTCAAATTAAACTTGTAGAAAGCTTCGGATGATGTATTAGACTCGAAACCCCTTATCAAATCCAGTTCAAATTGCTAGGAAGATGGTTTTCAGTAGCTTGACAGGTCGCGATATAGGAGAGAATCGAAGGTGATATTAGAGTTTGTTTCAGGTGAAATTGGAAGAAGAATACGTTTAGTATTAGATATATGATTGTTTAGGTCCGTTTAATTAGGTTATTATTAGAGTTAAATGCTCGAACGGCTATGAGATTAAAGGTTTCGGTTATGCTCTTGATTGAGCTTAATAACCGGCGTTTAAATGCGATTAATTGATGTATACAAGTTCGAAACAGGTTCACGAGCGTAATGTGACCGATTTGGAGCTAAATGGTTAAGTTTTGGGGTGGTTTTGGGGCGGCCGGAGTCGCGGCCGGAGGTTGGCCGGACTCTCGCCGGAAACGCGGGGAAGGGAAGGGATTTGATTTGGGTTTTTGAACTTTTACACAATAAGTCCCTCAACTTTAAATTATTATTATTTTATGCTAAACATTTTATTTAAAGTTTATAAATTGACAAAACAAACCCCTGAACTTAATTAACTTTAAGTTTTGAACATTTTTTAATAAGTCTTATAAATTGTTATTATTATTATTATTATTATTATTATTATTATTATTATTATTATTATTATTATTATTATTATTATTATTATTATTTATTATTATTGTTGTTGTTGTTATTATTAATGTTATCATTATTATTAATATCACCATTTAATTGATTAGAACTCTAAGTAACCAAGAAATGAAACAAGAATAGCCCACAACGTTTCATAAATGGCATGAATGGTCCTTACAAGAATTTAACGAAGTTAACTTATATTTAACGAAAATACGAAATGTTACAGTCTCCCCAACTTTAAGAAATTTCGTCCCGAAATTAGAAATGAAACTATACAAACAAATGCGGGTATCTCTTTCTCATATGTTCCTCACGTTCCCAGGTGAACTCAGCTCCACGTTTGTTTTCCCAACGGACTTTGACGATCGGTGTGGTAGTTGTTCGGGTCTTCTTCAGTGTTCGGTCCATAATCTCAACAGGCTTCTCAACGAAATGCAATGACTCATCTATTTGAATTTCTTCGAGAGGAACATGCAAATTTTCATCAGCCAGACATTTCCTCAAGTTGGAGACATGGAAGACAGGATGCACCCCGTTAAGTTCAGAAGGTAGTTCCAGTTTGTAAGCCACTTTCCCAATTCTTTTCAGAACCTTAAAAGGTCCTACAAAGCGTGGGGCTAACTTACCCTTCTTCCCAAAACGTACAACACCCTTCCATGGAGAGACCTTAAGAAGGACCATGTCGTCGACTTGAAACTCCAACGGTTTGCGTCTTTTATCGGCATAACTCTTTTGGCGACTCCTAGCCACCTCAAGGTTATTTCGAATTTTAGAAACTTTGTCGGTCGTTTCTTGAATAAGTTCAGGACCAGTGATGAGATTTTCCCCAATGTCAGTCCAACAGATCGGTGAACGGCATTTACGACCATACAAGGCCTCGAATGGTGCCATCTTGATACTCGAGTGATAACTATTGTTATACGAAAATTCCGCGAGCGATAAGTGCGTATCCCAATCACCACCAAAGTCAAGGACACATAGTCGTAGCAAATCCTCGAGGGTTTGGATTGTTCGTTCGGTTTGACCATCAGTTTGAGGATGGTAAGCCGTACTTAAATCCAATTGAGTACCCAAGAGTTCTTGCATAGACGACCAAAAGTGCGAAGTGAAACGAGCATCTCGGTCGGATATGATATGCAACGGTACGCCATGACGACTCACAATTTCGTCAATGTAGATGCGGGCAAGTCTTGAAACTTTGTAAGTGTCTCGTATTGGTATGAAGTGTGCCGTTTTGGTCAAACGGTCAACAATCACCCATATACTATCATGGCCACGAGGAGTACGAGGTAACTTGGTTATGAAATCCATGGATATATGTTCCCATTTCCACATAGGGATTTCGGGTTGTTCAAGTAAACCACTTGGTCGTTGATGCTCGGCTTTGACTCTTGCACATGTTAGACACTTGGAAACATAAGACGCAATATCTTTCTTCATTCCAGGCCACCAATATTGACTACGCAAGTCCATATACATCTTATCGGAGCCAGGATGAATAGAATATCGGGTTTGATGAGCTTCGTTCATGATGAAGTGGCGAAGATTATCACGATTAGGGATCCAAAGTCGATTCAAAAAGTACCACAAGCCATTCGGTTTTGTCTCCAGTTGTGACCGAATGTTGGACACCAAATCTTCATCCTTTTCTTCGTCAGTTAATGCCACTTGTTGAGCCTTGCGAATGCATAACTCGAGATCACTATCAATCCTGATATTTTGGAGCATGACAGTAGCCTCGTTAACATCCACATGAATCTCGGTGTCAAATTCCCTTAACGTGTCAAACCATTGCCTTCGATCGCGGATTTCTTGAGGCGAGACAGTCTTGTTGTGGACCTTGCGACTCAGTGCGTCGGCTACAACATTCGCCTTTCCAGGATGATAGCGAATGTCACAGTCGTAGTCGCTAATCAACTCGATCCAACGTCTTTGTCTCATATTGAGATCCTTTTGGTTGAACACGTGTTGGAGACTCTTATGATCGGTGTAGACTATGCATTGCGTCCCATAAAGGTAGTGTCGCCAAATCTTCAGAGCAAAAACTACAGCACCAAGTTCAAGATCATGGGTAGTGTAGTTCACCTCATGAACCTTCAATTGCCTCGATGCATATGCTATGACTTTGCCTCGTTGCATGAGAACACAACCAAGGCCTTGATTAGAGGCATCACAGTACACGGTAAAGTCATCATTTCCATCGGGAAGCGTGAGAATAGGAGCGTTGCACAACTTGCGTTTTAATGTCTCGAAAGCCTCTTCTTGTTCGGGTCCCCAATCAAAGAGTCGATTCTTTTGGGTTAACGCCGTTAATGGTTTAGCAATCTTCGAGAAATTTGCTATGAACCTACGGTAATATCCCGCTAAGCCCAGAAAAGAACGAACTTCGGTTGGGGTTGTGGGAACACACCAATTTTTCACGGCTTCAATTTTTGCAGGATCGACGTGAATTCCTTGGCTGTTCACCACATGCCCTAAGAATTGAACCTCTTCTAACCAGAATTCACACTTGGAAAACTTTGCGTATAATTGCTCCTTCTTCAAAAGTCCAAGAACTTGTCGCAAGTGCGTCTCGTGATCGATTTTCGTCTTGGAATAAATAAGAATGTCATCAATGAACACGATCACAAACTTATCCAAATACGGTTTACATACTCGATTCATGAGATCCATGAACACGGCAGGTGCATTGGTCAAGCCAAAAGGCATAACCATGAACTCGTAGTGTCCATATCGAGTACGAAAAGCGGTCTTTGAAATGTCATCATTGTGAACACGTAGTTGATGATACCCGGAACGTAGATCGATCTTTGAGAATTGAGTTGCTCCTTGAAGTTGGTCGAAGAGATCATCGATTCGAGGGAGAGGGTATCGGTTTTTGATAGTAAGCTTGTTGAGTTCCCGGTAATCTATGCACATACGAAATGAACCATCCTTCTTCTTCACAAACAGGACAGGTGCACCCCACGGTGATGAACTAGGGCGAATGAAACCCTTATCTGTCAACTCTTGCAGTTGGCTAGCTAGTTCTTGCATCTCAGACGGTGCAAGACGATAAGGCGATTTAGCCACAGGGTTTGCACCAGGGATTAAGTCAATCTTGAACTCAACTTCTCGCACGGGAGGTAGCCCTTTAAGATCCTCGGGAAAAACCTCGGGAAAGTCCCGCACGACAGGAATATCTTTCAATTCCTTACCCTTGGCTTTCGTATTAACTACATATGCCATGAAAGCCATGTAGTTTTTGCTTAAGCACTTGCGGGCCTTGATACATGACATAAGTTTGAGTCCTTGGGATGGTTTCTCCCCAAAGACCTTTAAGGTATCACCAGTCGGTAAGGGAATTCGGATGCACTTCTCGAAACACAAAATTTCCGCACGATGTTTGGCTAACCAATCCATGCCGATAATAACATCGAAGCTTCCCAGTTGCATAGGAATGAGGTCGATGGAGAACTCGTGTTCGTTAAGGCTTAAGGTGCAATCACGTATTACGACGTCAATGATAATAGATTTTCCATCGGCGACTTCAACCGTGAAGGATCTTTCCAGATTAACACGCGGTTTAGAAAGTATAGGCTCGAATTCCAACGACACGAAACTCTTATCCGCACCCGAATCAAACAATACGGATGCATAATGACTATTTACAAGATACATACCTGTTTGGTAATAACCTATTATTGGTATGATGAACACAAGATAGGAATATTTATAAGACAAGAAATGATTTAAAAGTAGTTCAACGTCGTACCATTCACCACGTCATTGTTGGCTTGTGCCTGGTTAGCGTTGATGTTGAAGGTTCTTCCACGAGCCGGTGGTACATTTCCTGCATTGCGAGGACATTGCGGACGAATATGACCAGACTCGCCACAGTTATAGCAGGTTCGGTTGGTAAGCATTGCAGCGTTGTTTGGCGCTCGAAGACAAGTAGCCACCAAGTGTCCATACTTTCCACACAACGAGCAGACTCGGCATGGAGTGTTGCTCGTGTGATGGTACTTGCACGTGTTACACATAGGGTATGGACCAACATAAGCTTTAGCCATGGGGGCTTGATTTGCAACCACCATTTGTTTTTGAGGAGCATTTGGAGTGGTCACAGCGTAGTTGCGTGTTGGTGTGAACTTACGCTTCTTGCTTTGGGAAGACGACTCGGCCCTTACCTCCTTTGTTGCCTCGGGCGTCGCCTTCGCAGTAGACTTTGAACCCTTTGCCGACATAGTACCAGCTCTAATATGATTCTCAGTGAGCTGCGCTGTGATGGTAATTGCCTCCTCCAAAGTTGTGGGCCTACTACCCACCACGGCATCTTGAATTTGAGGTGGTACCCCTTTGATGAATTTTTCAATGTTACGGGGCACAGTGTCTACCATGTGTGGTAGAAGCATACTCAATTCATGATGTCGGGTGGAATAAGCCAAATGATTCCCACCATCCTGTTTGAGGTTCCAGAACTCCTCCTCCAGCTTTTGCAACTCGCTCCTCGGGCAAAACTTTTGGATCATGATATCCTTAAATTCTTCCCAGGGCAACGCCAAAGCAACCTCAGTTCCACGGTTTTTCTTTTCACTATTCCACCATGTTAGTGCCCGTTGTTGAAGGACACTTGCAGCATAGCGAACTTTGAACTCATTAGGGCACTCGCTAACGATAAAGGTGTTCTCCATACTTTCAAACCACTCGAGGAGTTTAGTGGCTCCTTCTTTTCCACTAAAACTAGTGGGTTTGCACGAGTTGAAGTGTTTGAAAGTGCAAGTACGGGTGTTCCCTTGTTGATTGTTGTTATTCTCTCCATTAGCACCACTATTGTTCCCATTAGTGTTGTTGTTGCTATTAGCCATTAGGGTGCTATTAAGCTCAGCAACCATGGTTGGGAGTACGGCAGCCATTTGTCGGGCAATCATTGCTGCAAGCTTACGGTCGGAACTTCCACGCTTTCCTTGATGACGAGACATGCTGGATATACAAAATGTGTTAGTTACGGGAGTAAGGATAACAAAGGATAGTAGTTTAGACAAAAATAGCTAAGGGTTGTAAGGTACACGGGATGATTCCATTAGGTAACGCATTACCATTTGGAAACGTTGACACGTCAAGGTGAATTGACCCATTTGCCTTAGAAATTTTGTGTATGTTGACCATAGTTTATCACTCATCCCAGAAATCCCCAGGTAGCGTAACGGGCCCCTCAATGAGATTTATTCGAATACGCTTGCCTTAGCCCGAGGGCTTTTTGCCAGGAAATCCAGAATACAGGTGTCTATGTGTCACACAATATTTCTTAGGTTCATGAAATCAAAACCTTGATGAGATTTATATAGATTAGACATAACGCCTAAAGATCCAAGTCATAAGCATAAGTATACGATTCCACGTGTCGTCGAGAATAAGATTAAAAGGTTTCCATGTTCGGGGAGAATCTAAGAGTCAAATGTAAGTTTTGGGAGACATGTAGAAATGTTTAGGCAATCCTATACTAAGGCATCAAATTGCACATAAAGGAACATAGCATTATGTAGCATGCAAACCATATACTTTAAAAGATAGAAATATAATTCTATAAGGTTCATGCATATGCTATAGTCTAGGTCACCATTTCTAATAACCTAATTCCCTATAGTTACGGGCTCTGATACCAATCTGTCACACCCCAACCTTGACGGCGGAAACGTCGAGGTGTGAGGGTTAAGATCGTTCACAGCCACATAACGCTATTAATAACCCAAATATATATTATTCATAAGTGTAAATTGTACCATTACAAATATAAGTCTCAAAAAGTAAATAACATAACACAAGATGCAACAATCCAATTTATTTCGTTTATTTAGCTAGGTCCATTCCTAGATGTGGAAGCACTTCAAGCTATCAATCAAACTTGTGTATTTCCTGAAACATGTTAAAAATAAAAGGTCAACATAAAGATGTTGGTGAGCATTCTTTAGTTTTTGATACATAAGTATATAAAAGATGGCAATTCATGTTGTAAATTAGAGAAACAAAGTAACTAGGGATGTAAGACAGAATGCACAATCAAACCTTGACAAAGTTTTACAAGTCTCAAACGTGTACTTGGATCAACCAAGTTATAAGTATATACGATTAGCTAAGTGTACTTGGATCAACCAAGCAGGCTTGTCAGGCCCATAGATCTATGACGTCGCCAGGCTAGCAATAGTTAATGATTGTACATGTATTCGACATTACAAGGTAGCTACAAGATTCAACTAATCACAACACACAAGTAAATTGCCATAAGTTTACAAGACTCAAAGAAGTTTACAAGTTTAATGATATAAGTTAACATGTTTCACCCCAAAGTGTGAAAATAAGAAAAAAAGGGGTATAGAAATACTCACATGATTAAATAAGTATATATTGGATGATTAATAAGAAAATATTAACGCGCGTCGTTTCAACGTAGTCCTTCACAATGCACCTAAAATATATGTTTTACGAGATTTAAGTCTCTATTGTAATGATTTTAACGAATCAACGAGGACTAGGGTTCTAAGTGGATTTTGAGGCTTGTCAACTACTTACCTTTAACAATTGAAAATTATTCATGATTTCTTGAAAATTATATATATATATATATATATATATATATGTATGTTTTATTTCATGATGTGAAAAGAATATTTACAATAACTTGGAAAATGTATAGAACAAAGTTTTATAATTAAAAGAAATAAATACAATTTAAACAATATTATTTGAAACGAACGTTTGGATCAATAATAATTTATCAATTTATACTATTATTTAAAGTCCATTTTATAAGAAAATCCTAAATTAATCTTATTAAAAGATATTTAATTATTTAAATCTTGAAAAATTTACAGAAAATTATGTGATGTTTTTAAAAATGTTTAAGGTTTACAAACATCCTTTTTATTTTTCTAGAATTTTTTATAATTATTTTAAGGCTGAAAAGCCTTTAAAAAAATATGTGGAGGTGCCCGGGTTCGAACCCGGGACCTCCAGGTGGACAGTCAAGTGTGGAACCAGTGAACCAAGGCTCTGAGCCGCGGTTTATCTTGGTTTTAATTTGTTTTAAGCATAAACTAATCAGTTTCCCCCATTCGCATATGAACCCTAATTCCCTTTGATCCAAATTGATGTTCAATTCGGTAATGTTAACGGAAATATACATGGGGCTTTGATTCCCCATGTAAATACGCTCATGTTGATGTATCTAATTTACCCGATTGATGTTGAATGAAACAAGAATGAAAGAAGAAGATGCCGCGGCCACGTTCGAGCTTGAATCGTGTGCTATTGATCACCAAACTCAAATTAAACTTGTAGAAAGCTTCGGATGATGTATTAGACTCGAAACCCCTTATCAAATCCAGTTCAAATTGCTAGGAAGATGGTTTTCAGTAGCTTGACAGGTCGCGATATAGGAGAGAATCGAAGGTGATATTAGAGTTTGTTTCAGGTGAAATTGGAAGAAGAATACGTTTAGTATTAGATATATGATTGTTTAGGTCCGTTTAATTAGGTTATTATTAGAGTTAAATGCTCGAACGGCTATGAGATTAAAGGTTTCGGTTATGCTCTTGATTGAGCTTAATAACCGGCGTTTAAATGCGATTAATTGATGTATACAAGTTCGAAACAGGTTCACGAGCGTAATGTGACCGATTTGGAGCTAAATGGTTAAGTTTTGGGGTGGTTTTGGGGCGGCCGGAGTCGCGGCCGGAGGTTGGCCGGACTCTCGCCGGAAACGCGGGGAAGGGAAGGGATTTGATTTGGGTTTTTGAACTTTTACACAATAAGTCCCTCAACTTTAAATTATTATTATTTTATGCTAAACATTTTATTTAAAGTTTATAAATTGACAAAACAAACCCCTGAACTTAATTAACTTTAAGTTTTGAACATTTTTTAATAAGTCTTATAAATTGTTATTATTATTATTATTATTATTATTATTATTATTATTATTATTATTATTATACTATTATTATTATTATTTATTATTATTGTTGTTGTTGTTATTATTAATGTTATCATTATTATTAATATCACCATTTAATTGATTAGAACTCTAAGTAACCAAGAAATGAAACAAGAATAGCCCACAACGTTTCATAAATGGCATGAATGGTCCTTACAAGAATTTAACGAAGTTAACTTATATTTAACGAAAATACGAAATGTTACATTATTATTATTATTATTATTATTATTATTATTATTATTATTATTTTGAGTATTATAACCTCCTTCTTCACCTCCGATCACTATTCCGGCGACAACTCCGGCGAAGCCAACCACCCAAACCCACTTGGTTCTAAACAAATCAAATGCTCCCGACTGCCCCACATGCGAGATTCGAACACAATACCCCACTGAAATTAAAAATTGGAGTTGATTTAGTGCGATTGATCCAACTAAACTCACTTTCGGTCGCTTTACACATCCCGATCGCACTACCCCCCACAATAATGCAATTAAATTAATCCAAACGATCGATTATAAGATTCCTAAACTAATGGCACTTTGAATTGCATCTGAAACGAACTCAAAAACACCCCATTCGATTCTTCTCGGTCGCGGACCTGCAACCTATTCGAAGGCTCTGTTCCGAGCTTTCTGAAATGGAAATTACAGAGGGCTTTTCATCTTTCAGTTCATTAGAAGCTAACCTCAAAGTTAATTTGATTAAAAACAACATTTGGGTATCGAACCGATCTCATGACAGTCGAGACTTGTTCATCGATGGTCCATCACCAATTCGTCTTCAATTTTGGTAATTAAACACTACTACATGCTCGGTTTCATTCAGGGATCAAAAGCCCTATCATTAATTTCATTATAATACGCGAATTGTTGTTCAATTGGTTCGATTTCAGAACTAGGGTTCTTCGGTTTAGGAGGAATCTGGTTGAGAAAGTTTAAAACCATATGGAACCGTGACCTTTCGCGGCTGAGGCCTTTGGTTCACTGGTTCCATGCTTTCATCACACACAAGAGGTCCCGGGTTCGACCCCGGGCACCCTCTTTTATTTTTTTGAAGCCTTTTTAAGCTTATAAAAATTATAGAAAAATTCTTAAAAATTATAAAAATAAGTTTTATAAACTTTCCTTATTTTAAATGTTACATAATTATTTTCTGTAAATTTATTTTATTTAAACACCTATAATTAATAATAGTTTTTAATAATTGTCAATTTATAAATATATTTTATAAATTGCCTGAATTGGACATTTATTATTTTGACCACATTTAATTATGTAAATGAATATAAAGACCATTTAATGGGTAAATAAATTATTGTTCCATAATTTATTGTAAATATGTAGCTAATTTATAAACTTTTTAATAAATTTTATTATTATAAAATAATATACATAATTATAATTAAAAACAAATAGACATACAAATATATATTCATCATATAATAATAACAACTTATAGGATTTAATGTCATAACCACATTTAATTAAAAACAAAATAAATAAACTTTTTAACTGTCTATTTGTATGTGGTCAAGAACACATGAAGTTTTATTTTGTAAATTATGTCTATTTAATAAATAGTTTCATAATTGTAGATAGAACATTTATTAAATCAATAAACATATTCATCAACCTGTCTATATGGCCTAATAATTGTCCCGTCAAACCGAACCGACCCGAATCCGACCAAATGTATCTATTCGCATTGAGTACAATTTAAACACTGAATTACAATTAATAATATGTGTTGATCGTGTTTGATCGTTCATTGCCTTTATTCTTTGAAGCTCTTGTTCATTTCATTTACATCTCAATTCAAGGTGAGTTTCGTGGCCTCTTTTTATGCTTATACAAGTTTTCAATCTTTTCCAAACTTGGGGGAAAAGTATGCTCACCCGTTTTCGATACTGTACAATCTTACATACAATTTTCATACTTGGAATCAACGTGATACTATTCTCATACTCTAATACATACATGGTGTTATTCTATTCTTACAACCATTAATTCCGGGTTTGGAACCAACGGATAGGTATTGGTAGTACTACTGGGTTGACACCCCCACCCTTCGACGATTGGTTAACTTGTGAGTTACCAACACAGCTGCCAGCAATCAAACCAAGGGTGAATATATTCCGTTTAATTTATATGCATAACGTCATTAGGTTTGGTTGTCTAAAACACATGTTATGTGGTTTTGCTTGCTTATAACAGTATGATTCCACATCAAATTCTATACATTATCAACTACATGTTTTCAATTTAAACCTGCGGAACTCACCAACATTATTGTTGACATTTTTGAGCATATCTTTTCAGGTGATCATAATCAAAGAGGATAGCTAGAGCAGATGTCTTAGCAGAGACCCTTAGGATTTAAATAGATCTGCATTAGTGATTGTATATCATTTGTTTTCATTTGTGAACTCTGTGTATTTTGGATTTAGAATCAATAAGACTATGATAGTCGTGGAACTGACTAACCACGACACAAGTCACCATTGTGTCGGGCGACGTCATGACACGAGGATTTTGCATGTATTATATCTCTGTAAACAAACCAAGTGTTATGACGATCCCGTCCGTCGCATCCTCGTGTTTCCGCTATAAGCGGGGGGGGGGGGGTGACACACACACTCTCTCTCTCTCTCTCTTTCTCTCTCTCTCTAGATCATCATAAATAGGCTTCAAAAACTTCGAAACCATAAAAAATGAAAGGTCATATGAATAAATGAAAGGTCATATGAATAAATGAAAGGACATATGAATAAATAGGCTTCAAAAACTTCGAAAAGAGAAACACGACCGGAAAAGTCGATTATCCCCCGCCCTCTCTATTGTCTCTCTCTCTCTAGTTACATACACTATGTAAGAAATGAAAGGTCATATGAATAAATAGGCTTCAAAAACTTCGAAAACCATAAAACTACTATGGCAAAATTAGAAAGATTAAAAAGTATATTGCATCCACCGAAAAAATGTTTTAATACATACTATAATACTCTATATAGCGTTTGGTTCTCATGCTGAATATTATTTTAATATTATATATAACTTTTAAGTTGTTTATTTTTCTTACAACTTTTAACATATAACATTTTAAAATATTATAATTTATGAAAATACTGTTTTGTCAAGAATTTTTGTATTTACGTTTTGATATATATTTTATTCAAAATCGAGTCGAGTCAAATATAATATACTTTTACTTTTTGATTCGGTTTTCATAGCCTTTAATGCATATTTTCACAACAAACGTAATTGTTTTCTTAAATCCAAAATACACCGTTATCACATACTAATATTTATATACATTTCAATATAAATTATATTATAACCGAGCTGTTGTAACACCCGAACATAACCCATTAGTCTAGGGCACAAAGATTCATCCCAATTCCTTATTATATTCTTGTTTGAATCGATGTTAATTCTATGATAATTATTCTACTTAAATTGCTACTAACAAAAAAAAATAAATTAAGTCATATTATTAGTAAAGATTATCAAAACTACTAATCTTTTTTTAAAAAATATGATTAGTAGATAAATTGAATAATAGTTGTAACAAATAAATTAGACCAAAAGTCAAACTCCCACACCCTGATCTCCTTTATATAAACCTAACTTTCTCCCAAAACACAACCATGTCATCCCACTACCACCAACCACCACCACTCTCCACCCTCACCACCGCCACCGCCATCGTCACCACCACCCAACATCACCACTACCCTCCACCACAGCCACATCGGCATCTTCGCCCTCACGTGGTCTCGCATCCTCTTCACCCTATCCCTCCACCTCCACCTCCTCCCCTCCTCCGCCACCACCGCCGCCGATGACGACGAAGATTCCATCTCCACCGCCTCCTCCCACCACACCGCCTCCTTCCACCTCCAAATCAAACCCCTCATCTTCTGGAACCGACATGGGTCCAAAAAACTTCCGATTTCCCCCAACAACACCACCGATTTCCTACTGTTTACGGTAGTAGATACGGCAGTTCTAGCACCACCGCTGACACCACCATCCCTGGTTAGAACCTAGCCGCCATCTCTCTTTGGCCTAGCTTGCTCACCACTTAGTTCTGGTTAGAATCCATTTGTTGCATCAACAACTTGTAATTTCAGCATTAGTGCTTGTACATTGTGCTTTGAGACTTGAGCTTTTGAAAGTTGTACATTCTGCTTTGCCTTTGGTACGGTGGCACTGTAGCCACCGACCAAAGGTAATAATATGTATTATAATATACTAGTGGGAAACCCGCGCGATGCGGCGGATAGGATGTACAAGATTTAATACGGGTGTTTGTTTCATTATTACCAAAACTGAATTTACTCGAATGCCAGGACTTAATAACCCTAAAACTTAAACCCATAAAAAAATCACACTTGATAAAAATCACACTTACTCTTTAAAAATCACTACCTTTTGTATTTCTTTTGATGTCAAACAACCCACTTGCAACTATGCTCAAAAGAATAATAATAAGTCTCAAATGAAGAGAACTTGAAGACGGTTTATGATTTAACTTGAAACCATAAACCTATCAACAAAAACTGTAGCATATTAGATCATTTAAAAAGCAATAAAAAATTTTAAATATAATTATTAGAATAAATACAACACCCTCTTATTAAAAATTATGCATTAATAATGATGGAGGCAATAAAAAATTTTAAATATAATTATTAGACGTATTACTTTGTTAATGCATATGGTATGTACCAATGGGAAAATTTGGAAGAGTGTGTTGTCTAGCCTTCTAAACCTAAACTCCTTGTGCACCTGGAATCAAGGAGTTTTAAAAAATAGAATTTATTCACAGCTCCCAAATACGGAAAATATTATTTGATAATATTGCTTCTTTAGCTGCAACGATAAAGTGCAATTCATTTGAATTTTAGGCTAAATTGAATTCAGCAGCAAATCATAAACAGCACTGGAGCATTAAACTTTTAAAACCCTTAGTGCATTATAAGATTAGGTTTCATGTTATAAACGCTGTTACCGGAACATAGAAGAACTAAACAAACCAAGAAATCATTTCAGCTCGGTTTTCTAAAAAATACAGAAATGGGATTGTGTTTAGCAAATTATTGAGTTCTAAAATTCATATACATGTGTTTTCTGGGTTGGGCCAGTGTGCACCTACAAATTGCCTGTTTTGGCTCAACTTACTGCAATTTTTGATTTTGGGGCCTGTTACAAAGGGTGATGAATATGGCTATTTGGGAATCTGTATTTATAATCTATAGCTTTCATTTCAACGTCTGATGTTGGCTGTTTACAGGCTAGCAAAAGTCAACATGCACCAAGGAGTTTAAATCCTTTAACGTCTAAAGATGCTAAGGGTATGCAAGTAAATGCTTAGTTTATCTTAATTTAACTTCTATCCATATTTGGGAATGGTGAAACATCATCAACAAGTAAAGTAAATTTTTTTGAATGAATCCTTGCAAAATCTAATATAACTGATTGACTTATACATCAAAAATAATACTTACCTAAATGGAGTTGTTTACCTCAATCCCTGCACCAAAATAATAATAATAATAATAATACTAATAATAATAATAATAATAATAATAATAATAATAATAATAATAATAATAATAATAATAATAATAATAATAATAATAATAATAATAATGCTTAGAATAAGATGGTTGTGCAAGGATGCAAGGATATGCAAGATAAAAGAGACCACCTAAACACACCACCTATATGTGACATTCTACTTGTTAACCCATAATCAAAATGGTTTTATAGAGGCTCTTTGGCGGGTTCTTAATGGTCATTTAGAGGCTACCTAGCACTCCCTAAGTAATCATTCTCCCTCACTCTCCCTCACTAATTTGCAGCAACACTTGCTTCCAAAAAACATTCAGATCATGAAGATGAACATGCATGAATGTGTCCATTTGGCAGCCTCTATGTCTAACCTGCAGCTCTCATTTCACAGTCTCATGTTGGCTGTTTACAGGCTAACAAAAGACAAGGTGGACAAAAGAGTTTAAATCCTTTAAGGTGTAAAGATGCTAACGGTATTCAAGTAAAAGCTTACTTTATCTTAATTTAACTTCTATACATATTTCAGAATGGTGAAGCATCATCAACAACTAAAGTACAATTTGTGTTCACTCAATAACTACAAAATCTAATATAACTGATTCAGTTATAAATTAGAAATAATTCTTACCTAAATAGGGTTGCTTATCTCCATCCCTGCACCCAGAAAAACAAAAGGTAGTAATGATTAAAAGAAGATGGTTGTGCGAAGTCGGTCCAAACCATTCATACCTATGAAACAACCTAAACCTGAGACAGGTTGAACTAAGGAACATGATTAACAACAAATTTTAAGATAAACAAAACATAAATCATTTTTACAATAACCAAACAAACTTAATACTTAGAACAGAGAAACAAAATGAGAGGGTCAAGCAAGCTTATAGATCAAGAAAGGGGTGTTACAAAAAATATGACTATATATAATTTACCATCGCTTGTGCTGAACTTCTACTTCAATATCAATGCATTATATTACAACAACCTGATAAAAAACAAGTGCCTGACTTAAATCACTACCTCACTTAAATAATTAAAATTGCCACCAAGTACTCATATACTACGGTCTAGACAACATAAGTGTCGTTTTAAGTTGTTAAGGAGTAACATCCGTAAGCAAATCATATCCAAAGTAATATAAAGAAAAGAACAAAAGGAGAGGTTCAGGCCAGCTTTAAGATGAAGAAAGGAATGTTAGAAAAGATATGACTATATATAATTAAGTAGACATTGTGTTGAACTTCAAGTTCAATATCAATGCATAATATTACAACAACCTGAGCAAAAACTTATCATCTGCCATTTACAAGTTTGCTTTAATATGAACAAGTAATGATATATAAGGATTCCTGTTCTAAAGTTCCATACGAGTAAGCTTCACATTAGATTTTATAACTTCTAGGGATTAAAAACACATTTATGCAAGAACACTCCTGCGGCTCGAATTTAAGGACTGACACATATCAAACAGGATGCTAAGCCACAAACCAGAAGCATATCATGGGGGTGAAACTGGTCATTGAGCAGCTAAACTGAGATGATTGATCATTGGCTTTCTTTAAATTCCAATACCATAGATCCAGTTTTTGCAATTGTTACTAATCACTGTAAATTTATTTCTAATTCATCATAATATGTTTACCATATAAAACCTGATGACAGGTTATGAGTCATGGTGTCACCTTAAAAATGTTTAAAAAATGTTGTGCAGCAGATCATATCCAAACTAATATAAATGATTTACTTGTAAATCAGAAATAATAGTTACCTAAATGGACGTCTTTGCCACAATCGCTGCACGAAAGACAAGGAAAAAGTCAAAATGGCATGCATCGCACTTTGATTGACTGAAATCACAAACTCAAAAGGTATAAAACATTTCATCAAACACCTGGTATGCACTGCATTTTGATCGATTCCAAAGCCGAAAGTAAAACCTCTGGCCCCGAAGACAACTATGATCACTTGAAATAAGAACATGCAATGGTGTAGAAAACAACAACTAAACAAAGACTGCAGTAAAACATGTAAACTTTACCTGATAATGCAAAGAAAAACTATGATATTGCAATCTGTTGAAGAAAACCACCCAAAAACAAAAGAATAGAAGAATCAGCGACGAAATCCGTCTGGGTATATGAAATCAGGGAAATCAAGGAAATCAAGAAACGTAGGTCGCGAATAGAAACATCACCTTCAAATGGAGTGTGTACCGGATATCTTCAAAATCAGCTCCAGATGAATTTGGGGATTTTGGAATACCGGAAAGGCCCATTAATCCAGCTGAAGACAGAACAATGAATGATATTCAATTGGAGGCAGAGGAACACCGGTGCTCCGGTGTAACGGTTGGGAACGGTGAGCAAGCGCAGATGAGGAGGCGCGTCTTACGGGAAGGGTGAAATGACAAAGCTGTCCATCCTTTATGCATTATAAGTAGTATAGATATGCCAATCATGCAACCACTTTGTCTCTTTACATTTATGCTTATTTGTATTTAAATAAAATTAAATCATACTTATTTAAATGTTTTTAGTGTTATAAACGAACCGAATGTTTGACAAACAGTTCGAATTTTTAAACTGGAAGTTTGTTTAGTTATTAGTATAGGATTTCTGCATTATTTTTGTAAAACCAGTATAAAAAGGAAAAAAATGACAAAAAATTGTGTTAAAGCTCAAAACCCATAATAGCAGCCTATCAATTTTAAATACATTGGACGCCGATATAAAATGTGTTATTTAAATAAAGAAGTTAGAAATTTGAATTAATAAGGATTACATAATTATCTGATGAGAAATAAATAATAAACTTGAAACATAGAAAGTTTACATTTCTTATCATTGTGTTATTCAAAAATCATCATTTCAAAAAACACAATGATCAACATTAGATATAATAGTTAACACAATGACCAACACTAAACTTGATAATTAGCAATAAACATAATGAGCTGCTTGATGATGATTAAAAAATGACCTAACCAGCATTACACAATAAATGAAAAAAATATAAAAAATTTACATTTTCAACATTGTTTTATTTGAAAATCATTATTTTACAAAACACAATGCATAACACAATAGTCAACATTAGACACAATGGGTAATACAATGACCAACATTAGACTCGACGATTAGCAATAGACACAATGAGTTGCTTAACGAGAATTACAAGATGATCTGATTTGGATTACACAATGAATTGGAAAAAACATAAAAATAATTACATTTTTAGCATTGTGTTATTTTTAAAAAACACAATTCATAACACAATAGTCAACATTAGATAAAAATAGGTAACACAATGGCCAATACTAGACATCCCCAATTAGCAATAAACACAATTAGCTGATTGACAAGTATTATAAGATGATCTGATCACGATTATACAATGAATTGTAAAAAAACGTAAAAAAATTATATTTTTAGCAATGTGTTATTTGAAATTCATCATTTTAAAAAATTCAATGGTTAACATTAGATAAAATGAATAACATGATGACTAGCATAGACACGATGACTAACACTAGACTCGATGATTAACAATATACAAAATGGGCTCTTTGATGAGTATCACAATTACTTGATCAGGACTATATAATAAACTAGAAAATGTAACAAAATTAACTTTTTAGAATTGTATTATTTGAAAATCATCATTTTTAAAAACACAACGCATAACAAAATGGTTAACATTAGACACAATGATCTGATGAATATTATATAATAACCTGAATATTACACAATAAGCTGATGAGTATTACATAATAACATGAAAAAAACTTCGTTTTTCATTTGTCAAAGTTATATGCGTTTTAAAGATTTAAAAACACATGTTTTTATGGTGTGATTTAAAAATAATAATATCGTATGTAAAAGTTATGAGCGTTTAAAAAATTTGAAACTTGAATATGTGATTAAGACCAAAATATCTTTGGTCTATCATTTAAAGTTTTAATTATATATCATCATGCCATTGAATTTTCTTAGTCATTGAATTTTCTTAGGTGCTGTTTGTTTCTGAAGAGGTAAAACGTCTGCAGTCTGCAGACCACATCTGCAGACATCTGTAGGAGAAGAGGTGGACCAAACCACTGCAGCCTGTATTAAGAAGACTGTTTGTTTTGTAACGTCTGCAGACTGCTGAAATAAACTAATTAACAACATCATCAAAATAACAACATCAGGAGCAACATCAGGAGCAACATCAAAGAAATAACAACATAAGCAGCAACCATTTCTATTAATCAATTCAACCAACCATTTCTATTATCCCTATTCAAACAAGCAAATGACAACAAAATAACAACATCAGCAACAAAATAACAAGATTCAACCATTTCTATTATCCCATTTTTATTGTCAAAGATGTGGCGTGAAGTATCGATATCCCAAGTTAAGGGCTATTTCTGCAACTAAAACATTGGTATAAATTGATTTTTAAATCTATCGATCAAGCAAGCATATTAGCAGAGTCCAGACATCAATGGAAGAAGCAAAGGCACATCTGATCGGAAAACGCAAAACATTCCACCGGAGCACCTCCCACAGCTACGACGAACTCCACAGTTTCCGATCATGTCTCCGGTGGATGTGTGTCGATCAGTCAAACCGTTGGACTGCAACGTTCTCATGGCTCGTGTTCATCGTCTTCACCTTCATCGTCCCCAGTTTGTCGCATTTCTACCTCGCCTGCAGTGATTGCGACAATCGCCATGCTAGACCGTACGACAGCATTGTTCAGCTGTCGCTGAGCTCGATTGCCACGCTGTGGCGACGGTGGCGAAAGGGGGAGGTCGCGAGTGGGGGGCTTCGATGGTGGGTGTCCGTCAATGATGATGATGGTGGGTTGCGATGGTGGAGTTCGATGGGGTGGATCGATAGGGGATGGTTCGGCCGGTGGGGGGAGGGCTGGGGATGGTTCGGCCGGTGGGGGGAGGCGACGGGAGTAGACCAAAAATTGGGGGTTTGGGGTTGAAATGTGAAGAAGAGGTGGGAAGATCTCTGAAGACTTTAGTCCACCTCTTCTTGGGGAAGAGGTCACGCAGACCTTTTTTAATGAAATGTCTTCAGAAAAACAAACACTCTGCAGACCATAAAAGTCTGCCCGCCTCTTTTTGGCGCAGACAAAAGAGCTTCAGAAGCTCTTTTGTAGAAAAACAAACACCACCTTAGCCATTGAATTTTCTTAGCCCTTGAATCTAAAATATAATTGATAATAATTCTTCTAGCTGTTTTTATTTTTTTTATAATAACACATCCTATTTGTTAAAACTTTAAAAGTGATTTTTTAAAGTTTAACTCTATTAGTGTAAAGTATGAAGTAATGAACTATTGAGACTTCAAGGTTAATAATAGGAAGGTTCTGAAAAGAAAAACCGTAGATAGATTGCATTATGATTTGTGAACAAGATCAATAATAATCCAAATATAATTCAAATTTCCAAAATTAAGATCACATACGATTATATATAAAGTGTGGAGACACATTCTCATCCATAATACGTCAACCCTAAACACCCACATCACAAATAGTTATGAAGTATGAACCTCCATATGGAAGAAGACTCAACCCAAGTGCTTACAGAAGTCCCCTTATACCTCCCAAGATTGTTTGTTTCGCCATCTTAGAAAACTAGGCATTTGCGACCGTCTTTTCAGTTGCAAAATAGTCGCAAAAGGCTATTTGCAACCGTTTTGCGACCGAAAAGACCGTGGGAAAAACACACGTCTCAAATGGGTTATTCCAACCATTTTGCGATCACTTTCATTTTTGCGACTAAACATAGCGTCTGTTACTGTCGTCGCAAACCATACAACTGCTTTGCTACCGCTTCTTTTTGCGACCATTTTGCAACTGCCACGTTTTGCGACCGCCTCCTTGTTAATATTATTTGGTGAAATATTGCAAAAGCTATATGTTATAATTATTTGGGTAGGGTTATGGTAAAAAATATCTATAATCTAAAAAGCCTAAAAATGATTGTGCGTTTGACACATGTTTTTTATTGTTTTAAAGAGAATGACATTTTGGTTATCATGTCAAATACATCAGCTAATTGTATTTTATACATCCATTGTGTTAAATATTAGTATATCATGTAATATATTTTTCATCATTTGTTACATGTATTAATTATTGTGTTTTACATTTTAGATCATTTTGTGTTATTTTTGTTATTATTTTTTATAGATTATATAAACTTGTTATCTATAATTGTGTTTTACAACTAGAAATACACAATATTATACTTTCACCAATGTATTTTTCAAAACTTGTAGTGTTGAAAACAACATAATGCGTTCTTTTTGTCATTATCTTTAATAAATCATATAAGTTTTTTGTTATCTCTCATTGTATTTTACAAGTAGAAATATAAAGTGATATTATTTCACCAATGTATTATTTAAAACTGACAGTGTTCAACATAACACGTCGGTGATAAAAAAAACCCAATAAAGCATTGTGTTATTTTATCATTGTTTTTAATGTATTAGATTTATTAGTTGCTAATTTGTTATTGTTTTTACATATTAGAGATACGCAATAATATTATTTCATTATTATATTTTTTAAATTCATCATTTTAGAAAGAGACGATAGTATTAAAAACACAATATATAACAACAAAACACAATGAACTGCACTAAAAACACAATGACAAGATACAAACTTAAAATGTATTTTTTTATCTTTTAGTATAACTATACCCTACTCGTTTTAAAGATAAAATCGCTCGTTTTTATGTTATAATTATTATACAAAAAATAATATTATACATAAAAGTTATGAATGTTTGAAAAAAAAATGGGAAAACTTGATACACATCTAACAAATTTTTCCTATAATTTTATTTTAATATTAATTATTGATCAAGGAGATTGATGGTTAAATTTATTTCTTTTACACTTTTTAGTTTTAGAAGCTTTTATATTTTAACCTTTCCCTAATTATTTTTGTAATACATCCGAAGTACACCTTGAATAAAATTAACATCTGCTATATAATTATATAGATGAATAATAAAGTCATTCTGAATATAGTTATTATAAAATTATAAAATGGATGTAAATCTATTTGCTTTTTTTTCATTTTGGATGCTTTTCACACACCAAAGGCTAAGATGGTCTTGTGGCCGGACCTTGACCAAATATTTAACCGAGCAGATTCAGTCTTCTAACCGGCCATATTGTACCCTTTTGACGTTATATTTTTACATATTTTTATATTATTGGTGAAATTGTCGATATAAACAAAGGTATATAGAAAGTTTCTAATTTTACATAGACTTTTATTATTTTCTTCTAAGAACACATATATCAGAGTATTTTTATAACATTGTGAGCCCGTTTTGCTTCTGAGCCAGGATCAATACCAAAAAAATAAAAATGAAAAGTGCTAAACCAAATCGATCCTACTTGCAAAAAACCAAATCGATCCTACTTGCAAAAAACCAAGTCGATCTTATTAAATATTACGTTTGTTGATTTAAAAGGATATATGTTCGAGTAGTGTTCGACTAGTTTATTGTCTAATGTTTAAACTTGAGCCTTGCACATGCTAGTGCAACAAGTTTAAGCCTTCAACAAGTTCAGCTCGTTTATTATTTCATTGTTCTTATACACATTCATACATGTAATATTATCTTTTTATATAGCCATATACTTTATTATATAAGTGGCTTTAATGAATTCTAATATATAAAATTTTAAATTATACTCTTAGGGGATGTTTGGAAGGGTCTGACCGAGCCTGGTCCTCGGTCAGACCTGGGGTGTTTGGTTGCTTGCCTCTTACCGGAGATCACGTCTGACCGGAGCTCCTACCCGGTCAGACCTTAACCATAGTCTGACCCATGGTTAGACGTGAAGGTGGAGTGACGGGCGGTGGTGCTTGCGGTGGTGGTCGGCGGTGGTGCTTGCGGTGGTGGTCGGCGGTGGTGCTTGCGGTGGTGGTCGGCGGTGGTGCTTGCGGTGGTGGTGGTGCTTGCGGTGGCGGTGGTGCTTGCGGTGGTTCAGATCTGTGGTGGTCGGCGGTGGTGCTTGCGGTGGTGGTCGGCGGTGGTGCTTGCGGTGGTGGTCGGCGGTGGTGGTGGTCGGCGGTGGTGCTTGCGGTGGTGGTGGTGCTTGCGGTCGGCGCTGGTGCTTGTGGTGGTGCTTGCGGTGGTAGTCTGACCCGAGAGGAGAGAACCGAGAGGTGAGGGTGCTTGCGGTGGTGGTCGGCGGTGGTGCTTGCGGTGGCGGTGGATGATGATGATGATTGTGGTTGTGGTGTTTGTGGTTTAACAGAGAGAGAAGAAAGTGAGAGAGAGACGGTGATGTTTGTGGTTGTGGTGTTTGTGGTTGTGGTGTTGGTGTTTTAAATTAAAAACTTTTCTTTTTACAACCAAACACAATTATTCGTTCAGACCTCTTACTGGTTCAGACATCTTACTGGTTCAGACCCTCTTATTCATTCAGCACTTATTCAATCAGATGTTGTCAAACAGTCCCTTACTCGGTTAGTAAGATCGGTGGTGTTACATGAATTTTCACCGCCCACAATGATTTATAACTTTATCATTCAAATTGTAATGTTTCTAATTTATTCATGTACTATATATCATATATGATTTTTAACCCATTAAATATTTACTAATTTGTTTTTTTTCAATAACTTTCGTTCGTTAAACTTAAAAACACTAATTTGTGGTCATTCCCCTAGATGTCCAGTCACCTGCAGCGCCTCAACGCATTTCGGGAGAACCAACTAGGATGGATTGTTAGTGTAGACGATTTGGAAGATATAATTGGAGGCCATGCAGGGTAAACCACCGCTCTCAGGTCCCCCGACTGATTCTACCATAGAGACCAACGATAGACAATTAATTTTTCTCGATGCTCTATTATTAATTTTATTAAAAACAAAGTTGTATTTAAAATATGGTAATTTGTTAGGTATTATAGGATAATATCAACCGATGATAACGTGCTACTATCATGATGAATGAAACCGATATCAACCGAAGAACATTGGTACTGTTATATAACTATTTTCTATCTACGTGTTGATCTTCATATTCGAGTCGTCAAAAAAACAACGTTTTATTTTATATACTTAACCATGCCAATATGATCGGATAACAAACTTCACAAACACGACGCATGGTATGCGTTTATTTTCTAGTTTAATATATACTAATTAGCAACTTAAAGTTGCATTGATTATTGTATCATGAGCTTAACAAGTTGTACATATCTTTTGGTTTTTTCCTTTCTTTTATTTTTTTAATATAGACCTATTACTTTTACATCTTTTACAATTTAACTACATATAATTTTTCTCTTTCAATTTTGGTGCCATATGCATTTCATTTTAACGGCCCCGTTGAAACGTGCAGATTCTAGATCGACTTAGTTATCGTTTTTAATGTTTTACATTTCACGTGCATGGTTGAACGTGTTTACGTTTACTTTCCATTCATTTTTTTGTTTCTTTTTTAATACAATATTTTTTTATGTTGGTGGTTGATAACACGATAATATGACATTGTTACTACTTGGCACGGTTTTACGCCGCCTCCCTCCCGTAATACAGGGGCTTAATACTAGTTTAGACTATTTCTCAAATAAGCTGGTATCTAAGCTTAATATTAACTAGCGGTGGTTAATTTTATCTTACCTCAAAAGCACATGTTCATACCTTTTATTTTTTTTCCTTAATAGTATATACCAATGTTTTCAGAACCGGATCGGAAGTCGAACCAGACGCCTTACTAGTTTGGTGGTCGGACCGGTTGAACCGGATTTAACTATATTTGAATTATATTTATCTATGTAATTAAATATAAGTAATTTATATATGATTTATATATGTATTTTATAGTTATATATAAAACATAAGTATATTT
The DNA here is from genome assembly GCA_024085815.1 of Flaveria linearis. Taxonomy (NCBI): domain Eukaryota; kingdom Viridiplantae; phylum Streptophyta; class Magnoliopsida; order Asterales; family Asteraceae; genus Flaveria; species Flaveria linearis. Next base: position 22,095,056 of record CM044014.1, on the reverse strand, counting down.
GGGTGTGTGTGAATATATGTTTAAGATTATGGTGAACATTTTGTCCCACATTGGTGTGGGGACAAAGTGAGGTTTGGTTTACAAGTAATTGTCTTATCACTCTAGTGTATCTTTATAACATATTTTGCCACAAGTACTACCCGCGCGCATGGGGGGTGCAAAAACGGGGAAAACGGTTGGATTTCCAGCGAACTCGTCGCGGACACGAATGCAGTTTCAAAAACCCGGGCCCGTGCGAGCCAGTTTTTGAACTCGGTTTTACTTTTTGATCTAACACACTAATTTATAGTTCAGCACTCCGTTTTTTTTTAAAAACAAAAAAAAGTTTAAAAACCGGTCCAACCACCGGTTCGAATACGACCGGCCGGTTCAACCTTACAAAAACGATTCACCCCTGACCGGACCGGTCACCAGACCGATCTCCGGTTGAACCGGTCGGACCGGCCCGTGACAACATTGGTATATACAATATACCCATACCTTTTTAGTACAATCAATTTACGAAGGAATCTTTAATGGTTTATATGCGTTCACACGGTCACCGAAGACTTTTTGAAACGAAATGACATATATACCCTCCGGGTGAGATTTAATCGCCTCCTACGTGCCTAAATATGTTTTTTTTTTAATTTTCCATGCCTGAATTTGTTATTCTAATCATATTTTCGCATCAAATAAGCGAAAACCACCGATATTTTTTTTTCAACTTGTTTATATTTTTCTTTAAAATTAAAGGTTTTGTATAAAATATATAGTAACTTATTAATTCATCTTTAAGTTTTCTAAACTTAGAAACATATTTTATTTTTTTCATATATGTTAAATATCTTTTAAGAAAAGAATCAGTTAAAAAAATGATAACCATAATCAGAAACATATTACTATAAAGAAAATATAGCAGTTCTGTTAATGCTAAATAATTAAAAATAATACTATATCATGTGTCAAGTTTAATGATACATATATGTGTGTAGACGACGCATGAACGTTATTCAAACAAATTAAACTACAAACTGTTCTACTTACAAGATTTATAAAGATGAACCATAAAATAAGCAGATTACTTAATTATAATTATAATAAGTTTTGAAAAATTAATTCTCTCATAATAGATTTTCTTAATTAAAAAAGCTTAATTATTATTATTACTTAAAATTTTAATCATGTTAAGATGCATGTTCTCGCACGGTCTTCCGGTATGCCTCACGACATCCAACCACCACGTACACATATTATTATCGAGGGCAGTTTAGTCATTACACTCGACGCCTCATCATAAAATAACAAGTATATATTATTTTCGCACAAGAATTTTGATCTCCTGTGGCGCATTTTCCACCAAACCCCATCTAAACCAATCATGTCCGTCGAAACAATTATTGACCACTGATTAAACGATCCAACGGCCACGAAGAAGTACTGGAACCTTCTCTTCTTCCTCCTATAAATAGGCAGTGCTTGTGGCTCTCTCGTGCTCAGTCGTATCACTCATCCTAGGGTTTCTCGTTCATTGTATTGTAATCTAATATTCTTCCTCAGATCGCAAAGGTTAGTGCGTTTAACAGTTTAAGGATTTATCATGTGTGTTATTATTATTGTTATGATGTAATCGAGATGAACTAGTCAACTAGTGTTGCTAGCTTATTGAATTGTGATTTGAACGGTGATCATCTGCTTATATATGTGCTTCTAATCGTGATTTTGTTTTGTTTTTTGGATTTCGTTACGTTGCGTTGTGTTTTCACTCTGTGTATGAATCTAGCTCTGTTTTGTGCTTATGTGGTGAAGTTTTAGCTGTGATCATTGAATTTGGGGGATTGTTGTTGGTTTGACTTTGAATTACGCTACGTAGACGTATTTTGGTGTTTTAGTGTATATGTTTTGATCGTTGTAGTAGTTTTGAAATATGTTTGTGTGATACTGATATGTGACTATGTAAGTGAGGTTTCGATCACTATAGGTGTAGTTTGTGGATATATTGAGTTTTTATGGTTAGATGGGATTAAGTTCGTTTGTTATGAGTTTAGGAGTTGAGATGTCAGCTATAGGATGATCCGACTGGTAGATTTTTTTAGAACTTATTTTTGTTTATTGCTGGTTCAGGTTTTGATTCCATGGGGAAGTGCTATCCAGAAGTTAGTGAGGAGTACAAGAAGGCTGTTGATAAGGCCAGGAGGAAGCTCAGGGGATTCATCGCTGAGAAGAGATGTGCTCCTTTGATGCTCCGTCTCGCGTAAGTTTTGTTTTCTCTCTATGTGGTTCGCGATCACTTTAGTCGTTTGCTTAGGGTAATCAGTCAAAGTAAGTAACTTTTTACATCTGAACAAGGAGATGCACTCCTTGCATATTGGTTTTTCACTAATAATTTGTTTAATTAACCTGGAATCGACGTATTGTTAAATGATATTTGGATTTTTATGAAATGGTTCTGGCGCTTGTATATATTAGCCATTGGTAACCTTGACCCCTTATTTTGGATCAAAATGATGCAACTAGTTTCTAAACAGATGTTTCTTAACTTGGAATGAACTTATACAATAGCCAACTTTATGCCTATGTCCTTAAATTTTTCTCTATGATGGGCTACAGATGGCACTCTGCTGGTACTTATGATGTGAATACCAAAACTGGAGGTCCTTTCGGTACCATGAGGTACAAGGCTGAGCTAAACCATGGTGCCAACAACGGCCTTGACATCGCTGTCAGGCTACTGGAGCCTATCAAAGAACAGTTTCCCATCCTCTCATATGGTGATTTCTATCAGGTAAGTTATATTTTCTTTAGTGCAAGCACCTTTGGTGTAGATCAACTTTTTGGTGCTCTGATATACTTATCCTTTTGCTGTAGTTGGCTGGTGTTGTTGCTGTTGAAATTACTGGTGGACCTGATGTTCCTTTCCATCCCGGAAGAGAGGTTAGTGTTATTTACTTCACATTAGTAATAAGTTTATTTAAATTCCATAATGTTTTGGAATTCTTGTTATGCTTTGATTATCAATGCTTAGTATTGGTTTTCATGAAACCAAACTGGAGTGTAGATGGCTACCCTCTCTATGTTTAGAGGGATATTTTGATGAAACTCGCTACTGTGAGGTTTTAATGTTGTGTGTTTTGATTTTCATTTAATTGGATGAACTTTACATTGCTGTAGGACAAAGAAGAGCCCCCAGTTGAAGGCCGTCTTCCTGATGCAACCAAGGGTTAGTGAATTTGATATCTTTAATGTATTTGGCTATTAATAATTCAAAGTCTTGAAGGCGTTAGTTATGTTATATTCCAGGAAATGACCATCTGAGGGATGTATTTGTTAAGACCATGGGTCTTGAGGACAAGGACATTGTAACTCTATCTGGTGGTCATACTCTGGTTGGTGTCATTTGATCCCTTGTTTTCACTTATCCTTTTGATTTAAGACTGCGCATTTCTGATGTTGGAAGTGTGACGGTTTATAGGGAGCTGCGCACAAAGAGCGATCTGGATTTGAAGGACCATGGACTCCCAATCCCCTTATCTTCGACAACAGCTACTTTGTGTATGATTCTCCCTCGTTAGGTTTCTATATTCTTTTGATTTCTATTATTTTATTCGAGTCCTCTAAAATTACTATTTGTGTTGAACAGAGAACTTCTTGCCGGCGAGAAGGAAGGGCTCCTGAAGCTGCCTTCCGACAAAGCTCTTCTTGAAGACCCTGTATTCCGACCTCTGGTTGAGAAATATGCTGCTGTGAGTACAACATCTGGTGGCATATAAACATACATATTATATACGTAGTTGGATAGTTGGATGCTTATTTGTTTTGTTTTTGATTTAATACAAAACAGGATGAGGATGCATTCTTTGCTGATTATGCAGTTTCCCACATGAAACTCTCTGAGTTGGGGTAAACCTTCAGTACTTGCTCTTATATCTTCTACGCTATCTAAACGCTATTTGTGTTTGTGTGTTGACAAACAAACTTCGATCTTATTGCAGATTTGCAGAGGCTTAAAGTTTGTGATGGGAGAGTAAAACAGGGAGACTTGTTTGGCGATTTATTTTGAAATTTCTAGTGTTTTTGTTTTGTTGTCGAAAGAAAAAACACATGGTCTTGAAGTGGGGTTGCAGTTTGATTGATCAAGCATTCAGCCTTTATTTCTGAATATCGAATGTTTATATTACTACTTAATCATAAGATCATGTATGTGCCTTTAGTTTGCGGTTGAATTACTATTCGCCATGTGCCCGTCGGTTAGGATTACTAATATTTTAAACACGTCTTCCTCGGTTCACTATTAATTGGCACCTATGTAATAAAATTATAGGGGGCATTTGGTCGGAAGGAATGAAATGAAAATAAGAAACTAGTATAATTTTCAAATAAAATTATGTTTGAGTGAGAAATTAAAAGTAAACCTAATGAAATGTTTCATTTTAAATTTCTTTGGTTTAGAGATTACAAAATCCTTTCACCTAAACTAATGTGTATTTTGATAACTAACGTACACGTCAGATGTCTAAGACCTTATATTTAGATTAATGTTGAAGTTGTGAAAACAAAGATATTTGCAGGGTACTTGTAAGAAACTCTTTATTACGTTTAGCCAAAGTTTTATAAAACAATTCAAAGCTTACAAAAGGGATTGATGTAGTGACAAACTAAGAGGTTAAATTTTAACGATATAATTTAATCATTTAGCATTAGTGTTATCTATTAACCATTTAAAGGTTATGAATACTTAAAGAGATAATTTTTTAATGATTTAACGAGTCTATCAAACAAACTATAAAAAACATAAAGTAAGAAATGTTTACTTTTTGTAAAGACAGAAGAGTACGACAAAAGAAAAAAAATTACAAGACCAAATAAAGTTGAGACTTGAGACTTTTAATGTTCCACGAGAAGAAAGAGGAAGTATTTTATCATGTTTTTAAGCTTCTGAAAATGGAATAATACTTGGTGTTTTAAGATGTTTCTTTAACTTCTGGAAATGTAAATAATACACATTCTTTTACTCTCTCTTCCTTTGTCTTGCTACCGTCACGTCTAAGTTGGCGATCATATTGTATTTATAGAATCATTTAAGATATTTTCTTTTTCGGTAATAACATGGTCTAAAATCAAATTCAACTTGTCTGATGCTCCAGATTGATTGCTAGACAACAAAATCGTTAGTTAATCAATTGATATGTATTTACTATGTGATTGAAGATCACAACAATAACAAATGCTAAAGAGATAACATATAAATAAATAATTGTTTCTTCTCTTTTTTCTTGTATTTTTTTGGGGGGTTTTTAGCTCCTTGCTAACCTTATTGGTTTTTAATATATGTTTGCCTATAAAAAAGATAATAATAAAGAATAAACTTAATAGAATAGTAATCAAGTTTTTATAATTTTTCAATTAGGTCTCTTATATGTTTATTTGTTTATTTTTATTTGTGTCAATCATGTCACTAAAGTTTTAGACGTGCTCCAATTAAATCATTCATATTTTTTTAATTATTTTAAATAGTTTGCTATTTTTTTAAATATTTAATTTATTAAAAATATTTTTCAATTTATAAACGACCTAATTATAACAATCCTGAAAGTTTGGTATCTGATTAGAACAAAAAAATAAAGTATAAGTGACTTCACTGGGACGGAAAAAATTATAAACAAACAAACAAACATACCCAGTGTATCCCGCTGAAGAGCAGGATCTGGGAGGGGTATATGGTGGCAAGTCTTTCCTCTATCTTGAAGGATAGAGAGACCGCTTATAAGTAACCTAATTGGGACAAAAAAATTAAGAGTGATCTAATTAGAACAATTATGAAACTTGATTATAATTTTATAAAGTTATCCAAATTCCCATATATAAATTACAAACATGGTTTCAATAACAATTGTTGCGATACATAACCAGAATCATCGTAATGCTAAGTTAAAAATTACTAATAGAAAAACAATTGATTCAATGCTAACTCTCTAGCTATGAATAGGGTGACATGTTTTTCCTTTGGAAATCACTCATTCAAGTTTCACACAATAAATTCACAGTGAATGTTAGGACAATAATGACAAGTTTATCCACTTATCGTATCTTATTAATTGCTTCATAATTTGGTTAAACTCTTTAACATAAAGTGACCACAACAATTTCAAGTCAAACAACAATAGATGCAAAAACAATCCAAAATAACATAATTTTATCACAATTGATTATGTTATTCTGACCCTTTAGTACTTAGCAGTGCCTAGTAGAAGCAAAGTGTCATATAAAAGTTTTTAATAACAAGTTCTCATAATTATAAGCAGAAGCAAAATATAAGTCAACCTTGTGAGTCATTTGATGACAAGTTCGTATAATTAAAAGTGTAATCAAAGTATCAATTAGCAGTGTAAGTTTTCCTACTACGGGTTCTTATAATTATAATAAAAAGAATTATAATAAAAAGACTCTGATAGACTCTTTGAATTGTATGAGCTTGATAGGATCTACATCAGATGTCACATCCCAAAACAAAGAAATTTGCATACATCAGATGTGCAATTGCTCACCTAACATTCAACCACAAAATGACCAGCATCAACTGATCATAAACATCACCTGCAACCGCGATCACATAAACGAGCACGCGTTCTGGGACGAAAGCGGTCATTTCTATTCGTCTTAAAACCAATATAGCTCAAAAATATCCGACTCTCAAGACAGTTAGTTATCCGGTTAACACCCTTACCAAACATAAATCAGAACAAATACTAAACAACACAATCTTTGTACAAACACAAAACCGACTTACTGTTATTCATATTCAAACTGAACATCTACATGCAGATACTTTCGCATGAGACTAACGATTGAAGTTGTAAAATTAGCCAAAACTTGACATTCTTCATGGCTTTTAGCCTCTGACACGACCCCGTTGATGATCAGCTTCCTGAGGTGTGGGCACCGCTCCAACAGCCCCGCTACCCACTGTGAAAAGAGGTCGGTTATCACGGTCCACCCGAGTTCCAGCATGATCACATTCTTCAACTCAAACGACCGTTGCAGGCTGTACTGAAGTGAATCTTCTTTTAGGTCATAGCACAGGGACAAATGTGTCACTGAGGAAAACACACAGAAATCGTCTCCATGTCTACTATTTCATCTTCGTCATCGAACACAACCCCCCAAAGCCGAAGCCCTCTTAACCTTGATGCTTTTGAAATCATATGATGGAACTTCGTCCACATGATCGTGAAGTTACTAACATCCACAACTTCAAGATTTTCGGTATTTTCACCAATATCGAGTTGAATAACACTAACATCATCGATCTTTAAAAGCTTCAATGTCCCTTTTCCGACAAGGTCAAAAGCCTCAAGTGTACAATCTTTGAGTTGTAGTTTCTCAAGGCTATCGGCCTCGAGACTGAACTTCTCCAAGCTTATGGCTTCCACCGTTAGATCTTTAAGAGAAGGGCTATTCAACTCCATTGAGGCCTGTGCATCTGACATGGCGATATCGAGGCTTAAAAGTGTCAAAATCTCGATTTTCGGGCAGGCGGTCAGTAGGTAGCTTAAATCAAGAGCGGAAATACTGATGTGGCTTAACGAAAGGGATTTCAAGCATGGGAAACGCTGATAACTTGGCTCGATCCCAGTTATGGTGTTATGTGATAGATTCAACACTTGGAGTTTCTGACGACCACATTTTTCGATAATGTTAATGGTGGGTGATGTTCTTACATTATAATGTAGCTGTCTCAAGCTATCGCGAGTGTACATGAGCCACGCGATCACGGGGGCTGCTGAGAACTCATCAACATCATCCATGATGATGGAAAGAGATTGGAGACCCGTGGTTTGGAAAATTGTTTGAGTGATCAGAATCTCAAGCCTGCTTGTCGTGAGTTCGTGATAAACGGGCCAATCGTTTGAATTGAAGGAGAGCGTGTGGAGGTGGACCCGCCAAGCTTCCCGCCACTTTCTGCAAGTGGCGGATGCAATCACGACATCACGAGCTGCACCAAGTCGAGAGAGGATGTTGCCAATGACTTCCACAGGAAGACACTCCATCTTCAATCAATGAACAAAAGAAAATTTGAAACTTTTCTTCAAATCTTGCGAAAGGAAACATGGTATTTGTCAAAAAGAAATGTTGCTCCATAGTCCATTCAAAAGGAACAACAATGCATGAAACATAGTAAGAATGCTTGATTCAGTTTGCAAATTAGATCAATCTCATCCACTAATTGTTCATTGATTTCTATAAATTTTAGAGTAATCTAACATATGATAGACGAAAAGTCCCATGAATTCAAATTACAAAATGAGCCAAACAAATCACTTAACAAGCCAAGAGGGGATGTCCTAACAGCTAACATGTGATATACGAAAAGTCCCATGAACTCAAATTACAAAATGAATCAAACAAGTCACTTACAAGACGAGTTAAGGATGTTCTAACAACTAATATATGATAAACGAAAAGTCCCATGAATTCAAATTACAAAATGGATCAAACAAGTCACTTAACAAGACGAGTTGAGGATGTCCTAGTAACATATGATAAACAAAAGTCCATGAATTCAAATAAAAACAAACCAAATAAGTCACTTAACAAGGGGAGAGAGGATGTCCAAATGACCAACCTATGATAGACGAAAAGTTCCATCAATTCAAATTACAAAACGAGAGAGGATGTCCTATGACTAACATGTGATAAACAAGAAGTACCATAAATTCAAATTACAAAACGACACTTAACAAGACGAGTAGAGGATGTCCTAACAACTAACATATGATAAACGAAAAGTCCAATAAATTCAAATTACATAATGAATCAAACAAGTCATTTAACAAGACGAGTTGAGGATGTCCTAACGACAAACGTTTAAAGTCCCATGAATTTAACTACAAAATGAAACAAGTTAATTTTTGAGAACTCCTAATCTACGCCTATTAACCACTTATACTTTTAAAGGATTTTGAACCTGCAACCTTTTGAACACTCTAACAAACAACTAACAAGTCACTCAACAAGATTATGATCATAACAATAGGCCTAGAATCAAAAGATTACCAATTTCATTGATTTGTATCACATCATTTATATCATATTGTAGTAATCCAGTTTAAATATGGACTGAACTAATTTAAGGGGAAGTAGGATGTTTGGATATATGCTCAAAGCTCAAAAGTGATTACTGCAATTTGAAGTCCTAATAAATTATGATTAGCCATTGAGTTACTACTGGTATGATTCCCAACATCCAGATTTCAAAATACTATCAACAAGTAGTTGCTTTGCAAAAATTGTTCAAATCAATAGAGCACATCAAGCCAATCTAAAAGCAGAAGCAAGAACACAGTACTGTTCATCAGAAGCCCTATTATGCAAACAGCTCAAATCTATTGCACTAATCGACCCAAATCACTTTCACCTACAGAATCAATGAAGATCCATCACAGATTCAGGCACATCAACCAGAATAAACGAATTCACACATCAATCGACTCATTCCAACTTCGAATTGAATCAAAGACAACACACCAACAAGTGTTTGTATTTCAAACTGAAAACACAGAAAGAAAGGTCAAACATACCAGGAGGGTGAAAATCAAGAATCTTGAAGCAAACCCACAAAAGATTGATGAAGAAACAGCAGAGAAAGATGATGATTTGTGTTAGATCGAATCTTGGTGAAAGGGTTTTGATGTAAAAGATGTTAGGGATCGAATCTTGTTTGTTCGAAGGAGAAAACCTTTTAGTTTCTCTCTCTCTATTGTATTGTTGTTGTTGTTGATGATGGATTGTAGGTGTAAATCCACTCTGGTGCGTGTAGGATGGATTGCACGTGAGATATCTTCAACTTCATTAATACCCTCACACTTATGACTTGTGTGGGTTACCAATCATTTTGAAGAGAATTTCTTGAAAATATCTTCAAACCTTAAATTCACTTTGTTGTTTTTCAGGGAGATATAGTTGGAATTGAACTCGGGTCGTTAAGGGCAGGCTATATGTTATACTTTTACGTGGAGTGGACTTAACTAACGTGACACAGTTAATTATTAACAGAACAATATTATTTTTAGGTGTGAAAGAGGTGCGGCCCTCTCTCACATGACTAGTGGCCACATTCGTGAAGCTCACTGTCACATTTAGACCATTTATTTTTCCTTAGATCAAAACTCTCTTGCTCACCCTTCACACTTACAAACTAATTACATATGTTTGGTGAGTGTGAGCATGACCACACCCATTGCTTACGTGACTGTATTTTTAATCACACTCGTTAAGGTGTAACACATAGCCTACATGTAACTCCTAATTTTTACCAGACCTTTGAATGTCCATCTTAATCTCCAATCTGGCATATTGGCATAACTCGAAAATTAGCTTTGCTTAATTTACTCGTATTATATGGGTCTATCGTATATGGAGTTATGCAAGTCATATGCAGAAGTGTTTATACATACATATGCAAATCAAATCAATATAGGGACAAATCAATATAGGGTACATTAAGTAATAAAATGATTCTTTTAGCCAACTCCGTAACTAGTATATGACTATAGAACTTGATAAACTTAAGTTAATAATTAAGACACATTGTTTTTATATAACACGTAAAAATTATAATATTGGCCGTTGTTACAAAGTTAAAATGGTTTTAATGAAATTGTATACGTAAACTTACATGTTGTCACGATCAATATTAATTAAAAATTATATTAAGATAAAATTTAACATCCTTACTTTTATCAATGGCATGATTAGTCCACATAACCCATCTTTACTTCCAAAAAAGAAATTGGTCTTAGGTATTACATAATATTTAAAAACCAAATGGAATGAATAGTAAAAGGGTATATTGGGAATTTCAGTGAGGGTTTTAGAGAGAGAGATCCACTAGGCTTCATCTGCACCGGTTTTTAGAGAGACGGTGGGCATCTCCGATGTTGTTAATGTTGATGATGGTGTTGGTGGTGATTGCGGTTGCGGTTGCGGGCGGAGATGATGACGACATTAGTTGTTGCTTTGCCTCCCAGTTTACCTTGAGGTGGAGTCGATGGCGACAGTGGCGATGGTTGTGGTACAACAACCTCTGTTGTCTCTCTTCCTTCAGATTTGTTCGCTACCCTTTTAGGGTTTTATGATCTGGCCCTTTACTTCTTCGATTGGTCATTCGGGTGGTGTGGTTATCATGTTGTGAGTTATATTAGACCTCCGTGGCACTCCTTAGCGAAGCTATTTTGAGGTCCGGAAACGATGGTGCCTTCCGATTGTTGTTCCCCTACCGATGCAAGTCGTGCCCTCCCGACGTCCCTCAATATTGTCTCCAACGGTGTTCTCCCCCATGTTAAGCTTGATGTTGACGGTGGCAGTGGTGATGGTGGTCAAGCTGATTCACCTTATCTGAAACTGATTCTGGTATGTTGATGGTCACGGTGGTGACACTTATGAAGATGGTTAGGTCAATTTGTGTTGTATTGATGATGATGAGACATGGCTCTGTTGCTGCTTCGCCTTCCCTCTGTGGTTGAGGTAATGCAGGTTTTTGCCAGCTTTGGTTGGTGTTTGTGTGTCGCCATTGCCGCTGGTGGCCTTTGAGTTGACCAACGGTGGTCTTCAGGTGGTTGTTGTTGTTATTGTTTTAGTTTATCGCGTGTTTTGCCTGGAAGTAGTTGGTCCGTTATTACGGAAAGAGAACCCTCATCCTTTGTGGTTCAGTGAAGGAGGTTCATATGTCGGTGATACAGTTTGATGATGATGACGACTGTTCGTCTGAGACCCCTGTCCCTATGTTCGCTTTTGAGGTTACACCGTGATGCTGCATTCGGAAAAATGAATCGGTGCTTTGTTTCAAGTCGGTGACGATGAAACTGTTTTCATCTGAGACATGTACATGTTGTATGTTGTTGTACATTTTTAATTTAGTATAGCGTCGGGCTATGATGATATTCAAAAAATGGTTTCGGGTTGCTTTGGCGTGGCTACCGTTTACGGTTAGCAGCCATAACTGAAATCCGGTTCTGAGCCCCATTCATCACACGCGTTGGTATCACTGGACTTGACTCTTTGATGTAGTAGTCGATGACGATAAGCGTAACCTCATCTGAGACCGTATGCATGCTGCCGGTTGTTCATTAAGTGTTTAGAGGTTAATGTTGGATGGTTTTGAGGCGATGATGATGAAAAGAAGGTTATGTTTGTTGTTACGGTGAGGTAAACTTGATGTTTGCAGCCGCAACAAACAACTGCTTCCGAGCCTATAAGTTTGCCTTTCATAGTTTGCTTGATGACGATGGCCATTGGGCGCATCTGAGGGCTATGGGTATCATTAGCGATACTGGATTTGTCATTGTATTTACCTGTGTCATAAATTTGATTTGGGTACTGCTATTATTGTTGAATATTGTTGTCTATGACGCTCAAAAACGAGTCTGAGCTTTGACGTGGAGTATGGACTGTTGCGATGTGTCGACATACTTTAGTCGACATCAGCCATTAGTTTTGAGAGGCAATATTCTGATCATGTTGCCTCCTATCATCAACTCTCATCGTTTGTTAAAAGTGTTAGCTTATGGCTATGATGACAGAGTTCTGAGCCTCCGTTTAACCCGTCTTTATGACGCGCAACGCGCGTCTGGGTGCCCAACTAGTTATGGTTTCAATCTTGTAGTACAACATCATCCATCTCATCCCCTCTCATCCATTCATCATCAAAGAACTAGTTTCACTTCCATTCACCCATTTTTTCTCAATCTAATATAATTTAGTATTATCCACACAACCACCTCCTTCCCCTAATGCACGCCCCTTAACCCATAGAGGTACCATGCATCTAACATTGTCGCATCAACTCTTACGTTTGACGTAAGACCTAATTGAGAAGGTAGATTATTCAAAACTTGTTCTTACAGAACAGGAAAATAGCAATATGCAGCGATTTGTTATGTTTTTTAAAGTAAATTTTTAAATATTTCATAAATAATACAAAATATAAAAATTCTTAATTTCAAAAGAAGAAATTGTTGTTAGGGGAAAATTTGTCATTCGGCAAATGATGATATTAGGTCTCACGATCAACCTTTATGCAGGTTGTTTGCAATCATTTCTACCGTTTTGATGCACATGTATTTCTCACCCACCTTTTAAAATCGTAGATCATTATGTATTATTATGATACTGTTAATTTCAAATAACGGTTATTTACAAACTCGGTTGCATTAGCAACTTGTTGATACCACGGTGACAGTTTGTACTAAAGGGATAAGAGTGTCTTATTACTTGTTATGCTCATAACATGTAATATCACCTTATACTTTCAAGCAATTAATATCATGTAAAGTCATCTAATGTTGCAACACTGCATCCAAATCAGTTTGAAAGAAATTCAACGAGTTGCACCACAAATCATAACCATACTTCCAATATTACTGATTAACATAACAGAAGTGGATGATGAGTTTGGTACAGAGAACACAGCAGTCTTCATGGATGCTCACACACACACAAATTACACACACTCTGAACTTGCCAAGAGTGGCTTGTTCTTCTGCATTCGATAATACTGAAAACTGGAAACATTGATGTTTACATACTAGGAATTAGAAAACTACTTACTACCACTATCCACTAACACATAGTGGAGCAACCACCCACTACTTTAATTAAATAAAGAAAACATACAGAAACTAAAAACCTTACATAACACAACCATAAATAAAACTATTAATTAATACTCTCATGCATGCAAATACGTGAGTCTTCAACCATGAGACTTGCACTTGATGCTTTGATATTGGGCTTCAACACTCCCTCTCAATATCAAACACCAAACATCCCCATACTTTCACAGTGCTTCAATAGCTTTGGACCTGTCAGACATTTTGTAAAAGCATCCGCCACTTGATCTTCTGTATTCACAGCCTTCATGTCAATTTCACCCTTTAGAACCTTTTCTCTAATGAAGTGATAATGAACTTCAATGTGTTTCGTTCTAGCGTGAAACACGGGATTTTGAGCCAACTTAATTGCAGAGATGTTGTCACACATTAGCCGGATAGGATAGTTCACATTTTGGTTCAAATCCTTGAGCAACTGGACCAACCACACACATTCTTGGGCAGCCATAGCAGCGGCCCGGTACTCGGCTTCGGTTGTGGATAGAGATACGGTGGGTTGACGTTTACTACACCATGATACAGGGCTTGACCCGTATAGAAAAACATAGCCAGTTGTTGACTTTCTTTCGTTTAAATCTCCGGCATAATCGGCATCGCAGTAACCAACCAACTTTGGTTCAGGCTCCTTCTTGAACTGGATTCCCTTTCCTGTTGTGGCTTTAATGTACTTCAAAACTCCTTTCATGGCTGTGAAATGGGGCACTCGTGGATCCTGCATAAACCGACTAAGGACCCCAACAACAAATGCGATGTCGGGCCTAGTCAACGTGAGATAAATCAAGCTCCCTACCATCTTTCGATAATTTGTTGGATCATCTAACTTCCGGCCTTCAGTAGCATACAATCTCGCATACCGATCCATTGGTACAGTAGCCGGCTTACATGTCATCATACCAAACCTGTGCAGAAAATCATTAGAATACTTTGTTTGGTGAAGTACTACTTTATCATCACAGTAGCGTAATTCCAAGCCAAGAAAGTGTTGGAGCCTCCCAATGTCCTTCATCTTGAAACGGGTACATAGATTAGACTTTAATAATTCGACCTCCTCTTCAACATCACCTGTAATTATTAAGTCATCTACATACACAAGAATGCACACCACTGCTTCTCCAAGCTTCTTAACAAACAAGCTTGCATCTGCAGAAGTGAGTTGTAACCATTTTGTTCCAAAAATTCTACAATTTTACCAAACTAAGCCCTTGGTGATTGTTTCAATCCGTAGATGGCTTTCTTCAGTTTACACACATACTCCGGTTGCTCTTGGCTTTCAAAACCCATCGGTTGGTCCATGTGAATGATGTGATCAAGTTCACCATACAGGAACGCGTTGTTAACATCCATTTGCCACAAATTCCACCCCTTGTTAGCAGCTAAGGCTAGTAGCACCCGTATGGTTATGATCTTGGCTACCGGGCTAAACGTATCTTCATAATCTAACCCGTATTGTTGAGAAACCCACGGGCTACTAAACGGGCTTTGAATCTTTCAACTGTTCCATCTGCTCTTTGCTTCACTTTGTAGACCCACTTGCAAGAGATCGGGTTAACATTATGTGGTTTTGGAACTAGCTCCCATGTTTGGTTTCGAATGAGAGCATCCATCTCAACTTTCATCGCCCTCACCCATTCTTCCTTTTGACTAGCTTCTTGATAACTTTCTGGTTCTCGAAGACTTTCTTCAACTATTGCCACATGTGCATACTTTGGATTAGGCCGCTTTTCCCGCTGTGATCTCCTCAAACTGGATTCCGGTTCAGATCTTGGTGGTTCAATTTGCTCTTGTCCACCAGATTCTTCTTCAAGGTTTACCATGCCACTGTTGTTTTCTTCCATCTTTAACCACTTGACTTGAGATGTTTCTAAATCCTTGACCAGTTGTCGGGATTCTTCCATGACTTCGTTATCGGGCCCCCACCATGAAGATGTCTCATCGAATACAACGTTTCTAGAGACATGGATTTTACCGGTGTTCGGATTGTAACACCTCCAACCTTTTCTCTCCGGGTCATAACCTACAAACACACACCGAATTGCCTTTTTCTCCAGCTTATGGCGCAAGTGATTAGGCACAAACACATAGCATACACTACCAAAAACTCGAAAGTAGTGAATTGTAGGTTTAGTTTGGAATACCCTTTCAAATGGAGACATGTACTGTAAGCTTTGTGATGGAGTTCGGTTGATGATGTAGTTTGCGGTTCGCATTCCTTCTGCCCAAAAACGTCCCAGTAGGTTTTTGTCATGAATTAAGCATCTCGTGACCTCTGCTAAGTCTCGGTTCTTACGCTCGGACACACCATTTTGCTGAGGTGTGTTCGGGCATATAAGTTGTCTTTTGATGCGCCTTTGCTTCAAATATTGATCAAATTCAACTGACATATGCTCCCCACCATTATCAGATCTCAAACAGCCAACAGTATGACCCGTTTATCGTTCAGCTTCTGCCTCAAACTCTTTGAACTTGCTTAGCACCTTGTCACACCCTCAATTTTCCACGAACGGGGTTTTACCGTTAGGCGTGTGACATACCAGGATCTCAGACACGGTTATATCAAACGACACTATATGAGTTTAAAAATAAACGTTTGACATAAATCAGATTACATAAAAGAAATAAATAACAGTGCGGAAGCGAATAACGAAATGTAAACATTACTGAAAGTCCGAGATGTTAAATCAAGACAATGTTTAATGCAATATAAATGGATCTGATGAATGCATGTCCTGAGTGCATTCCTTAATCGTGCATCATGAGATTACGCGTTCCTGTTACCTGAGGAAACATGCTAAAGTGTGTCAACATAAAGTTGGTGAGTTCACAGGTTTTATCACAGAATAAAATGTTTATAACTGTTCAACTGGTTGTAACTGTTCGACTGTTTGTATCTGTTCGACTGTTTGTAACCGTTTGACTGTTCGTAACTGTTTGACTGTCCGAATGGTTTAGTAATTAAAGCATATCGATAGGTAGCTAGCCTATAATCATGTTACTTAGTGTTTCGAACCGAAGCTGACTGTTTACGTCCTATTGTGTTTCCACCACGTCTTAACCGACCGTGGCAATCGTATGTGTTCCGTCATGTCTCATCAGACCATGACGGGGTGTTCCACGTCTTAACCGACCGTGGCAATCGTATGTTAGGTCAATTCAGCACCCGTTTGACCTCCAATCAAGCTAGCACGACTAGCCCGGGCGGGGTTTGTCAGACCCAGTAGTACTACTCAAAATTACCTCGCTAATCCCATTACTAACGGTTCGATTGTGTGAGGACATGTGTGCGTTTCCACTAACGTAACAAGCGATATCAATAATACTGGCAACCATTCATAAAATATGTTTGCATGTTTTCTCCCCCAAAAAGGAAAGAAAGTAAAAAGGGGCCGTGAAACTCACCTCGAATGTGTTGTAACAAAAATGTAAGAACCAAAAAGATCGGGTTTCCAATTAACCTGTGTTTCATTCAGTATATGTAAATTAATATTAATCATTAATTACAAATATAGGAGTCGTACGGTTTCGCGTTCGCGTCTCGGTTCAGGTTACCAGGCCCACCAATGACGTTTACACCCAACCCCAAACAAAAGAGAAAAAAAATATACACAACTCTCACCGGCGCAAAACCCAATATTCACATATAGCTCAAATTATATATATGAAAACAATCTTATATATATAATCAATTATATGACGTTTTAAAATAGAACTCCTACGTTTATTATCCTTGTGATCTTCTAATCTATTAGCACTCATTACAAATACATCATCCATTACGCAACCATGCATAGTACTCATCATAATCATATTAGTACATTTAATACATGTTGAGCACATTAAAACTTACATGCCACACAAACACCCGAGCATTATTATGCCTAACTTAAACCATACAAACATAGCATAACTCACTGCTATCCTTACAAAAATCAATAAGATATGCACATTCTTGGATAATCTATGAGCATTCCTTGTGGGCACATGTACGTACGGACACACACTGCGGATACATGCAATTAACCTACTCACACATACCAATGCAAACGCATAAGGCCATACACATACATACATGTGTGCCATCATGAAGAAACCCACTCATGCATAACATACAACTTCATGCCAACACATACTCACAACAGGAACACACATTCATATAATATATATATACACAATATATATACCACACATATGCACCAACATTTGAGGACTACTTGGCCAAACAAACACAGCCACATACATACTTATACATATATACGCAGCCTACATACATACAAAAATTTCACAGCCACATATATATATATACACATTCACTCACTACACACCAACTAGCTCGTGTACATACATACAAACAAATTGTCATCATTGAACACAAACATATATATAAACAGCAGCATACATACCTACATACGCAGCAACATACATACATAAACAGCAGCATACATACATACATAAACAGCATATACATACACGCACACAGCCGTAAACATACACGCACACAGCCGTATACATACACGCACACAGCCATGTACATACACAGCATATACATACACGCACACAGCCGTATACATACACGCACACAGCCATGTACATACACAGCATATACATACACGCACACAGCAGCCTTCGGCTGCTGTGTTTTGTTTCTCGACACACACACATACGCACTATATATACACACTGCTGCATATATACACACTGCCGCATATATACAAGCATATATATACAAATATAGATACAATTAATTCAGCGCAGAAACATTTTTAACATATATATACATATGAGCAACCACACACATATATATATCCATTCACGGGCTGCACATGCATACATATATATATTCACGGGCTGCACATACATACATATATATTCACAGAAGCATGCGTATACATACATACACATCGCAGGCCATTGAAAAAGAATACCACAAGATTACCATACCCTTATACCCGTACACAATCATACGCGGAAACCGTAACCCGAATTCTCGAAACCGTAATGAATCATGAGTAAAGGAATATAAGGATCGTACCGAACGGGTTGTTTCGGTTGGTTCTCGCGATCGCCGGAGAGAATACCAATTGACAGGCTCACGGCTAAAGAGAAGGAGAGTCGTCAGTTAAGCGTCGTTCGTCCAAGTACAACGGTTGACGTCTAGGCTGCCGGAAGTGGGGTGTCACAAACTGAAAGTTGCGAGAAAGAGGCTGGGCAGTCTGCGATGGGGACGATGGGGCTGCTGCTGGCTGATCAGGGAAGGGCTGCTGGCTTTGCGTAAGCCGGAGGGTAAGCCGTCGACGGTTGAGTCGAGAAAGAGGTGGAGGTTTGTTAGATTTCGAATGTGAGGGAACCGAATAGGGGGGTTGGGTTGGTTATTATATGACCAAACATTGTTAATGCGGGATTTCTTTGAGTATAAAAATGTGTAGTGCCTGATTTTGTGGCCATGTTGATGTCGATGGTGGGAAGAAAAGAATCAGGAAAGATGGAGGTGGGGTGATGTGTGTTTTGCAAATTACACAATGGGTCCCCGAAGTTTGTATCAATTGTCAACTGAAACTAAGATTTGATTCAGTTTAAAATAAGTTACAATTTAACCCCTGAGGTTTTAGATGGTTATTATCTCGTGTAAAAAGGTTATTAATTATGGACTTTAATATAAGTAAACTTATATTTTCATTATTATTCTTATTATTGTTATCATTATTGTCATTATTATTATTATTATATTATTATTATTATTATTATTATTATTATTATTACGTTATTATTGTAATTATTGGAATTAACATCAATGTATTAAACTCTTTTGTTTATAAAATTAACTTTTATTTAACGAAAATTACGAGATGTTACAGTCTCCCCTACTTTAGGAAATTTCGTCCCGAAATTTGTTCACGAGGAGGCTGAAACGAAAAGATGAGGATACTTGGATTTCATTTGATCCTCCCGTTCCCAGGTGAACTCTGATCCACGCTTTGAGTTCCATCAGACTTTGACAATAGGGATACGACTGTGTTTGAGTGTCTTGACCTCTCGGTCCATAATTTCCACTGGTTCCTCGATGAAACGTAGTTGTTCGTCAACATGTACATCGTCTAACGGAATGACGAGAGTCTCGTCAGCAAGGCATTTCCTCAAGTTTGAAACATGGAACACATCATGTACTCCACTGAGTTCTTCAGGTAGTGGGGCCAACCCGTTTGACAATCTCAAACGGTCCCACGTACCTAGGGTTTAGTTTTCCACGTTTCCCGAAACGAATCACACCCTTCCAAGGTGACACTTTTAACAGTACTTTGTCACCAATCTAAAACTCCAATGGCTTACGACGCTTGTCGGCGTAACTCTTTTGTCGGTCACGTGCTGCTGCCATACGGTTACGGATCTGCACGATCTTCTCAGTCGTCTCGTGCACGAGTTCAGGACCGGTAAGTTGACTTTCCCCAACTTCCGCCCAACAAATAGGTGATCGGCACTTACGCCCATACAGTGCCTCAAATGGAGCAGCTTTGATCGACGAGTGATAACTATTATTGTATGAAAACTCAACTAACGGTAAGTGAGTTTCCCAACTGCCGCCAAAATCAATCACACAAGCGCGTAACATGTCTTCCAAAGTTTGGATCGTCCGTTCACTCTGGCCGTCAGTCTGCGGATGATATGCAGTGCTCATATCCAACCGCGTTCCCAATGATCGTTGTAAGGAATGCCAGATGTGTGAAGTGAATCGAGCGTCCCGATCAGAGATTATGGAAATTGGCACACCGTGCCGAGAGACTATTTCCCTTAGGTAGATACGGGTCAATTTCTCTATCCGGTCCGTCTCCCGGATTGCCAGGAATTATGCGGATTTCGTTAAACGATCTACAATCACCCAAATGGTATCGCATCCGCTGGGCGTCCGTGGAAGTTTCGTGATAAAATCCATTGATATTTGTTCCCACTTCCATACTGGAATTTCCGGTTGTTGGAGCAAACCGGATGGCCTTTGATATTCCACCTTAACCTTAGAACATGTTAAACATCTGCTTATATAAGTGGCAATACCAGCTTTCATATTTGGCCACCAGTATAGGGTCTTCAAATCCTGATACATCTTATCCGAACCAGGATGAATAAAATATCGTGACTTGTGGGCTTCGTCCATTACCAGCTCTCGTAGGTCTCCATACAAAGGAACCCATATTCGGTCCATGAAGTAACGAATTCCGTCAGTTTTGTTTTCTAATTGTTTCTCCAGGCCTCGTAGTGATTCGGCTTTCAGGTTCTCGTCTTTCAAAGCTTCAAGTTGAGCATTACGTATTTGATCGGGTAATCCAGTGTGAATGGTGAGTTGCAATGCTCGAACCCGCTTCGGTTTAGGTGTCTCCTTTCGACTTAAGGCATCTGCTACTACATTAGCCTTGCCCGGATGATACTTGATCGCGCAATCGTAGTCGTTCAACAACCCGACCCAACGACGTTGTCTCATGTTCAGCTCCTTCTGTTCAAAGATGTGCTGGAGACTCTTGTGATCGGTGTAAATGGTGCACTTGGTACCGTACAAGTAGTGTCTCCATATCTTGAGTGCAAACACAACGGCTCCCAATTCTAAGTCATGTGTTGTGTAGTTTTTTTCTCGTGGACTTTCAGTTGACGGGAAGCGTAAGCAATCACCTTCTCGCGTTGCATTAGCACACAACCGAGACCTTGGATAGAAGCATCACAGTAAACTACAAAATCGTCTGTTCCCTCAGGCAGGGATAGAATCGGTGTCGTACAGAGTTTCTGCTTCAGGACCTGAAATGCGGATTCTTGTTTGTCACCCTAATTGTACGTAGTGCCTTTATGAGTTAACGCGGTGAGAGGTTGAGCAATCTTTGAAAACCCTTCAATGAATCGTCGATAATAGCCAGCCAACCCAAGAAACTGTCGTACCTCAGTCGGAGTCTTAGGTGTCGCCCAGTTCTTGATGGCTTCTATTTTTGCCGGGTCAACATGTATTCCTTTCTCCCAAGAATTGGATCTCTCGTATCCAGAAGTCACACTTTGAAAATTTGGCATACAATTGTTCCCGTTTCAGCATCTCTAGAATTAGACTAAGGTGCTCCTCGTGTTCTTCCTTATTATTTGAATAAATAAGGATGTCATCGATGAAGACAATGACGAACTTGTCCAAATAGGGTTTGCACACTCGGTTCATAAGGTCTAGGAAAACCGCTGGTGCGTTGGTCAACCCAAACGTCATAAACAAAAACTCATAGTGGTCATACTAGTTAGGTCTTCCGGAATACTTCCAAGAAGTCTCTGATAACTGGAATATCTTTAACACGCTTCTCATCCACCTTCTTCTCTATAATTAGTGTCAGTAGAGAGAAATCCCTTTTCTTGAGACATTTTGCGCCTTTACGTATGAGATGGGGCTGAAGCAGAACTACCATTTCTGCCGTTTTCCTATCTTCTAGAGCCTTATATAGTTTCTCTTTAAATGCAAAGGTTTTCTGCACTCATAACATCCCTTATATGCTACTTATGGTTGAGGAGACTTGGCCGGAATGTTCACTCGACAGTTCTTGAAGGTATAGCCAAATTTCCGCAGAGCACTCTCAAATGTTCTTGTTGTACAACCCATGGAGATTATAGTTGTATTTGTTGCTTATAATGGAAAGGTGAAGATGTAATGGACAAGGTCGTCATAATATCTTGCTATTTGGTCCCACGCCAAATGTAGTCAGCCAGAAAAATTCGATTGAGTCCCACCACTGGGGAGACAAACAAATGTAACGTATGCTTAAACAGGATAGATATCAAATGAAATGAATACTGGAACGCTGAAATTACCGAGACTCTAAGTCTTAAGATCGATCCAGTGAACAAGGACTACACGCGTCAAGAATATTATCACTTTATTGCAACTTTTGAAGATCTGGCACAATGTAGATGGATAGTGTTACACGAACACTGAAATGCTAAAAAGAGTACGTCTCCTAGAGACTAGGGCTAATGTCATAACATGAATCTCATTGAGGCTCGGGGTAGATGATAACTTTCATGCTAGTAGGAATGAAGGATTTGTTTGCATATCGATAGTGTGGCTTTGTGTTGATTTCGAGGCCTCATGCCTCTAAGTATGGAATTGAGAATTTGTACCGACCGTATCCGTTATCACCCAATAGAGTTGCCAGAGTTCTCATGCACGACAAATTACAATTACGTGTGCACCCGTGATTCTAATTTGTTTTGCATGGTCACACATGGTTCCTCCTATTCGAGATAACATACCTTGTCCAGTACCGAGTGTTATCAATGATAGAAGCATCAAAGATATATTTGTTATACCAAGAGTCAAATAACTAAGGTTGTACTAAGGTTGCACAAGAGATTCGGTTAAGATAACAACGGGAATCAAGACAATTTTGGCCTTTTTCCTTTCGAAGTTCTAGGTGTTTGAATGTCTAAGTCCGATCCTCTAATAGACTTGAATATCTTAGTTGTCCCTCATTTACTGCTCGGACCAATGTAGAGGATAGGATATGTTGAGATTTGTAACAAGTGTGAGAGAGTTGGAAGAGTGAGGTATTGTTCTTTTTGTTTGTCATCGTTAAGCTTATCGCGTGTGTTAGAAAAGAGTTTCGTGTTCCAATCATGGAAATGTTTGATTCAATTCGTTGTTGCTTTCACTCCGCGAGTGAAGGATCAAGTGTAAGCGTTGGTTGTGAGCGAGCGGGATTCTCCGCCCCTCTGTCAGCCGGTAATGACACACATGTCATACCCACAGTGTTATGTTTGCTCAGCAGTGTAATATCAATACACCAGAAGGTTGTTTGCACAATAATGGTAACCATGTAAAAGTGTCTGTGCAATACTAGTGTTGTGTCTAAGGCTATAGTCTAGATGCAATGCAATCCTAGTTCTCTATAACCTGTGGCTCTGATACCAATCTGTCACACCCTCAATTTTCCACGAACGGGGTTTTACCGTTAGGCGTGTGACATACCAGGATCTCAGACACGGTTATATCAAACGACACTATATGAGTTTAAAAATAAACGTTTGACATAAATCAGATTACATAAAAGAAATAAATAACAGTGCGGAAGCGAATAACGAAATGTAAACATTACTGAAAGTCCGAGATGTTAAATCAAGACAATGTTTAATGCAATATAAATGGATCTGATGAATGCATGTCCTGAGTGCATTCCTTAATCGTGCATCATGAGATTACGCGTTCCTGTTACCTGAGAAAACATGCTAAAGTGTGTCAACATAAAGTTGGTGAGTTCACAGGTTTTATCACAGAATAAAATGTTTATAACTGTTCAACTGGTTGTAACTGTTCGACTGTTTGTATCTGTTCGACTGTTTGTAACTGTTTGACTGTTCGTAACTGTTTGACTGTCCGAATGGTTTAGTAATTAAAGCATATCGATAGGTAGCTAGCCTATAATCATGTTACTTAGTGTTTCGAACCGAAGCTGACTGTTTACGTCCTATTGTGTTTCCACCACGTCTTAACCGACCGTGGCAATCGTATGTGTTCCGTCATGTCTCATCAGACCATGACGGGGTGTTCCACGTCTTAACCGACCGTGGCAATCGTATGTTAGGTCAATTCAGCACCCGTTTGACCTCCAATCAAGCTAGCACGACTAGCCCGGGCGGGGTTTGTCAGACCCAGTAGTACTACTCAAAATTACCTCGCTAATCCCATTACTAACGGTTCGATTGTGTGAGGACATGTGTGCGTTTCCACTAACGTAACAAGCGATATCAATAATACTGGCAACCATTCATAAATATGTTTGCATGTTTTCTCCCCCAAAAAGGAAAGAAAGTAAAAAGGGGCCGTGAAACTCACCTCGAATGTGTTGTAACAAAAATGTAAGAACCAAAAAGATCGGGTTTCCAATTAACCTGTGTTTCATTCAGTATATGTAAATTAATATTAATCATTAATTACAAATATAGGAGTCGTACGGTTTCGCGTTCGCGTCTCGGTTCAGGTTACCAGGCCCACCAATGACGTTTACACCCAACCCCAAACAAAAGAGAAAAAAAAATATACACAACTCTCACCGGCGCAAAACCCAATATTCACATATAGCTCAAATTATATATATGAAAACAATCTTTATATATATAATCAATTATATGACGTTTTAAAATAGAACTCCTACGTTTATTATCCTTGTGATCTTCTAATCTATTAGCACTCATTACAAATACATCATCCATTACGCAACCATGCATAGTACTCATCATAATCATATTAGTACATTTAATACATGTTGAGCACATTAAAACTTACATGCCACACAAACACCCGAGCATTATTATGCCTAACTTAAACCATACAAACATAGCATAACTCACTGCTATCCTTACAAAAATCAATAAGATATGCACATTCTTGGATAATCAATGAGCATTCCTTGTGGGCACATGTACGTACGGACACACACTGCGGATACATGCAATTAACCTACTCACACATACCAATGCAAACGCATAAGGCCATACACATACATACATGTGTGCCATCATGAAGAAACCCACTCATGCATAACATACAACTTCATGCCAACACATACTCACAACAGGAACACACATTCATATAATATATATTATACACAATATATATACCACACATATGCACCAACATTTGAGGACTACTTGGCCAAACAAACACAGCCACATACATACTTATACATATATACGCAGCCTACATACATACAAAAATTTCACAGCCACATATATATATATACACATTCACTCACTACACACCAACTAGCTCGTGTACATACATACAAACAAATTGTCATCATTGAACACAAACATATATATAAACAGCAGCATACATACCTACATACGCAGCAACATACATACATAAACAGCAGCATACATACATACATAAACAGCATATACATACACGCACACAGCCGTATACATACACGCACACAGCCATGTACATACACAGCATATACATACACGCACACAGCCGTATACATACACGCACACAGCCATGTACATACACAGCATATACATACACGCACACAGCAGCCTTCGGCTGCTGTGTTTTGTTTCTCGACACACACACATACGCACTATATATACACACTGCTGCATATATACACACTGCCGCATATATACAAGCATATATATACAAATATAGATACAATTAATTCAGCGCAGAAACATTTTTAACATATATATACATATGAGCAACCACACACATATATATATCCATTCACGGGCTGCACATGCATACATATATATATTCACGGGCTGCACATACATACATATATATTTCACAGAAGCATGCGTATACATACATACACATCGCAGGCCATTGAAAAAGAATACCACAAGATTACCATACCCTTATACCCGTACACAATCATACGCGGAAACCGTAACCCGAATTCTCGAAACCGTAATGAATCATGAGTAAAGGAATATAAGGATCGTACCGAACGGGGTTGTTTCGGTTGGTTCTCGCGATCGCCGGAGAGAATACCAATTGACAGGCTCACGGCTAAAGAGAAGGAGAGTCGTCAGTTAAGCGTCGTTCGTCCAAGTACAACGGTTGACGTCTAGGCTGCCGGAAGTGGGGTGTCACAAACTGAAAGTTGCGAGAAAGAGGCTGGGCAGTCTGCGATGGGGACGATGGGGCTGCTGCTGGCTGATCAGGGAAGGGCTGCTGGCTTTGCGTAAGCCGGAGGGTAAGCCGTCGACGGTTGAGTCGAGAAAGAGGTGGAGGTTTGTTAGATTTCGAATGTGAGGGAACCGAATAGGGGGGTTGGGTTGGTTATTATATGACCAAACATTGTTAATGCGGGATTTCTTTGAGTATAAAAATGTGTAGTGCTTGATTTTGTGGCCATGTTGCTGTCGATGGTGGGAAGAAAAGAATCAGGAAAGATGGAGGTGGGGTGATGTGTGTTTTGCAAATTACACAATGGGTCCCCGAAGTTTGTATCAATTGTCAACTGAAACTAAGATTTTGATTCAGTTTAAAATAAGTTACAATTTAACCCCTGAGGTTTTAGATGGTTATTATCTCGTGTAAAAAGGTTATTAATTATGGACTTTAATATAAGTAAACTTATATTTTCATTATTATTCTTATTATTGTTATCATTATTGTCATTATTATTATTATTATTATTATTATTATTATTATTATTATTATTATTATTATTATTATTACGTTATTATTGTAATTATTGGAATTAACATCAATGTATTAAACTCTTTTGTTTATAAAATTAACTTTTATTTAACGAAAATTACGAGATGTTACACACCTCACCTTTTTCTTTCATGAAGTAAACCCAACAGTACCTGGAACAGTCATCTATGAAGGTTACCATGTAATACATACCTTTCATTGAAGTGTGTTTAGACGGACCAAACACATAAGAATGTACCAAGGCCAGAGGAGTTTCTGCTCGGTAATCAGATGTAGGGAATGGCTGTTGGTGTGCCTTGCCATATTGGCACCCAGCACACACAAGACTTTTGTTTACTTCAAGTTTTGGCAATCCGGAAACTAGCTCCTTCTCCATCATCAAACTTAACTTGTCGTATCCAACATGCCCCAGTCGATGATGCCACAGGTCAGCATTATGGGTCCCTTTTGTCTTTTCCACGTAGGCATCTTCAACGGACAACACATAGACAGTATCTGTTTTATGCCCTTTGAGAATGGGAGTAGATGAAGTCTTGAAATCTTTATACACCTTCACATCATTTGGACCAAAGAGTACGTAGTTGTTATCTGTAGTTAACTGAGGCACAGACAGGAGGTTTTTCTTAACTCCAGGCACATGATACACATCTGACAGCTTCAGTTTATGCCTTCGATCTTCAGAGGGGAAAACAACATCTCTGATATGTGCTATCGTATGTCGTGTATTGTCGGCAATGACAACTACTCGGCTGCCCTCATACTTAATTGGATTGCTTAACTTCTCCTTGTCCCCGATAAGGTGATTCGAACAACCCGAATCAACGATCCACTCATCAAGTCGGTTGGACGGCTTGTCAGGTGTCCTTGTTGTGAAGGCTGTGGTGATGTCTTCTGTTTGTGCAACCAAGGCTTCCACATCCCAAGTCTCTTCTGTTTGCACAACGGCTGAATTACCCTGTTCCGGTTGCTTCGATCGACAATCTCTAGCCAGGTGACCTCTACGACCACACTGATAACACTTATAAGGGAAGCGTTTACTTGGACCTTTAGGCTTACGATCACTGCTACTTTCTTCCTTTTCTGTTTCATGACTTTTCTTCGACTGCGTATCTCCTTTGTTGAACCGGGTTGGGCCTCGGTTTGAACTCTTGTACCGACCCCTGCCTTTGGTTTTGTCAACATACAACGCCTCAGACTCAACTTTGGATGATGAACTAACGGACATACCGTTCAATTGCTTGGCTAGCGCTTCTTGACCCGCAAGCAAATTTTCAAACTCACCCAAGGTCGGTTGATTAGGCCACCCTTGAACAGCAGCAACGAAGCTATGAAATTCTGGTTTTAGCCCATGTATGATTATCCTCTTCATCCGTGAGTCACCGATACGTGCCTGCTGGTCAAGCTCCCCGATTTCTCTGCATAAAGTCTTAACTTTATGGAAGTACTGTGGGATTGTTAAATCCCATTATAATACGGAGAGCAATTCGTTCTCTAATAATTGAAGCTTTGTGTCATTCTTCTTTGAAAACAGAGTCGATAGTGTGTCCCACGCTTCTTTTGGAGATTTTGCATCTCTAATGTGCTCCAAAAGGTCACATCGACAGTAGTTTTCAACACAAACAAAGCCTTCCCAGCCTTCACTTTCCACTTCCTTAACAATCCATTGGCATCTTCTCGTACTGGCGGTGTGGTTTCCGAACCGTTCACCACTTCCCAGAGGTCTTGGCCTTGCAGATATGACGTGAGGCATGTTGACCAAGCATTATAGTTGTTGTTGTTCAATTTCTTCACACCACCAATAAGTTGAAGGTCAGCCATGGAGAACTAGTGGATTAAGATGGCTCTGATACCTATTGATGAGTTTGGTACATAGAACACAGCAGTCTTCACGGATGCTCACACACACACAAATTACACACACTCTGAACTTGCCAAGAGTGGCTTGTTCTTCTGCATTCGATAATACTGAAAACTGGAAACATTAATGTTTACATACTAGGAATTAGAAAACTACCTACTACCACTATCCACTAACACATAGTGGAACAACCCCCCACTACTTTAATTAAATAAAGAAAACATGCAGAAACTAAAAACCTTACATAACATAACCATAAATAAAACTATTAATTAATACTCTCATGCATGCAAATACGTGAGTCTTCAACCATGAGACTTGCACTTGATGCTTTGATATTGGGCTTCAACAGTGGAAACGGGTTGTAAATCCAATCACAACATGTGCTTCAAAAATTATTTTACATTCTTCCTATAGTTTGTAACTTAGTAAATTCATGTGAACAACAAAATCATTTTCCCCATCATCAATACATAGATAGTTTCGAAAAGATATAAAAGGAATTACAAAAAACTTTAAATAGATATTACATAAATGTAAAGTGATTAAAACCAATATTTCTGTAATATCGTTGGTTGTAAAATCGAACAAACTGAATCGCTACGTTGGTTGAGGATTCTTGTTCAAACAGGTCTTTTAAACAAAATATACCGTCTCCCCTAAGACGGCCACGACTATCAATCAAGGCAATGGGCAATGAAGAATTGTACTACTGGAGATGGTTCATGCGTTAGAGCTACCACCGGGTTCTTTGATTTTTTTTTTTATTTTGTTTGTGAAAAGGAGCAGTAGTGAAATGAACAGTTAGAGAGTGCCTTATATGATACTTTGAAAGGTCTGAGTTGCTGATGATGGTTGTCGATAGTAACTCGGCCACCAAAACATAAAGGTTGACGGTGATGTGTGTGTTTGCAGGGTAAAGTGATTCATGAAGGTGAATGCGGAGGCTTAACTGTCCTTTAGGGTTCCCAGGTATATCTTATTGCTAAGGACACAACATCAAAAGAAGTCTTCCGCTTATATAAAATTCTAAAATCTATCCACCCACCTATGTGAGACAACTTTTATCCGTTTTCTCTTTCAAGTTTCATATCAGATCAAATTCACTACACTGAGCATAGATCTCTCATTCATCTTAACTTCATTTTCTATACACTTTAGCTCGTAATGAAACTCTCATCAAGGAGAACGTACACCCATAAATCATTAATTATATAACTCACATATAAATAAAATTATTTGTGTCAAAAGTTAGTGAAAAATCAATTTTCACTAATTTTTCTCACATCCTCGAAAATATTTTCCTTCCATCTCAAATGGACAATTAATTTTTTTTCTTTTGCAACCCGTATCTAGACATTTTTGTAACAAATTAAATGGTTTTGACTTTATCAAAAGCCAAGAAAAATACATTTAATATCAGGGTGCAAGCTTTTATAGATCGAATTTTAGGTGACATGTACATTTAACAGATTAGTGGTTATGATAACAGCCCGAATGGGCAAGCTCCCTTTACATCAGTATAAGAAATTCTATTTTTTTATGTATTAAACCCATTCCTTCTGCCCAATTGCCCATACCCTTAAAATGAAAATATGTAAGAAACTGTAATAATCATCTAAACTTCAAATGTGTTTACAGTAATCATCTTAAAAAAAAAAAAGAACTTACCAAAAGTCATTGCAAGAACATGATCCATCAACAAAGTGATGAAACCTGCTATTATCTCTTAGAATAATTTTTCTCCCCTCAACTTTGGAGATCAACTTGATTGCAGAATGGCAATCAACACAAACCCTGATGTTTTTCTTCACAATTATCGGTTTCCCAACAGGCAGACGCATAAGTGCATATGCTATAGCCATCCTCTCGCTATGACGATGAAGAACCTTCACCTTCATATCATCATCCAAATCAAGTGGGACCGACTCAATATCAGGAACATATCCAGCTTCAATTATCTTTTCCAAAAGACTATCAAGTTTCAAGTCGATTTCTTTCTTATGTGGATGACACCAATCTTCGGCTCCAAATACATGAACTTTATTATCAACATCAACCCAACTACAACCAGGAAGTTTCTTTACATTTCCATCCTTCATCATATTTCTAACATTCCTTACATCCTCCCATTGTTGTTCTTTTGCATAAATATTCGAAAGTAATACATGAGCCCCACTGTTTTCAGGGTCAACCCTCTTTAGACTTTCGGCTGCAAGCTTTCCCCTTTCTTTATCACCATATTTTCTACAAGCTGCAAGAAATGAACACCAAGCATATGCATTTGGCTCAAACGGCATTTCTTTAATAAAGGTTTCTGCTTCTTCAAGCCTCCCAGCTCGGCCCAATAAGTCAATAACACAAGAGTAATGTTCTGATCTAGGTTTTATACCATAAACTTCTTCCATCGAATTGAAGTAACTTAATCCCTCTTTAAGTAACCCTGAATGGCTGCACGCGTTTAAAAGATTGATAAAGGTAACAGCATTTGGTTTCAAGTTTTGAACCACCATCCTGTTGAACACGTCTGTTGCTTCATGTCCTAGACCATGGTGAGCAAAGACACCCATCAATGAATTCCATGCATACTCATTTGCTTTAGAAATCGTTTTGAATGCTTGGATTGAATCATCAAGCAAACCACATTTCCCATACATATCAACAATGGTAGATGAAACGAAAGGGTCTTGATCAAGCTTGTACTTTAACACTAGCGCATGAAACTGAGAGCCTTGTTCAAGCGCAGCATGATTAGCACAAGCCTTAATTAAGCTTGAAAAAGTGAACTCATTAGGTTCTATTCTTTGTCTCTTCAACTTGACAAAAATATTCAACGCCTTTTCGATTTGATCAGATTCAACATAACCATCAATCAAAGAAGTATAAGAAACAATATTTGCACCGCTAGAGTTTATTTCAAGCAATCTTGAACCACTACCCATGTCTCCTACTTTACAGTACATATCCGTAAGTGCATTGCTAACAGAAACATGAGGTTCAAACCCTAACTTCACCACAAATGTATGAAGACATCTTCCAAAGTTATACGCTTTAAACGACCCACAAGCACAAAGTGCACTGCAAAGTAGATACTGATCAACTGTAACATCTTCAATCAGCATCTTTCTAAAAGCCACCAATGCTTCTTCATAATAACCATTTTTCGCGTACCCATCAATCATCGAATTCCATGAAACTTCATCCTTGAAAGGCATCTCCTCAAAAACCATACAAGCCTCAATCATCAACCCACACTTCGAATACATATCCGCCAAGTTACTACCAACAAACAGCTCATAACTAAACCCACTTTAAGAGCAAAGCAATGAACTTGCTTCCCAATTCGAACCGATTCAAGAAAGGAACAAGCTTGAATCACACTAGAAAACGCAAATTCATTCGGGCTTTCGCCAGAGACCCACATGATGCAGAATGTAGCAATTGCTTTCGTGTACTCCGAATTCTGCGAAAACCCGGATATCATAGCAGTCCAAGAAACCAAGTTTCGTTGAGGCATTTCATCAAACACCTTGTGGGCATATTCAATCTGCCCACATCTTCCATACATTGATAAAAGATGATTGGTGAGATAAGTGGATGATGGGTATCCGGAGGTGATGAGCTGAGCATGAAGTTGTTTTCCGTTGGATAACTGTTTCGATTGGGCGTAGGTTTGAAATATGCGCGCTAAGGTGTTTGAGTCTTTGTGCAAGTGTTTGGTTAACGTTCGAAATGTCATAACAAATGTTTTCGAAACATTAAGGAAGATAGATCGAAAACCAATGTTCAAAAGAGATTGAAATCGCCATTGAGGAAGTGGCAAATTCGATCACAAGTTCACAACATCGGAAGCAGACGCAAACCGGAAATTCATCGACTCATTGTCGTCAACAGCTTATTCTAGTGAAGTATTTAAGTAAAGGGAAAAAATCATAGAATAATAGTGTTTCAATTTTTTTTTTTGAACGGTGACTTTATCGCTTATGAGGTTTCCCCTAGGCGACCCTAGCCAAGATCTACTCCAGACTATGTTGTCTGAACCGAGTCCATGCTGGATTGTCAGACTTGGTTTCGGCGTTCCCCCGGAAACCGTACTGCCTCCACAAGGGTTGCCCCTCTGGAGTAACAGCCGGATGAAAACCGGGGTCGAGCTCTGAGAATTGACGTCCGCACCAGTGGCTCAAAGGTTAATTCTCGTCATTGCCCTAAAATGTCCCCCAAGCCGGCGGAGAGGCTCGAACCCCTGACCTCCACTTTGGGAGGGGGGCTCTTACCAACCAACCAAGTCATGAGGGACAATAGTGTTTCAATTTAATCACTCTAACTTATTCTCCTCATAAAAACCACTCAACTTTTAAGTTTTATTCTAATCTTGTAAAAAAATGAATTTTATAATGATGTATGAAAGTTTTATTTATTTATTTATTAAGTCATATGACATGGCAATTTTTTTTACATTTGCTAAAATTAACGATCTGTCAATTTGTCATTTCTGTTATTGAATCTCATTGCTATTAGTTTTCTTTATGTTAGCTATAATGATCTATAGCTTTTTGAGTCAATAATAATTAATCATATCATTACACTCATTTATGACGTGTTCCATGTCTATCTTCAGTAATAATCAGTATAAATACTCATACATTGTTTTGAGTCAATTACACTCATTTGTCACCAGCGACAATCCTGAGGATGGGGTGGGTGATCTCTTAGGACCTGATCTTCTTATATGTCTGAAATTTTTTAAAAAAAATTTTATATTATACATCCATATATTTTTCAATAAGAAATTATATACGTTGTTAAAAACCCATTAGGACAGAAACTTGTTAACATCTAAATTATTTAGGTCCATTAAACAATAGAGCCCATTAATAATATAATCTCAAAACCATTTACCCGTTATTAAAATTTAAACCTATTTTAAACCCAAATAAGGTTATGTGTTTAGTCCCGACCCGGTTACTAAAATATAATATAATAAATAATAAATAAAAAAGAGAAGAGATCAATAAAATAACTTGCGATTTGAGTGAAGCTGGTAAAAGAACGATCGACCATTGGAGGTTAAGGTGATCGACTGATCGAACTAGGCTCTTATTTTTTTTCTACTCACCCAAGGCCCAAGATTTTATACATGAGTTATTAACTTAAATTATAATTGTCGTTTTTTTCTACTCACCATGGCCCAAAATCTTTTGACGTTTTTGGGGAGTGGGGACGACCTGTTTTCAATCAAGCATCACCAGTGAGTGTGATGAGTAGGAACTCATGATGAGTAGTAACTAATCAATCAATGAACAATAGTTATTTGCTCTTCTACATGTTTGTATGATATTCGATGAGTTATGGTTGTTCTTTTAACTTAGGCACTTTCAACAAACGTTTGCTTATGTGTAAGGTCCTTGTCTATGTTACTGTCTATCTATGTGTATAATTATATATATTAGGTGGTGGGTCGATGGGCACATTAGTGATGTCACATTACAAAGGGCAAGATTAATCCTCAGGTCACTACCTAGAAGAGGATCCTATGCTTGAGTTTCTTTAACAATCTCATGTTCGGATATAGCTTACACTCTCCATCTCTAACCTTTTTAAAGATTATTAAGGTATTTACACGGTCGCATAGCCAGACTAATATTTAACAAATAACCAAATTAATCGAATCTTAACCGAATTACCTGACACAGAACAATTAACTGGTCGTCCAGTCAAGCCATACCCTATTAACCCAAAATTATGGTTCGGTTTCAGTTTTGATGTGTAACATAACCAAAGTAAAGGAACAAAACCGAATGTATATCATTAACCGGTTACCAAAACCGACAAACTAAAAACGCATCGGCTAATACAAACCAATAACCAAAAGTTTCGGTTTTAGTTCAGTAAGGGCTCAAAACCAAACCGAACCGTGAATAAACTTTCGAAACCAAGGACTAGTCTCCTTTTGGCAGTTTTGGCCAACCTATGTGCCCCCCTTGGCTCTCATGGCAAACAAAGACACGTACACTTATCAAATACCACATAAACTCACACACTACAATACTACATCATATCGACGTGCATCAACACACTCCAAAAGAATTCCTATATTCCTACATAAATCTTCATCTTCTTCTCCACACAAACATATGCATCTTCACAAAGCAATCACACATATCACATTCAATTCTTCTGCACTTTGTTCATAAGAATTCACTCAATTAATCTAGTACCAAAAAGAGCATCAAAATCTCCTTATTTCAATGGATACTCACCAAAACCTTAATCTTGAAACCACCCACAACCACCACCACCACTTAACATCTTCACAAGATTTCAAAAGAACCCATAAAGAGTTCTTCATCAAGAACCTGAAACAAACTTCTGATGATGATGATGTACTGATCGAATCATGCGATCACAAGGCGGAGAGTGGCGGCATACCATCATCACAATATAAAGAAGCAGAAGCATCAGTGAAGATGGTGGAGAGTGGAAGAGAGAGGTTGAAGCGACACCGGGTGGAGATGTCGGGTCGGGTATGGATACCCGACATATGGGGACAAGAGGATATGCTGAAGAATTGGATAGATTGCACTGTTTTTGATTCTTGTTTGGAGAAGAATAGCATAATGTCAGCAAGAGAAGCTTTGATGCAAGAAGGACGAACATCAACCTTAATGTCAGCAAGAAGAGTAGCATAAGTTGTTCATTAAGTGGTTGAGATTTAATGAGATTTTAGTATTTAAGTGTCAACAACGTTGTTTCTTGTTTCGGAAATTATATATTATATATTGTCTAAGGAGTGTCCAAAACATATCTTCTTTTTGTCATAGTGAGGTAGATTATTGTGGTAAAACGTCTCTCCACTGTTTAAAAAGTTAAGGTTTAAACCATATAAAGTGTAAGTATGATTAGTTAATGATAGTAGATTAAAGCTCTTTAAAAGAAAAATTATTCCTCTGTCATGGTAATTTTATTCTACTTTTCTTAGAAAAATTTCTCAAAATGTTTATTTATCAACATTTTTTTTCTAATTTCGTCTCTTTTCACCTTCTTCTGTCACAAAATATCACTTTCAACAACATGAGTGATGGTATGATGATTGTGTCATTCAGAAGGACAACAATGTCATGCGACAAACAACTATATTCTTAGGACGGATGAATGTGTATATGGTCGGACGACCGAGTTTATTGTCATTATAGTTTTTTGAACTTTAACAACACACTTACCCAGTCGTTTTAAAAATGCTAGCAATCACTGGGATTTTGAGGTAAGTCATTGTGTTTTGAGTTTGATTGCCGATAAAATCAAGTGTGAGGGCTTACACCTGTTTTTGAGGTCGGTTAGACCATGTTTGTTATAGACCGAAACCATTGTAAGGTATGGGACTTGTCCCACATCGGTTGTATGGGCAATTGATGTGGGATTTATAAACCAAATGGGTTCCCTCACCCATTAGACTAGTCTTTTGTGTCGAGTTCTTCCGTTTG
Source organism: Flaveria linearis (assembly GCA_024085815.1). Taxonomy (NCBI): domain Eukaryota; kingdom Viridiplantae; phylum Streptophyta; class Magnoliopsida; order Asterales; family Asteraceae; genus Flaveria; species Flaveria linearis. The sequence continues at coordinate 22,058,903 of CM044014.1, read as the reverse complement.
GTCTGTTTGAGGGGGAATTTGTGGGATGAAAAAGTCAAAGTAACATTTGGAGTTTAAACTGTGATGAAATGAGTATTATAACATTTTTTTTTCTATTTTTATATACTAAATGACAGAAAATATCATCTTGTTGATTTGATGTTCTCAAGATGTTGAACCATACGTCCTATATCAAGATTTCTTGTTTATTTGTAAACTTGAGTAGTACCAAGTGACTGGTAATAATTTAACAATCAATAATTCCGTCGCATATGAACATCATCCGTCGAGGAGAAACTAATTGTCTGTCCCATGAACACACATGACAGGGGTTGTAAGCTTCCAGATAACAATTTAACAATCAATGATTCACTCGCAGACCATAATTACTTGTGAATGAATCATGGGTTTTGTTTAGCTATTCTTTTTGGTTGGAAACTGTTAATTGAATCAAGAAGATAATAGATCATCAAGAAGAGCAAGTGGTACTACTGTTGTATGTTAATCTGCGTTTGTGCACTAAACCCCTTGGCATATGCAAATTATACTTGATCCATGACACATGTTATTATATACTACATTATCCATTATTTTTTAAAATAATAATAATAAAAGTAAGCGTCTTGCTTGCGTCTAGCAAGTGCACACACTTCTGTTGCACCTAGAGGAAGGTCCGGTCCTTGTGTTTAGCAAATCAATCTATACACTTGTGAGTGTAGATGAATTTTATGTTTTTGCGTGCTCATAATTGCAATAAATTCGTTACTTTTAATATGTTTTCAGGCTTATAGATGTATACATGTGTAGCCCTGAGTGTACAAAAAACATATAAAAAGTTACACATTTCCTAAACCATGTATCAAAGAGTGTGCAAATCCCATATTTGTTGAAGTGAAACTTGTTTGTAAATTATATCTGTTTACCAAGTCTGTTTATATTGTCCTGTGAGGTGATTCTAAACTGATGACTGCAACTGTAAGCGCACTTTAACTGTTTGTCTGTTTCTTAAATGTTGTCATCTTGTGAAGCCTATCATAATTATATGAGGTTCTTAATTGTTTACTTTGATAATTCCAGATTAACATGAGTGACAGCATTAACACACGTACTTGTTAGTTGCAGAGACCCATCAATAGTTTTGCTATGGATGAGATTTACCGGATATGGTTGTTAGTATTGTTGGTTGCACAGATTAATGGATTTATTTGTCAACTTTTACTATGGAAACTGATCACGATTGTAAGTTCAAGCTCCTGTTTTTATCGTGGATGATATACAGTAACATGGGGCTTACAGCTTAGTAGCTTACTGTTTTCGTTGCACAGTTTCTTAGTAAGTTCTTGCTATAGTTCTTGCTTTTGTTATCGAGTTGGGGGTCTCTTTGGAAGCGGTCTCTCTACCGACCAAGATAGAGGAAAGACTCGCCACCACCTACCCCGACCCTGCTCTTGAGTGGGATATAATGGTTTATTTGTTTGTTTGTTTAGTTTCTTAGTAAGTTCATCTTCTAAATCATTAATCACATAAAATGTTCAATTCTACAAAAAGTAATTGGGTCCATTGGAAGAGAACAAAATATGCATATAAGATTACTATCTAACAAGTAGAAGGCAATATAACTTCAAAAAAGTTTCTTTCCAGCCTTTTGATTGAGCTAAATATATCATTATCTAAGCTTTCTTTCATGTTGTTACAATTTTTTGCTGACCAAGTTTAATTGTATCTTTCAGCTTTACTGACTACACATACTTTAAATGTTAAAGCTATAAAGTTACATATCATGGACTTCAGTTTGATTCAGGTATGCTATCTAAAACAGGCTTCCATCGTCCACAACTTCTGTTATCTTCATCTTCAATCACCACAGCGACGTTTGAGCTTTCTTTTGTCATACGAGAAGTCAAATCGCCTACTGAAACCCCGCCTTTTCTCAACATTACTTCCAACTCTTGTTTGGTTATCACCAGCTTAATCCTCACAACTTTATCAACGCCTTCTGGTTCCGCCTGATGAACTTTCATCGATTCTTTATGTTCGCTGACTTCTTGACTTGTTTGCATGATCCTGTTTTGTTTAAATATACAGTTTCCCATATTTGCTCGTTTTGTTTTATTTACAAAGCGGCTAACAATAGCGTTTTTTCAGCATCCAGACATGAAAGTCCTAGTTTCTGAGCAGGCTTGCTTTGATTAGATTTTTCGTGTATTTATAGAAATGAACCAGGAAGATGCCCTTGTAGTTTCCACTCATGACAGAAATATCATATCACACTTTAGACCCCACATTGATTCTTTGTTGGTGCACATGCTCAGTTGATCTTCTCATATTACCTTACAAATTCAATTTGTATTCTTTCTTTAATCAAATATATTACTGAGCTAAGCTGTGTATAATTGTATGATAGTTTCTACTAACATAATTAAGGATCGTACACCATCAAGAACATTCAAAACAGTGAACAGAGATTTAGTACAATGTTATTGAATGATCTGTTGGTTTACAAATGAAGAGTACAAAGGTATTTATAGGTAACCATATAATTAACTAATGGTAACTTCCTAACACCGTCAATATAACTACAATAACTAACATAACTACCTATGGTGTTAAGTGTGTTCATGTGGGCCTGTTCTTATGGGTCAAATTTGATCCAACATAGTTCAGCAATTTTATAGAATTTTGCTAGACGTAGGGCAACTACAACCCATTTACTTTTACATGGGTTAATTCGGGTTATGTTTAAACTTTAACAGGTCAAAGTTATAATATAAAAAACTAGCTTAAAAGAGAACGGGTCATACATCTCAAACTACCAAAGTGTATATTTATTGAATCCAACCTCCAAAGTTACTTTATTTAAAAAGTAGTTACGGAGCTAATGTATCTCTTGTAATCATAGATGATCCGCTAATAAAAAATCTACCAGGCCTAACTCGTCGCGCTTGTAAAAATTTACCCATTTTGACCCGAACATATGACCCAACCCATCCATTTTGCCACCTCTAAAGTTTATTGTTAGATCGATAATTTTCATTTCTGTATACATCTTGTTGGCTAACTTTACACCGCATCGCCTTTGCAGTAAGCAATAATGGTCTTCAGTTGCCTTCCTGGATTAAGGTAATGTATCTTATTCCTCTTTTTTCTCTTTACTCATAGTGCCTTAATGCTGGTTAAAAGATTAAGATGGCCATTATTGTGGCCTACATATGATAACCAAAGTGGATTGTTTTCACACATCAAAAGTTACATTGGTAGGTCGGTTTAAATAATAATGTAGGACTACTAAAGCTTGTACTTAGTGGTTGACGATTGCACTCTTATAATTATGTTTCTTTAGCACTACTCCATCGTACAACATTGACTATTTCTGAATTTTTCTTTTGGGTAATAAACTATTTATGTCACGAGAAACACATATAAGAATATTATTTTATTATAAAGAGTTATACACTATGTAACTTTATCAAGTATATTTGTTAAATATGATTAGAACGTAAATGTATTCTTAAGATTATAAGCAACTAAGTATTATCATTTGTAGAATAATGGATACGAATAGTATAAATACCATATGTATGGGCGTGTATCTATGTATGTATATGTGTGTATAGTGAAGGGATTTATGTATAACACTTTTTATTGCAAGAACAATTGGAACAAATTGAACCACTCATTTTTTTTTCAATTTTAAAATATTAAAAATAGAAGAAAATGATGCAAGGGTAAGTTTTATTGTTATTCGCTCATCTATCCTGAAAGTTCTACAAAATGAATTTTATGTATCTATAGACTCTAATAAAATAAGGTTTTTAGAGTCCCATGTCATTTTTTAGACCACCAATTGACACGTGGCACACTCTTACACCATCTTTATTTTTAGTTTTTTGATATATTAAATGCTTACCATACTAGATATTTAATTTAAATATATTATCATACTTACATACTGATTTAAATTATAATTTATGGCTTTCATTTAACCTTCTATATTATGTCATAAAAATTCCATTTAACCATATATTAATTCAACTTCTATGGTATTATTCCTCAAATTCCATTTAACCTTTTATATTATGTGTTAAGAATATATAAATTTCCTATGTTTCTATATTGCTTTCTAAAATAAGCTCTTTTAGTTTAGTGGATTTATATTTTATGAAATTTTTATTCACCAATTTTGATTTCTTACTGTATTATTAGTTGATCCAAATATAATATATTTATCAAATTATCAAAGTATTAAATATTTAAGGATTATATAGTATCTAACATTAGTCTGATAAGTTATCTATCATATATTAAATTACATTTAAACTTACTTTTATCAATTTGCAATCACTACTATCTTTATATTTCTCTGAAAATTACAATTCTTTCTAATTAAAACTCCTTTAATTTAGTAAATTTATTTTATTAAATTTTTGACTCACCAAAATCGGTTTTCAAATGTAAAATTAATTAATCTAATTATAATATATTTATCAAATTATTAATGTATCATATATTAAGGACTATATAGTATGTAATATTACTCGGATACGTTATTAATTGATCCAATTATAATATATTTATCAATTATTAGATTTAATTAATTCAAAATGTTTCCTTTTGTTTTTGTCAATAAGTGTACAATTACGTATCATATGGGATGCACGTTCCATAATTGTGTATTTCACAATACTATAAATTAATACTACATTCTTTGCAAAATTTACATTCGAATTACATTCCCAACTATTAGACTTGGCAAAATGGGCGGGTCGGGTCGGGTTAGGTGTCGGGTCAGGATGGGTTCGGGTCAAGACGGGTGCGGGTCAGGATGGGTTCAAGTAAGAAACGGGTCAGGATGGGTTCAGGTTAGAATGGGTTCGGGTCAGGATGGGTCGGGTCAAGACGGGTCAAATCCAAAAATATCAAAATTCTCAATTTTCCAACACAAACCATAAAAACATATAAACTACAAATAAAAGTTGTTTTAAATATTAATTCAACATTTAAAACCCCATGTAAACTAGTATCATCTAAGAACAAACATGAGGCACAATTTTAACTCTTGATAACCACTTGCCCACTTCAAATATCTTCAAATCAAAGATGAAAGTTGTTGATGCATCTATACCCATCTAAAGCTCCATGGACAATACTATAATCAAGAAAATTAATGAAACCTTAATACATGAATTAACAATTTTTGAAGTGTATGAAGAATGAATATGAAAATTACCTAAAAGTTGCTACTATCAAAAGTCAGAATCAATGCTTCAATATCTTCTATAATTTCCTCTTCCATCTCGTTTTCATTCTCCTTCTCATCTGAATATATGAAAAAAAGATGTATGATTTACTATTAACATTACACATAAACATGAAAGCATATGCAATCTAAAGTTCAAATATAATAAATTAACTATAATACCTTCTAAATCAAACAACCAATCACGTGTGCATAACAACGCCTCGACATTTGAAGATACAAGCGAACTTCTGTATTTACTTATAACTCGGCCGCCAATACTGAAAGATGATTCTGAAGCAACGGTCGTGATTGGAATGCTCAAAATGTCACGAGCCATTAAGGCCAACCGTGGATACCTTCCTTGATTATCCTTCCAATATTGTAAAACATCAAGTTCTTGTTTTCTATCAAGTGAAGGTTCCTCGAGATACATTGTTAAGTGTGACTTTCTCTCTCAATACTTTTAAATTGGCTTTCAAATGACTCGAATCCATCCAACTCATCAAATACATCAACACATACTCCTTATCGTATAACTTATGAATACCATCATGAATGCTCTTCAACTTCTCCTCACGTACGTCATTTGTCATGTTAAGTTTTGAGAAACAATACTCAACAATTTTAAACTTATACCGTGGATCTAAAATAACAGCAAAAGACAAGACCACACTATAACTTTCCCAATATTTTTCAAACTTCTTTTTCATGTCTTTCGTCATGTCACTTATAACACGATCCGTGTTATGAATTTCCTCTTCAATGAACGATTGAATTCGCCATATGTAACATATCGTATTTTACGTTAAATAAAAATTTAAGGCGTTTAAACTTATGAACCATTGTGGTCATATACGAAACTTATAGGTGGCTCATACATATTACGTTGATTTGTCTTTTAATCCTTTAAAAGATTATAATGAGTATAATATATAATAATAATAATAATAATAATAATAATAATAATAATAATAATAATAATAATAATAATAATAATGATAATAATAATAATAACAATAATAATGATATTAATAATAACAATAATAATGATAATAATAATAACAATAATAATGATAAATAATAACATCAGGGGCTGTTTTGTAATTGTTGAAACCTGAAAACTAAGTTTATGACATGAAATAATAACTTTCAAACCACAGGGACCATTTGTGTAAATATTTTTTTTTTAAAACACCCAAACCGCCCCTTCCCTCCCCGTCGGATTTTCTTCTCCGGCAACCTTCGCCGGCGAACCCCACAGCAGCCAAAAAACAGTTGGTTTTAAACAATTTAAACGCTCCCGACACATTCACGTGGGAGTTTCGAACGCATGCATCAAAAACAATTCAAAAATTGAAACCTACAGTGCGATCTGGAATCGCCCCACGCCTGCGACTACTTTGCAGAGCCATCGATCGCACTAACGATTATAATAAGTCAATTGAATACGCACACACAATCGCTTAATCATTTATAACCTCCCATCGAGTTTAATTTGATCTGAAACACTCGAAATCACTCCACCGATCATCATCTTCATTGTCGACCTGCAACTCGCTTGAAAACAGCAATCCGAACCCTCTAACTTGCAATTGATAGTGGATATTTTCATCATTTGATCCATTAGAAGCTTTCTGTAAAGCTAATTCGAGTGGCATTGCCATTTACATCTTGAACCAGCTTCGACAAAGTCGCGACCTGTTCTTGGGCTCTCTGTCATCAAATCGAACTTAATCCAGGTAATTTAACACATGTTTACGGTCGTTTTATCATGGGGAACAAAAGCCCCTGATTTCAGAGGCAAACAACATCGAATTTAACCTCAATTGAACTGATTTCAAGTTAGGGTTCATACGAGAAATTGGAGTTTCTGAAATTATGTTTAAAAGATTTAAAAACCAATCACTAACGCGGCCTTGTGCCTTTGGTTCACTGGTAGTTGGGTGTGTGTATGTGTTGGAGGTCCCGGGTTCGAACCCGGCTACCTCCAACTATTTTTTTATGCCTTTTAAACCTCTTAAAAATTTCAGAAAAATTCCTAAAAAAATTATAAAAATAAGTTTTGTAAACCTTAAATATTTTTCTTTACATCAAACCAATTTCTGCAAATTTATTTCTTAAAATATATTAATATTTGATTTTATTTTATTAAAACAAATAATAAAACTAGTTAAATAACTTATAAAATAGACTTTAAAATTGTTTATCTTAACAAAACATTACAATTGGAGTATTTCATGTTTTAGTTATTAATTATTATTGTTTCAAATAATAAATAATTATTTGTCTTAAATAATAAATAATATAAGTTTGTAGAAATTATATATTTTATAATTTCATAAATCATTCTAAAATATTATTCTCTTATAAAATATACTAACTAAAGGTTAGATTAATAATTCGTTATTAATCAAAACGTTATTCTAATTAATGTTAAATAATTATAAAGTTTTATATATATTAAACCTTATCAATTTTTATACTTAAAATTCATTCTTAAAATACTAAAACAAATATATGAAATTCTTCTAATGGATCGAACACGAATAATTACTTTATAGATTTAATTACTCGACAAACCTCACAATTCCAATTGAAACCCTAGTTCACGTTAAAACATTAAAGCTTATTATTAAGACTTTAACCTTGTGAATATATATTTACATATTTAGGTGCCTTGTAACGATTCACGTTGGAACGACGCCTACTATTATTCTTATTAATCGTCATTATATACTCATTTGACAAGTGAGTTTTCCTTGCCCCCTTTTACTTTATTTCACATCATTTTGGGGTGAAACATGATACTTATACATTACACACTTATAAACGTTTGAGACTTGTAAAGCACTTGCAATTCATCTTTATATCTTGTCATGGTTATTTGTATGTTGTAAGTGATTATATGAGATACATAGTTTGTTACAATCATTAACTATTGCTAGCCTGGCGACATCTTAGATCTTTGGGCCTGACAAGCCTATTTGGTGCTAAAGTCGATGTATTGCCGACTCCTAGGAGCCGTATGCTTGTGCACTAGGGAACCAAATACACTTAGCCAATCTTATATACTTGTAATCAAGTCGAGGTTTGATTGTGAAGATATGTGTTCTATAACCTTACTTGCTTATAACCTATGACATGAATTGCTACTTATAATCTTTTCATATTATGTATGAAAACCTTGGAACTCACCAACTATTTTTAGTTGACCTTTTATTTTTATCATGTTTCAGGTAACCCCCAAGTTTAAAGTGGTCTTTGAAGCTTGCAATAAAACTAGGATGTGGACCTAGTTAAATAAATGAAATGTTATGTTATGTTTGATATTTGCTTGAATGTATTTCATGATTGAGACTTATGTTGTAATTCCTATTGAAACTATTAATCTGATTATTTACATTTAAACATAGCGTTATGTGGCTGTGAACAATCGTATTCCTCACACCTCGACGTTTCCGCCGTCAAGGTTGGGGTGTGACACCATACATTATGAAAATATAAGTTTGAAGTAGGATAAGAGCTTCCAGAAAATAATGTCGTGATATCAAAAAAGGTTTTAAAAATCTTGTGATTCTTTCCACTCTTCTCCACTCATCTTCTGATAGAAAAGTCTTATAATTTGAATCAACTAATACTAAACGAGCATAAGCCGTTTATAAGTTAATGCACTATCAAGCATAAGATATGTTGAATTCCATCTTGTTATGACATCTTGTCGCACATGTTGCCCACATTGTAATGAAAGTTGTTGTATGCATTCCGCGAACTTATGCTTTCTGAAAGCACTTCCTCGAACATATTTTACCGACTCTCGAACCTTCTCGATGGCTCCTTCAATTACTTTCAACCCGGCTTGAACAATAAGATTTAATACATGTGCAGAACAACGCACATGATTAAAATCTCCATCACAAACTAATTTGTTATTTAGACGCAAATGACTTTTTAGATATTCTACTAAAACATCATTGTACTTGGCATTATCTAGTGTGGTAGTAAAAATTTTTTCTCAATGCCCTAATCTGCTAAAAAATTAATCAAGTACTCTGATAAAATTGAACCACTATGTGGAGGCGGTATAAGTCAAAAGTTCAACACTTTTTTCCTCAAAACCCAATTCTCATCGACATAGTGGACCGTTAGTGCCATAAATCCAACTGTTGTTATAGAACTCCATAAATCAGAAGTCAGACATACTCTACTTGTTATCTTTTGTAACTCATCTTTGAGAATCGCTTTCTCTATATCATAAATTTTTAAGATATCTGACTTCACAGTGTTTCTTGTTATGGGATTCGCATCACGATGCAAAAACTTAAGCAAATCTCTTGTTGCCTCGTGTTCAACATAACTGAACCGGGTAGTCATGTTTGATGATCGAATATGCTAGTTTCTCTCTATACATCACTTGATCTAGAGGGGCACGTTGTTTTGGTTGACCAGGTTCATCAAGATCAAAACACTTTGAAATATGTCGCTTCATGTTAGATGTCCCTGATTTTGGATTAGCACTATACACTTTTTCACAGCCAGTACATATGCTTTTTTATCCCCATCAGCTCCAACCGGTAGTTTTTCAAAATAATCCCAAACTATAGAATGGTTCTTACTCGAACTAAAAGAACTAACTTCATCAAAATCAGTATTATTTGACATATTCGATGTCTCCTACAAATATATAAACCATAACATTGATAATACTATATCTATTATAAAAGTTTAGCATATCTAGAACAAGAATGAGAGTATTAAATTATAGGTTATTAATCAAGATGTATGTGGATATTTAGAAACACAAAATGTTCCCTAATTCACCCAAATTCACACATCAAAAAACCTAATTTATTTAAATTCTATAAAATGATACAAGTCCACTAATTTTCCAACTAACATGCTTTATTTAGAAACACAAAATGTCCACTAATTCACTCAAACTCACACATAAAAACCTAATTTATTTAAATTCTATGAAATGATACAAGTCCATTAATTTTCCAACTAACATGCTCTATTTAGAAACACAAAATGTCCTTAATTCACCCAAATTCAACCATCAATAATGGTATCTAAAAGCAAAAATAACTTCAATCAAGGTTCAGGAAGAGAAAATGTGCATTTAAATGAGTGAAAATTACAAAGAATCCACATAGGCATCTAAACAAACACTTGGTGTGCATACTTGTACAGCACAAATGATACACTACTTTGGTCCAATTCAACAGTTTACACATTTCAATAGTTTACGCATTTCAACAGTTTACTTGATTCAAATACCAAGATCCACCACATTTTTATACGTAAACTCACACATAAACAATTAAACACCCATAAAATATAAATCAAAAGAACAATGAAATACTAACTATAAATTAAAAGACAAACCTTATGAATTTGGAGATGGCGATGGTCTGTGAACACAAATTGATGCTAATGATGATGGCGATGGCGATGTTTTATGTGTTGTTGACGTATTTTGACGGAGATCCGACATAATAGGAGTGTGCTGTTGACGAATCGCGATGCTGAACGAAACTGCGATGTTAATCTGCGATGGTGAACAGAAATTCTTCAGATCTTGCTTCTTGCGATGGTGAATTGGGGAAGGACGATAGTGAATTGGGGAAGGACGGTGGTGAATTGCGATGGTGAAGGCCGATGGTGAAGTGGGGAACGTCGATGCTCTTGGATATTGCGATGGAAAGGTGGGCAATGCTTTGATTATATTCAGCCCATCCTGACCCGTTTTTATTTGTTTCAGCCTATTCTAACCCACTAAAATATTTAATTCTTATTTTGTTCAGCCCATTAAAATCCACTAGTAAAATTTTATAATCCAAAACAACCCAATATATCATAATATTAACCCATAATAGCCCAAAACTTGAGACATGGGCCATTATTGCCAGGCCTACCAACTATCAAACAAGGTATGATGTGTTTTAAATTCTATCAAATACAAAACTATGTTCATTTCATAATTATTAACTTTATAATTATTTCTCACTTTTTCGAAATTTTACTGCATAATGGCATCCGGGAGAATCACATTGTTCAAAGACCTAAGTGTTTTATAGGAAGAGTATACCATAATGTTTTAAATTATCAAGAATTGAACTAGACAACTATTTAAGGATCCAAGAGAAGTTTACTCTTTTGAAATGATAATAATTGATGAAAATGTATTCCTACAATCTTATTCTTTCTACTTTTAATTTTCCTTATTAAAAATAATTCACCATTTATATGTTTAAAAATTTCTCTTTATTTCATCTTATTCATGGGGTTTAAGATTGGAGGCTACTGTTGTTGTTATAGATCCAAACACTGATCCTGGCCAACAAAACGGTAAAGATGAAATAAAAAAATATTACGATTGTAGATATATTTCAGCTTGTGAGGCTTCATGAAAAATTTTCGATTTGATGTATATTATCGTTATCCACCAGTTATTAGGTTGCCTTTCCATTTGGCAAACCAAAAACAAATCATTTAATATGTGGATGATGATATAAACAACGTACTAAGTAAACCGCCTGTTGCCTCTATAATGTTCTTATCTTGGATGTTTTATTTATATTTATTTGATTATAATAATTAAATTTATTTCATAACACATTTTACCATTTCTTAAATTTATTGAATGTCAAACTAATTACTCATAATTTCTATGTATAAATTCCAGCTTTGTCTCTAACAAACAATCAAATAAAAATTTTAACGTTGTATGAGATTGAAAAGTATTTATTACGAAATAATTCGACACTTAAGTCATTTACAAGTATGCCTTACCTGAACAATGATTATTTGTCTTCTTTAAATAATCGTTTAATTAGCAAGGAGTTATTGTATGATGTGGCAAACGAGACGTCTGAATTTGAAAATCTTCGAAATTCTTTAACGGATGAACAACAATTAGTTTTTAGTGAAATCATGATCGCTGTTAAGTTAATAAGGAGTTTTTTCATTTATGGATATGACGAAACTGGTAAAACATTGATATGGAAGACATTGGCCGTAACAATAAGGTCAAAGGTAAGATTGTATTAAATGTAGCATTCAGTGGAATAGGATCTTTGTTGCTTATCGGATGTCATACTCCACACTCACGTTCCATATTCCATAAATGTAAACAAAGATTCTGTTTGTCACATAAAACCAAACAGTGAAGTTGCTCATTTATTAAAGCAAACAAAATTGATTATTTGGGATGAAACTGTCACACCCTCAATTTTCACAAACGGGGTTTTATCGTCAGGCGTGTGACATAACCAGGATCTCAGATAAGCATCAGTTACACCAAACGACTCGACAATTACAAATCATATAAGTTGCTTAGTAATAATAAAATAAACCAACTTGTATTTAAGTATTGCGGAAGCGAAAACAGGAAAACATTTAACAATAGTTTTGGAACACGCAACACGCATCCAATCCAATTTATATAAAGTAAATGAAATTAAGTCTTGAAAATCGTTTGGGGTGAATGCGGAATGACATACAGTGGATGTTGTGCTACTAAATGTGTCATTTCAATGTCCTGAGAGAAAACATGCAAAAGTCAGTACAAGACTGGTGAGCTCACAGGTTTATCAGAAAACAGTAAGTATCAGTAAGTAATTCCCGGATTTAGTAATCAAAGCATATAATGGGTAGCTAGCCCATAGCAATCACTATGTGTATGAAGTCACGACCGAGCTGACATGTAATCAATAGTAATAAAGTATGCCCGGCTGTGGATTCCCCACCACAACACTATAAAACAGGCTGACCGTTCACCCGTTGACCTCCAGTCAAGCTATCGCGACTAGCCCGGCGGGGTATGTCAATCCCAGTAGATCTACTAACAATCACCTCGCTATTTGCATATTAATGGTCCGAAGGGCAAAGTATAACACCATAGTATCAGGTATATGCAGTATTACAAAAACTCAATGTAATGTAACGTTTATGAAAGCAGCATGTTTCTCTCCCCCAAAAAGAGTATAAAGTAAAAGTGGGGCTGTAAACTCACCTGGTATGCGTAATAACTATTTAAAGTTCACTTGGGGAATAAGTGAACTGACAACCTTCAGAGATTACCTAGACCATGTAAGTACATAAGTACGTGCAAACAGAGAATATGTGAAATTCTAAGCACACACAACCAAAGACTCAAAGTTTCAGAAAAATAGATATGTTTGACTCGGTTGACCCGTTTGACCCGTTGGTGACATTATGAGTTGTAATTCCTTTAAGTAACATAATCATTCCTCAAGCATGGTTAACATACTTCATAACAATTAATTTCCAGTCCCAAACATGATGTCCTAATTAATAATCATCATTCAACATCATACATGATCATCAAGTACCATACAAACCAATTAACACATTTCATCACAATAAGCATTCTTAATAAATACTCTGCATGATCCTAACATCAAGAACATGTCCAATTCATAACTTATACCATCAAAATAAATTCTAGTAGTACTAACATTACACGCAAAAGCCAAGTAAATATGCTACAGGTTGTAGGTATTCGTTTTCCAAAATCTGTGTTTTCCGGCAGATTCTAGGTGTTCAGAAGATACGGTCAAACACATAACCAACCAAGGATTTAGGCCAAGGCCAAACTCCAGTAGGCTCTACTATGAGTCAATTAAGTATGTGAAAAGTTGTTTTAGGTTTTAAGGACCTGGAGTTACTAGAAAAACTAAAAATGTTACAGCAGCTCTCAACCGGAAGGCTGCTGGAGTTAGCTTGCCAAATTGTGCATAACTCCCATTTGAAAATATCTATTGGGTTAATTCTTTTTCTAGAGTTCAGATGACTCCTAGGACAAATGTTTTACCATAGGGTTTGGTCTCAGTTTTATGAAATGAAAATGGCACATCAAACAAGTCAACACATACATTCTGTCTAAGAGGACAGAACTGACCCTTCTAGCCAAAACAAGTAAAACACCAACTTAACCACCTCCAATTGGAGTTTGGTTACCCTTTCTGGAAACTAGACTCAGTAACAAACAATTTGGGCACGAGAAACACATCATTTGGACCTGTTATGACCTGTTTGTGGCACATACAAAATGAGACTCGGAATCTGTCAGAAAGTTTGTTTCTGACCACACTTCATTAAAATGATCATAACTCTCGTTTTACACGTCCAAATTGGACAAGGTTGGATATTTTGAAAACTAGACTCCATGAGGAACATGTTAGACTCAAGAAAACCAGATTTTGGATTCGTCTTCATTTGGTTATGTTATGATGAAAACAGAGTATGCAATCTGCCAGATATCAGAACGTGTACACATTTCACATTTGTCATACCCCACATACCACATAACGATTCCCAATACAAGAATCATTTTTAGAGCAGGTCATAGCATCTATTAGAACATCTAATTATCACCATGAACATACCCATAACATCAATACATCAATTCATTGCAAGATTAACATATTCTAGTATTTATCCAACCAAACTAACATAACGAAATCATCAAACAACCATCAATTTCATGTAATTAACTTTAATTTCGAATTTGAGTTCATCATGTATCAAACCCATGAATTTAATCAACAAAAACTTATAATTCTTGCATAATCAATATCAAGCAATATGTAAACCATCAAAATAAACTACTAGCATCATCAATTGACCCAAGGATCATCATCAAGACATCAATCTATCCCTAAAGCCCTCAGCTGACCTAAAGAACCCACACAAACATCAAACTAACATTTGATTCTTGCAATAGAACACGAATTGATGCTTGTAACTTGTTGTATTGCTTGAAACCGAACTAAAATCGCAGCCAATTGGCTTGTTCTTGGCTGATTTTCGAAAGGAGAAGGGTGTAGAAGAAGAGAGGCGGTCGAATGGAGTTCTAGAGTTGTGTTTTTAGTTTTTAATTCCTTTAAAGTTACCCTTTTACCCCTTGCACTTTGTATGCTTATAAAAAGTAAGCTTTAAACTCTTTTAAAAGTGTTTTTAACTGAATTAGCAAACATATAAACTCATGGCAACATCTATGCATTAGATCTTTATAAAACACAAAACATACGAATCTATACACACGTTTCCACGTTACGCGATTAATTCTCAATTTACATGTAAAACACACAAGCACATAAACGTAACACAATAATCACATAATAAGTTAAATTACCTTTAATTAATCATTATTAACTGTCATCAGGTCACCAATGTTAAATGACAACCAGTGTGTCCTCAAGACACGTGTATGCAAGACTTAACGAGACTAACGGAGTTTGGTATCACAGAAACACCCATGACTCATAAGCATGCATTTGAAGCACTGGATAAGATGATGAATGATGTATTAACTATAAATACTTTCGTACCTTTAGATATGCCATTTGGTGGTAAAGTATTGTTTTTGTCGCGATTTTCAACAAATTTTACATGTGGTTCCAAATGGTAGTCGTCAAGAAATTATAATGCATCATTAAGCTCATCTTATATTTTGAATATATACAAGTTAGTTTAACAAAAAAATGTGCGACTAAAAGCCAAGGGACAAGGTATTGACACTAAAGAAATTGAATAATATGCTACATGGCTTCTTGATATAGAAGAGGGTAATGTTGGTGGTTATAACGATAGTGAAGCAACTATTACTATACTTCATGAACTCCTCATCAACGAATCGATTGATCCTTTAGCAAGTTTGATTCAATTTGTTTACCCATCCATGTTAGAGAACTACAAAGACAAAAATTACTTTCGTGAGAGAGCAATTTTTGCACCAAAAAATAAGGTCGTTCATGAAATTGACGATCATCTGTTTCACTTTTTCCTGGTGATAAGATAAAGTATCTACTTCGGATAACATACGTCAAATGGAACATTTTAATATCCCGTTACATGACAATTTGCACTCTCCTTATTTCTAAAGGTCTTAAAATATCCGGATTGCCAAATCACAAGTTAGTATTGAAAGTTGGAGTTCCCGTTATGCTTTTACGTAGCATCGACCAACAAAATGGTCTTTACAATGGTACTCACCTACAAATTTCTATATGGGAAATGAGTTATTGAAGCTGAGATAATATCTGGAAGTAATATTGGATGCCGAATAATTATTGCAAAAATTAATCTCGTGCCATCCGATAAATAACCCTTTCAAATTCATAAGAAGACAGTTTTTGCAGGATCGATTATGGGTGGTTTTTCTCTCAACTCACTGTGAACAACACTCAGCAAGCAGTCTATGAAGAGTTGATCACAATATAACAAGTAAGAAGCAGTAAGAAAATTAACACAGGAAGTAAATTTTTAAGGTACTTTTATATATTGCTTCTCAACTCAAAGGATTACAAGACTCTTGGACTCAAATCGCTTATCTAAAGAGTTACAAGGAGAAGATATATATAATACTACCTACAGCCGGATATACTTTGATACCAGCTGGACACCTCTAACCTTACATCTATACTACAAGACTCTAGGTGAGGTCTTTCAGACATTTTGCCTGAGAGTTGGTAGTCAGGACATGTCCCTGACTTACCTTTTGTCACCAACTAAAGTTGGTAACATATACTATCATAAAAGGTGAACAGTAGAATAAAGTATGGTCAACAACATGGCTCTTTAGGAAGGTGCCATGTTGTATCAGAGGTCTGCAGCGGACTGTCAGGGACCATACTTTTATCTGCTGGTCATAGCAATGTCTTCCGAAGGATAAAGTACTTCGGAAGAATAACTTCTTCCGAAGCCACTTATACTTCGGAAGACTGCTTCTTCCGAGGCTTGGAGTCTTCTTTGTCTTCGGAAGCAGACTTTGTCTTCAGCTCTTTCATCAGACTTTGTCTTCGGAAGCTCAGACTTTGTCTTCAGCTCTTTCATCAGACTTTGTCTTCGGAAGCTCAGACTTCAGCTGTTGGCTTCAGCTGTTGCCTTCAGCTGTTGACTTCAGCTGTTGCCTTCAGCTGTTGACTTCAGCTATTGCCTTCAGCTGATGTTCTTCAGACTTTCGGAAGATCTCTTGCTTGGCTTCGGAAGCCCATCAATGTAGCACCAAAAATGACTATGTGAAGTGGTTTTGGTTGCACCAGCCTCATCATGATCCAACAAACTCCCCCTAGGCTGATGCTACCAAAACTTCACTTCCCTCTTCTTCTCAAAGCTCTCAGCACCATGGAAAGTAAGTGTTTATCAATGTCTTTATTCTTTCCTGATGTGGTGCTGAGAATCTTGTACAAATCCTTGGTAGACAGAACCTCTACTCTGTCACCTTGGATTATGTGTACCCTCTGTTGTGGCCCTCTGAAAAGAGTTAGTTGATGGGAACTATAGTCATATTCCCATCTAACTATTGGTTCCAATTCAGGACCTTCCACCATCTGTAGAAAGGTTGTGCCTTTGGTGGTTGGTCTTTCCTTGTCTTCCGCTCTTTTCAGCTTCAACTCTTCTTCAATCTTGGCTCTTCTACTTTGTTCAGCCAAGTGGAGACCGCTGATATGATTTCTGATGTGTGCAGCAGTCTCAGAGTTGGAGGGATTGGAGAATGGCTTCTCAGTAAGCTCAGCAAGGTCAAATTTGCTGAGATGCAATAGAGAAGTGGCATTAAGCCTGTTGGTTTCACCATTCTCCCTTTCCACAACAAAGTTGTGAGAAGGTTCATCGAACCTCCACTGGATTATAGCATTCCTAGGTCCAGGAGATTGACTAGAAATCCTGTCCTCCTTCCTTGTATCCAGTAGAGTCACCAGCCTCCTTCTTAGCCTCTTCTCCTCAGCATTGAGGGTATCGGAGTTGAGACCAAGAAGTCTTGCAGCCTGGCCCAAAGTGTCTCTAGGCAACTCAAGAAATTAGCCTAGGGTGAGGGATCTTGAAGAGTTATCAACATAGGTGATGTTGATAAGGTCTCCCTCACAGGAGATGCTGCTCAAAATGGTACAGTTGATGAGCCTTGTCTTGAACTCCTTTATTTCCTCAAAAGAGAGATGTTGAGGAGGCTGAGGGGATGGTCTTGGTTTTGTTGGGTAGGCTTAGGTTTAGTGGTTTTGGGTTGTGTTTTGGGTTTTAGGATGGGTAGTTTGGGTGGTTGAGGTGATGTGGTAGGTTTGGGTAGAGTTGTGGGTTCAGGGGTGAAGATTTCATCAGTAGGTTCGGTTTTGATGGGGAATGGGGTTGGTTCTTCTGGTGTGGGTTATGGTTTAGTGGTTGGCTGTGGTTGAGTGGTTGGGGTGAAGACCATTCCCTGTACCCTCCTGTACATCTCCTTCCTTTTCCCCAAACGGATGTCAGCTTTTATTTCACTGACTATCCGCTGGAGTGTCCTTTCGGACATAGGTCCCACCTGCCTACAAGAGAAGCCATGAGCCCGAAGATAGTCTTTCATCCAGGCTTTGTCATTGGACTTGGTGGCAGTGACTCCCTTCTCTTCTTCCCTCCTCTTCTTCTCCCTCAACTTCTCCCTAGCAGCTCTCTTCCTTTCCTTCTCCATTTGATCCTACTCTTTGTTATAGAGCAGCAGGATCATGTCATCATCATGAGGAGACAGTTCAGGAAGACTGAAGCCTCTTGAGAGTAGGAATTTGATCCTATCCTCTCTCAGCTTCAGAGCTGCTTCACTTCGCTCTTCTTCTTCCCTCTCTAAGGCCAACCTGGCTTCTTCTTCTTGCCTTAGCCGGGTTGACCTCTCCAAAGACACCAACTCCTTTATTGGTAGCAGGAGTACTTCCTCATTGACAGCTCCTAGGCTGATGAGCTGGTCAATGAGTGTGTTCTTCTCTTTTGGTTGATTTCTTCTTGATTGGCTGCAGCTGCCTTAGAACTAGCAGTTAGCAGCTTTTCAGTAGGAAACCTACCTTTCTTTTGAGCTTCTCAATCCTCTCCTCCTCCTGAAGCTCTTCCGCAGTCAATTTTCTTTTTCCTTTGTCTTTGGCAATGCTTGACTGTGGTGGTTCTTGGATGGAGGGTTGTGATTGAGAGAGAAGTTCAGCTGTGTTTGGGTTGGAGGAATGTCAGAAATATCCTCCCTGCTCACCTCAGATGCTATTTCAGCAATAACATCTGTGATGGTCAGTTCCTCGGACATCTGGAATAAGCCTTCCACAGCTTCTATTTCGGCCTCGAAAGACTTGTCTTGTTCTTCCGAGGCTTCAATGTCAGCTTCGAAAGCTTCAGCTTGAGCTTCGGAAGCTTCAGCTTGAGCTTCGGAAGATGAGACTGCTGCAAGTTCTGTCCCAACTGTTTTAGTTACTGGGCCATCAGTCCCTATTTCCCATCGAAGCTAATCTCAGGTTCCATGTGGATCTTAGGTTGACCAACTCTTCCACAGTGGTAGAAGGTGCAGTCAGTCTTTAAAGCTCCTCAGCCCCAAAATATATAAGTATGGTGTCGGGGCTGGGCTGTTCTAGGGATGATCTCAATACAAACTTTGTGAAAAGTCTGTAGAGATCTTGAAGCATCTTTGAGTCAATCTCTAGAAAAGATTGAGATGACTCAGGTAGTGTAATGAGTTGGGAAG
The DNA here is from genome assembly GCA_024085815.1 of Flaveria linearis. NCBI lineage: Eukaryota > Viridiplantae > Streptophyta > Magnoliopsida > Asterales > Asteraceae > Flaveria > Flaveria linearis. The sequence goes on along the minus strand of CM044014.1, from coordinate 22,039,197 downwards.
TAAGGGATTGGGTCTGTGGTTCCTCAAGTGTTTGTCTCTGAACTTTCTCCCCCTTTTGGTAGCATCATCTTGAGAGCTAGATGAGCTAGAGGAAGAAGTCATTGAGACTTGAATAGGTACATGCCTAACAGACCTCTCCGTCTGTTTCTCAGCTAGTTTAGCCTTGAGAGTGTTAATCTCAAGTTGCTGAGTGGCAGTCCTTGATTCTAAGATCCTCACCTGTGATTCCAGGTTGGAGACCTTAGAAAGAAAGTACTGAAGTGTTAGTTGCATACTTCCCTCATCTTCATGAGAAGAATCACGGGGAGATGAGATAACATACCTAGTATGCTCAGTCTCACCACCAGATGTGGCTTCTTGGCACCCTGGATACCTTTGCTCAGAGTCATCTCTTTCAGAGATGTCAATGGGCAAAGTTGTCGTAGACTCAGTCCTAATGATGTTACCACTGTCCTGAGAGCTCAATGAGAGACTCTGAGTAGTGGCAGCTGAGCCTACATGAGTCTCCTCCACATCAGTGGGGACTCACCTCAGTAATTGGCTGCTGATGGGGGCTAGAGACAAGGGATCTCTCTTGGCTCTGTTGATCTTTCAGAGGGTGTTGTAGATCAACTTCATGGCCATGGAGAGATGTAATCTCTTCATCAGTATGGAGTAAAAGGTCAGTGAAAGATAGGGAAGTTAAACCTACTGACCGGGACCCAGATCAGTGTCTACAGGCATTGAGCCTATGGTGGGGCTGTCCCTAGAAGGCTGCACAGGGGAGTGTAGAGACTCACCCTGTAGGCTTAAGGCTTGGGGTTCGGGCTCTTGGGTTTGAGACTGAGGAGGCTCAAAACCCACATTGAGGTCGAATGTGAAGGATGGTGTGACCTCGGACTGAGTGGGAGCCCATGATTCCACTCTAGCCCTTTTGGTTTGAACTGAAGGAGCTTGTTCAATCAGAGTAGATTGAACAAGGGTTCGTTTGGGTCGTCTCTGGTATGTAACTTTGATGGGTAAAGAAGATTTTGGCATTGTGGTGGAGGTTGCTGGTGTGGGTTCATCACCTGTGGGGATAACAGGGATGTCACAAGGAGCTATGCGCTCAGTCATCTCTGGAGGTAATGGAGTGTACCTTCCAGTGAAGTTGATGGAAACCTTCTTCAGTATTTTGAAGATGGTAGGCCTCACTTGTGGAACAGTAAGAGCAGCTGCGCAGACAAGCTTGCTCGGTTTCAGCTCACAGTTGATTATGTGTTGAATAAATCTTGGATACATGAAGAATGTATCCCTGCTCAGATTGCTGATAAGGTTGGTCAACACAAATCGTGAGTAGTTGAATCGGAGACCTCTCACCAACCCATGAACTAGGCATCCTAGTTCATATGGGATTTGATCCCAACCCCTGATTTGTTGGAGAGGCAGTGCAGGATAATGTGCAGCAGGAACTTCCAATGGTAAGAGAAGTTAAACTTGTAGACGGTAGACCTGCTTACATCCCTCCATATCCCATGAGGATATAGGTGCCTTCCAAGTCTTCTTTGGGGAACTCAGTAGGAGCCCCATCATCATGGAGCTCGAGATGCTCCCTGATGAGCTGTTCAGTGATGACCAACTCTTGGCCACAAATGCGGGTTCTCAGGACTCGAACCCCATTCAGAACTACATTTGACCGTTGCTCCAGAATTCAGACATATGGTTGGACTATACGGTGGGGTTAACTGTAAGTGCAGTGAGGTATGTGGATTCGGTAAGAAAGGTGATGATTTGGGTGAAGTCGGCATCCCTTGACGAATCAAGTAATGCGACTTGGTTGTGCTGAGGGTTTAGCGCCATTGAAGAAAAGGTAAGCTTGAAATTTAGGTGAAATTGCAGGTTTGACAGTGAAGGGAATAGTTAGGGCAGTAAATTGGTAAAAGAAGATGAAATGATCAGTCAAGATTATTTAAAAGGGATGAATTGGGGTAGTGGCGGTAATAGGGTAACTGTTTTGAGGTTACTGTGGGTGGTATGGTGGTTTACGGCGGAGAAATGATAGTGGCAGCAAGGATAATTTTAAATAATCTGACCATCATGAACAAAATCTTTACTTTTTACAGAGTGGGGCCCAAAAGATATCCGTTACATATAAAACCTTTACTTCCGAATGTAAAACATTTCCGAAGGTAATTGTCTTCCGAAGTCAATTTCTCTTCCGAAGCAAGGCATTGCTTCCGAAGGTAAAATGGTCTTTGAAGGTACTTTCTCTTCCGAAGCAACGCATTGATTCCGAAGGTAAAGTTATCTTTCCGAATGGAGAGTTTTATAAGCTTCGGAAGTAGATCTGATGTAAAATCAATCGCTTCTTCCGAGACCAAAAACTCTTCCGAGAAGACAATTTCCATTGAGGAATTTTGGCTTCGGAAGATATTCAAGAATATCTTCGAGGGTTAATTCCTCTTCGGAAGGAATTTACACTTAGAATAATTTAAAGATCTTTTGTAACAGGGCTTAAATTTTATTGACACAAGACATTACACATTTAAAAAGCTTTTTCAAAAGAGGTAGTTAATCAATATTATCATCCCAATAGCTGATATGAGATACTTAAATCTTTGTTCATCAAATGCCTTTTTGAACAAATCAGCATATTATTCATTTGAGTCAACTTTGATTAACTTGATCAGATGTTTCTCATGAATATCTCTAATGAAATGATACCTGATATCAATGTGCTTTGTCTTGGAGTGCTTCACCGGATTCTCAGTGATGGAGATAGCACTATGTTGTCAATATGGATAGGAGTAGTCATGAAGGTGAATCCATAGTCTAACATCTGATTTTGAATCCATAGCAGTTGAGCACAGCAGCTAGCAGCAGCAATGTATTCAGCTTCAGCAGTTGATGTAGAGACACAGGATTGTTTCTTGCATTGCCATGGATAATCCTTCCACCAAGAAATTGACATCCTCCTGATGTTGATTTCTTGTCAATGTTGCAGCCACCATAGTCACTGTCAGAATATCCATAGAGATTGAAGTCACTATTTCTTGGATACCAGAGACCTAGTTTAGGTGCTCCTTTGAGGTATCTGAGGATTCTCTTTGCAGCAGCTAGGTGAGACACCTTTGGAGCAGCCTGATATCTTGCACAAATGCATGGGCAAACATGATATCTGGTCTACTAGCAGTGAGATAGATCAGAGAACCAATGATTGCTCTATACTGATGTTGATCAGTATCCTCCCCCTCAAGGTCAGGGCAAAGATTATGGTTTCTGGGTATGGGTGTCTTGGCTGGTTTACAATCCTTCATTTCAAATCTATCTAAGATGTCTGAGACTTACTTAGATTGACTTATGAAGAACCCTTCCTTCATCTGTTTCACCTGAATTCCAAGGAAAAAGTCCATTTTTCTCATGGAACTCATCTCAAACTTCTGCTTCATAATGCTTTTAAGTCCTTGCATATTTGGTCGTTTAAAGAACCAAATATGATGTCATCAACATAGACTTGTACAAGCAAAATGTCTTATCCACTTTTCTAATGAAAAGAGTCTTGTCAATGGTACCTCTAGTGTATCCATTCTTCAGGAGAAACTGAGACAAGGTCTCATACCACAGCCTAGGTGCTTGGTGCAGCCCATATAGAGCTTTATCCAGTTTGCACACATAGTTGGGGCTGTGGGTCTTCAAATCCTGGAGGTTGACATACATAGATTTCCCTATCTATATCCCCATATAGAAAAGCACACTTGACATCAAGTTGGTAGACTGTGAAGTTCTTGGATGCAGCATAAGCAAGGAAGATCCTAACTGCCTCAAGTCTTGCAACAGGTGCAAAGACATCAGTATAATCATTCCTTCCTCCTGGGTGTATCCTTGAACTACTAGTCTTGCCTTGTTCTTGATAATCAAGCCTCTATCATCTTTCTTGTTCCTGAACACCCATTAAGTGCCTATGGGCACTTGACCAGATGGTAGTGGGCATAGATTCCAGACCTTTGTCTTCTGAATTGAAGCAGCTCCTCCTGCATCGATTCAACCAACTACTATCCTTTAAGGCGTCTTCCATTTCTTTGGCCCATCTGAGACAAGAAGCATGAGTACAAGCAGACATTCCCATGATGAGTTTGTCCTCTTTTCTCACACCCTCAGAGACATTCCCTATGATGTTCTCAGTTGGATGAGTGTTGTGAATCCTAAGGCGAGGAATCACTTCCAGTTGCAGAGATAAGTCCAAATTGGACATATTCTGATCAGGAACTGGATTACTCTGTCCAACTGCTGTTTCAAAGTCATTCAATGAGGACTGATTGAATGATTGAGAAACATCATCAATGGTTGGTTGTGAAGTAGTATTAACAGTTGCCTGTTCCTTCAGAATACTACTTCCCTCAACCTGGTGTTGTAATGGATCACCTGAAGAGCTTTGAGGTTGATCAAGTGATTACTTGTTGAAGCTTCATATTCCTAGAGATAGTTACACTATCAGATCTGTGAATGGTTAAAGCTTGTTGCCTTTCAGCTCTAGGAGAATTTGGAAGAGGTCTGGGAAGCTCAAATAGTTGATCTGCATCAGCATCAGCATCACCTTGAGCACCTGTTCCAGCTGAAACATTCTCACAAGATTGTTTAGAATAGTTTGGAAACAACTCTAAATCAAAGATATACTCAGGTCCATTCCCCCTAACACAAGGAGTGTGCTCATTAACAACTATATTGGATGACTCCTCAAATTGTTGATTCTTGATGTTGTATACTCTATAAGCTTTGGAGCTAGAAGAGTATCCAACAAAGATAGCATCATCCGACTTCTCAGCAAACTTTGCTAAGTTGTCCTTTGTGTTAAGTATGGTACACCTGCAGCCAAAGGACCTTAGAAAGCCCGTGGCCTCTTGTTCCATAACTCATAAGGGGTTTTTCCATGGGGCTTAACTACAAGAACCCTGTTCTGCACATAGCATGCAGTGCTGACTGCCTCTGCCCAGAATGTTAGAGGCAGCTTTGAATCAGCTAACATGGTTCGAGCAGCCTCAATAAGTGTCATGTTCCTCTCTCAGCAACACCGTTTTATGAAGAGTTCTGGGAGCACTATATTGTCTGGCAATCCCTTTTGAGTCACAGAATGAGTCAAGAACAAAGTTCTTAAACTCAGTCCCTTGATCACTTCTAATGATCTTAACCTTGTGATCAATTTGATTTTCTATTTTAAGAATAAAAGATTTTAAAGTTTCAGCAGTTTTATCTTTACTTCTTAAAAAGAATACCCATGTAATCTTGTGAAATCATCAACTATCACAAGGCAGTATGATTTCTTCCAATGCTCATTATACTTGTGGGACCAAAGAGATCCATGTGCAATAAGTGTAATGGAGTAGTGATAGAGTTAACACATTTGGATTTATGAGATGATCTGTGTTGTTTCCCTTTCAGGCATGCAACACAGTTATCTTTGCAGAAAAATTCCTTTTTAGGCAAACCATGTACCAAGTTATTTTTAGCCAATTTATTCATTGTTTTAAAATTCACATGACACATGCGTTTATGCCATAGTGTTGACTCATCACTATCAGCTTTGGAAAGAAAGCATGATACTTCACCCATAGGAGAAGCATTGTTCGTATCCAGCTTGTACATATCCCCTTTCCTGGGAGATCTAAGAAGCACCAATTCCGGAGGAATTGTCATCCCTGGTTTGAGGATAATGCACTCATGTTCTGTGAAAAGCATCTGATGCTTCTGGTCACAGAATTGAGAAACACTTAACAGATTGTGTTCAAGCTGTTTGACAAAGTGAACTTTGTCAATGTTTATTCTGCCATTGGATATACTTCCTCTGCCAGAAATATATCCTCCGCCTCACCTCCAAATTGGACAGGCCCTCCATCAAAGTTCTGGAATTGTTGAAGGAGAGATCTGTTCCCTGTCATGTGCCTGGAGCATCCACTATCTACAATCCAGACATTGTTGTTCTTGTCAAATAGATGTCCCTGCACATAAGATGAGATGGTTAGTTTTGTTTGGAAGCCCAAGCCTTGCAGGTCTTGGGCTCTTCCAAAGCGAGTGACATAATTGAACCAAAGGATATGCATTGGGGTTCAATAGAGGTTGTTGAAGAAGAGGTTTGGGCTGCAGCATCTTCTTGATCTTCCAATCCATCCCTTGGTTGATCTTTGAGGATGAGCTTGTTGAAGCTTTTGCAGCATGGTCTTCTTCCGAAGCTTCTTTCTTTTCGAAAGAAGCCTTCACCACCTTTTCTTCCGAAGTAGTCTTCTTCTGAGATGGTTTCAAGGGAGCCTTCTTGTTCTTCCGAACCTTAGAAGGTTTAGCTTCCGAAGCCATTTTCCCTTCGGAAGGAGTACTTCCTTCCGAAAGCAACTTGGCTTCCGAGACCAATTTCCCTTTTCATCATTTGGACCGTTTGAAGTGGTCCAACTGAGAAACCTTCTCTGACTCCTTCTTTTCTAGTATTATTTGCATAATGTGTGCTTGCTGGATTGTAGTAACAATCTTTAGCCATTGGTTGTGCAGACCACACATTATGCATGCAATGCTAGCCTTCTGGGAACTTGCAGGTTGCTGTTTCTTGGATATCTTTTCTTCATCATCAACTTTCCCTTTCAACTTCTGATCCTTCGGTAGGACAGGAGTGCTGGTACTACACTCCTTTCCTGAATCAGGAGTACCTACCACTTGGAATCCGACAGAAATGAAGACACCCTTTGCTTTGGGTCAATCTTAAGCTTGGACTCTGCAACCTTCTTGGCAGTCCTACTAGCAGCTTTAGCTCTGCTTCTTCTTGCCTTGGTGGTTAGGATTTGGTATTCACAGGTGGAGATGAGTGTATCCTCCAGTTTCTCCCCTATGGTGGCCACTATTTTTGCCTCATCCTTTAGTTCCAATGGAGAAGGGTCAGCAGTTGAAACCTCTTGCTCTTCAGTACCACATCTAGGTGGTCTAATAGACTCATAAGAGTGTGGTGGAGATATTTCATGGTTCCCAACCCTTATTGTTTTGATAAAACATTTTGGAATGAGAGGATGATGCAAGAATAGTTTGGAAGCTTTGCTCAGCAATAGCTTGCTTCCTGGCCTGAGCCTCAGCTGTGACCAACTGGGCTTGAACTTCAGATAGTTTGGATATCAGATCTTTGATTTGAGTCTTATAGTTGGTCTTTTCATGTTTTAAAAGAGACACAGTTTTCTCTAACTCTTCAATTTTCTTTTGATAGTCAGATTCAGCTCTCTTAAAATCAGATTTTAACACATTTAAAGACTCAACCTCAGATCTGATTTCCGAAATGTAATCCTTATAAAGTTTAACTTTAGCAATACAGGCAGCAGTACAAAGATGTTCATATACCTGATCATCATCTGTTCGGCCATGAGTGCTTGAGCGGGAGTCACATCCTGTACCATGAAGCTCCAGTCAACTTCTTGAGCCACAGCAGCTGTCTCAGTTGACTTCTCTTCATGTTTTGAAGCAGTGGGATGTGTGGAGGCCTGTGGGGTTCCCGGGTTGTTCTTGGGAGCCTTGCATTCCCTAGCAAAGTGACCAAGTTGGTTGCAGTTGTAACACTTTGCTTTGCTCTTATCAAACCCAAACTTGCTGTTGACTGGGTTTTGAGGGAATTCCTTCCAGTTCTCTTGAAGAACTTCTTCGCTCTGTAAGTTAAAAGAGCCATCTTGTTGGACAATGTCCACATACTCCACATCATCTGGACTGAAGCACTCAAGATCATCAAAGCAGTATTGAAAATCACCAGAGTGTCCACTTCCAGAGACAAAGGCACAACTATCCTGAAAGGAGTTGTGTTGAACTTTTGAGACTTTGGAGTCTCAAGTAGAGTAATATAGGGTCCACTGTGTGAGTTGTCAGAGTAACACAGCAACTGATGTTGTGTTCTATGATTTCCCTTTCAACCACATGAAGGGCTGAACTCAGTTGGTTATTGGAGTGACCAGAGGAGTTCTGCATGTTCATCTCCATCTGGAATGCACTTAGGATACCATACAACTCTGTGAGAGTAAGAGTCTTAAGGTCCGAAGTTCTCTTGATAACAACACAGTATGTGTCCATAGTTTAGGAAGGGAAGACATGAACTTCCTAACTATGTCTCTATTCTCAAGAGCTACTCCAATATCCACCAGAGTATCTACTATCTCAACATACCTGAAGTATTATTGAGTCAAGGTCTCACCAGCCTTGAAAGTAAAGTTCTCAAACTGCTGCTTCAAGAGATCCTTCTTGTTCTCTTGGGTTCCTTGGATCCTTCATACATCAGCTTCAAAGCTTCCCATAAGTCTTTGGCAGTCTTGCACTTCTTGAAGCCTCTGTAGACGGAGTTGGGGAGAGCAGTTTGGAGAGAAGTCATAGCCCTTTGATCTAGCTCTATTCTCTTCCTGTCTTCCTCTGAGTAATCATCAACATCTTTTGGATGATGCGATTACCAGTGGCAGAAGTAGTGCTTGGTATGAAAGGACCATTGACAATGGAGTCCCACATCCTTGAATCTTGACACTTGATGAAGCCTTCCATTCTGATACACCATGTGTCAAAGTCTTCAGGGGTAATCAGTGGGGACTTGATCATGGTACCGGTTTTCATATCAGCCTTGGAGAGAGCTGCCATTTGAGTGAGTGGTTTGAAATGAGGAGTGAAAAACAGGTTGATTTGGATGGTAATCTCACAATCAAGAGCCTGGAGCTCTGATACCAATTGCAGGATCGATTATAGGTCGTTTTTCTCTCAACTCACTGTGAATAACACTCAGCAAGCAGTCTATGAAGAGTTGATCACAATATAACAAGTAAGAAGCAGTAAGAAAATTAACACAGGAAGTAAATTTTCAAGGTACTTTTATATATTGCTTCTCAACTCAAAGGATTACAAGACTCTTGGACTCAAATCGCTTATCTAAAGAGTTACAAGGAGAAGATATATATAATACTACCTACAGTCGGATATACTTTGATACCAGCTGGACACCTCTAACCTTACATCTATACTACAAGACTCTAGGTGAGGTCTTTCAGACATTTTGCCTGAGAGTTGGTAGTCAGGACATGTCCCTGACTTACCTTTTGTCACCAACTAAAGTTGGTAACATGTACTATCATAAAAGGTGAACAGTAGAATAAAGTATGGTCAACAACATGGCTCTTTAGGAAGGTGCCATTTTGTATCAGAGGTCTGCAGCGGACTGTCAGGGACCATACTTTTATCTGCTGGTCATAGCAATGTCTTCCGAAGGATAAAGTACTTCGGAAGAATAACTTCTTCCGAAGCCACTTATACTTCGGAAGACTGCTTCTTCCGAGGCTTAGAGTCTTCTTTGTCTTCGGAAGCAGACTTTGTCTTCAGCTCTTTCATCAGACTTTGTCTTCGGAAGCTCAGACTTTGTCTTCAGCTCTTTCATCAGGCTTTGTCTTCGGAAGCTCAGACTTCAGCTGTTGGCTTCAGCTGTTGCCTTCAGCTGTTGACTTCAGTTGTTGCTTCAGCTGTTGACTTCAGCTGTTGCCTTCAGCTGATGTTCTTCAGACTTTCGGAAGATCTCTTGCTTGGCTTCGGAAGCCCTTCAATGTAGCACCAAAAATGACTATGTGAAGTGGTTTGGTTGCACCAGCCTTATCATGATCCAGCTGGACACCTCTAACCTTACATCTATACTACAAGACTCTAGGTGAGGTCTTTCAGACATTTGCCTGAGAGTTGGTAGTCAGGACATGTCCCTGACTTACCTTTTGTCACCAACTAAAGTTGGTAACATGTACTATCATAAAAATGTGAACAGTAGAATAAAGTATGGTTAACAACATGGCTCTTTAGGAAGGTGCCATGTTGTATCAGAGGTCTGCAGCGGACTGTCAGGGACCATACTTTTATCTGCTGGTCTTAGCAATGTCTTCCGAAGGATAAAGTACTTCGGAAGAATAACTTCTTTCGAAGCCACTTATACTTCGGAAGACTGCTTCTTCCGAGGCTTGGAGTCTTCTTTGTCTTCGGAAGCAGACTTTGTCTTCAGCTCTTTCATCAGACTTTGTCTTCGAAAGCTCAGACTTTGTCTTCAGCTCTTTCATCAGACTTTGTCTTCGGAAGCTCAGACTTTAGCTGTTGGCTTCAGCTGTTGACTTCAGCTGTTGCCTTCAGCTGTTGACTTCAGCTGTTGCCTTCAGCTGATGTTCTTCAGGCTTTTGGAAGATCTCTTGCTTGGCTTCGGAAGCCCTTCAATGTAGCACCAAAATGACTATGTGAAGTGGTTTGGTTGCACCAGCCTTATCATGATCCAACAGTTTTTATTAACTGTTTATTTTGCAATAACGATTAAAAGAGTCAGGGATAATTATTGTCAAAAATTGGTTTGTATTTTAAAAAACAATTTTCACTAATGGACAGTTATATGTGACTTTGTCAAATGTAGAGATTACAGACGGTGTAAAATTACTTATTTTAGATCAAATTGGTAATATTACCAGTGAGACACAAACGTTGTATACAAACAGGTGTTTAGACATCTATGAGAAAGTTTTAAGAGTGTGAATGCTATTTTAATTCTATTTTCATACTTTGAATTTTAATAATGTTTATTATGTAATCAATGTTTAATGAAAGTCTGGTTGTTAAAATCACCCGTGTATCACACGGGCTCTAACCTAGTATAACATATACATGTGTAGTGAAACAATATGAAACTAATTTGATGAAAGACATGAACAAACTAATTTGATGGCTATGCATTTGTGTAACAAGTATAAAATAAAAATTTCTGAATCAAATGGTTTGGATTGTTATGTGTGTTCTTGTAATAATCTAATGTTATGTGATAATCTCATTTACATAACATGTATGTGTGTAGAGAGAGTACTTAATGAGGGTGTGATAAATGTTCACTTTCCCTTTGGAGGGAGTACTCATATGACTAGAGCATACGTTGTTCCGCTTATTAGACTGATGAGGTGTGCCTCGTCGCATACCTTGCCCTTGTGACTTGTCACATAATACCATGAGTTGCTACTTTCTTGTTGTATGAACTCACTATACCGTTTAATGCTAAGAATGTTATGTCGTTGCATTTAATATCCATGTTGAATATGTCTTAACTTATGGAGCCGCATATTGTTTTCTGTTAATTGGACCAACCATTGTGTGGATGTTGATCTTCTACAGCTCTAGCACACTATGATCTCATAGGTCCGGATCAACAATTGTTAGATCACAAATACACTATCATGCACCTTAGTCTATCATGATGTGAGTGCTATAAATATTTTTAAGTACTTTAACATTTTCTTTACTTGTATCTACATGCTTTGTTTGTAGGTATGATAAGCACATACATCTCGTATTATTGGTGTTGACATCGTGAGTTCATAGGTTACAAAGTTGTACATTTTTACTTATATACTTTGCTTGTAGGTTAAATGAGCAAACGTGTCTCATATTCCTGATGTCGAAGTAGGTCACAAAGTTGCATACTTTATAAAACGCCCCATGGGGCGCTACGACTAATCAGACTAAACACCATGCTGCATTCCTGCTAGAATCATACTTTTTTAAGACTAATTACAATCACCAACTCCTAGGTGTCGTGTAAGGCCTTTAATGGAGCTCCGTCACTAACCCTCTCTCAAAAATATACAAATTAGATAGGATTGGTGATCGGTTTAACATAGAGAAGCAAAAAGCTCTTAGACTTTCTTGTGTAAGAAATTCATATAGTCTAAATAAATGGAAAGAACACTTCTTTTGGCTTTCACTAGGCGTCGTTCCCTTCCACATGAACTAGAGAATGACAGATAATCCTTTGACGGATCTCGTTCTATCGAAAGGTGAATACAATCGAAGACTTATCGACCTAGTAATGGCAACGATTAGTCAAAAGGCAAAACCAACTTTATTAGTTAGTTAATGCTATTTTAGAGCTCCACCATATTGTTTCACCATAGGTCTTGATCAAACCCACCAACCTTTAAAGTGTTCTACCAAGATGAAAATGAGAATATGAACAGGAGAAAGTTGTCAGTTTGTCACGCGCAATGAGAGTTTTACAAAAACTTATGCCTAGTAAAGACATGTTAATTCAAATATGATTATAACTTATACATCCACTACACAAAGGAATGAATATGTGCTATGTGATGTTAGATTGACATAAGCAATGATTTAAGCCGTATGAGGTTATATGTTATTGTTGTGACTTTTCAATAACCAAATAAATTAAAGAGTGAATTGTTATTATTATTTTTTATGATTTGATCACATTTATCATTTTCATCTAAAAAAGATTTCTTTTGTATCTAGTTCCTCAAGATTTTTAAACGTTGCTATTTTCATCCAAAAATATTAACACCGTTATTTTAAAATGTTAAAAAGGGTGATTATAGAATTTTGCATTTAAAGACAAAAAACTAATTTATTTTAATATTGTTGTTAAAATTTTATTCACGTGTTATTGTTCTATTCTAGAAACATGTATCGGACATTTCATTTTTTCATGTTCGAACATTCCTATCATGATTGAATCACGAGATGGTCGGTTTCATTGTTGGAGAGAAGGTACGGGAATCCATTATTAAGGGGTTGTATAATAAAAACTATCGTCTCCAGTCGTCATCTCTGTGTATCATGATTCAGCTTCACTCGATTATGGTTATGTAATTGAGGGTTTCATATTTTAAAGGGTAATTTTGTCAATATACAGGTCTAACATGTTAAATTAACGAAGTTAACGTTCTTAGATTAAAATGATAATTTTTTAAAATCCTGGGAAATCAAATGCCAAAAAAAAATTCTAAATAAAATGACAAATATAACCAAACTCTAAATTTAAAACCAAAAAACATAAACCGACGAGGAGAGGATGGGATCGTGAGAAATCCGCATAAGGCAACTCTCTCACATGCACGCCAACCGCTGGTCATTTTTCATTCATTTTCAAATCTCACAATGAATTGTACTTAACCTAAAATTTAACCAGACGGGAAAAAAAAACAATTGTCACATGACAATGCTTAGATTTTAGTATAAGTAGTAATTTATCGAATTTCTATTCTATTTAATCCCTTTTGTCGGTGAATGGTTTTGGCTTTTTTTTTATTATAATATTAAATGCAATGAGATAAAAATACTACACAAAAGAGCTCAAGAAGAATTAATTTATTGCTTTATGGAGTTGTAACTTGTAAATAATTATTCATACAACTTTCCTTTAATATTAACTAAGGTTTTCTCAAATGACCGTTGCTTGTAGAATTTTGTCACGATCTTAAATAACAAAATGCGAATAAAAAAACGTTGTAGCAATGATTATTTCAACGTAAAATTCTAGCGCGTAGGCAAAATATATGACAAAATGGTTGTCACACTGCTCTAAACTGTAAGGCACGCTCCGTCGTAAAAGTTAGCATTGTCACACCAAAAAACCCTAAAAGTGCACTCCAAAAGACTTATTCCATCGTAAAAATCTAAAAAATTAACTTGATTTTGAGTACAGCTACTTTTTAAGAAAAAGTTATATCGATTTTTGATAAATCACATAAGAATATTTCATATGAATTTTAAACAGTTTATCAAATAGTCCGGTTAGATATAAAATGTTTTTATGTTTGTTTTAATGTATATTTTGAGTTGTTTTACATTGAGATGTAGGTTTTATTTGAAAACGTATACGGGTTAAATATGATACGTTTTATTTAGGCTGTATAAATCCGGGTTATTCTATATTTTGACGTAAATTTAGTTTGAAAACGAGTCAGGATGATTGTAATCTATACTTTAGCACGCCTAATATCATTTCACAACACGTGACCTTTTATATAAATTTTGAGTTAGTCTACGTTTCGATATACATTGAAAAAGAGTTTGGTCAAATATGATACGTTTTCATTGAAAGGTACAAATTTAATTTAATCTACGTTTGATGTAAATTTAGTTCGAAAGTAGTCAGCTTGATTGTACTTTATATTTTATTACACCGCATACAATGTCACGGCAACGCGTGGCGTTTTAAATCTAGTTGCACTTTAAACTTTTTAATTATGTTGGCGGAAACATAAATTTATCTACGTATGGTTGATATTTTGTTCTCGATGTGTTATGATATTTTGTTCTTTTCTAAAATAAGCTTTTTAGAATCTAAATGCGATCTAAGAAGATATTATATTAGTTGTATATTTAAGATGGCTTCTTTTCACAAATTTAGTTTTGTCATGATCTTTTTATAAAATCATACAAAGAGTCTCCATCATCTTTTGCCACCCCCACTTCAAAAAGAGTTAAAAAAAGAAAAGATGGCTCATTTTCTACCAAGTATTTAGTTTTTATTAAGAATTTGTATAGTAACTTTTAAGTGACAAAGTGTTAAAGCGTCCAGATTACCTCATTTTCCTAATTATTTAGTATTTTTAGTTATAACTAATAATTAATGTGGTATCTTTATCATTTACTAATCCAATTTGAAAATGTCACATATGTATTTTTAAATAGTAGAAAAAACAAGGTTTGTTTGATATGAAGTAAATAAAATGAATGAAGGAATTGAAGTGATAAGAGAAATGAATGAAAAAAGAATAAAGCAAATCATTATATTCTATTATCTTGTTTGTTTATCATATGAAAATAAAATGAATCATTATTTATGGTGTTTGTTAGGTAGAAAAAAAAAGGAAATGGAATTCAAAGTTGTTACGGTGGTGATCGATGGTGGTAGTTGCAGCCGCTGGTGGTGGTGGCCGTTGGTGACTGCTGGTGGTTGTCAGTCGTGGTGGGGTGGTGGTGACCGATTGTGGTGGGTGGTAACGGTGGTGGTGGCGGCCGATGGTTCCCAGTGGTGGGGTGGTCGACGGTGGTAGTGGTTATCGTTAGTGGTTTTGGTGGTTATAGTTTTGGCGGTGGTGAGCAGTGGCGGTCGTGGTTGTGGTGGTAGTGGTGTCCGGTGGTGACCGATTGGTGGTCGTGGTGATTGGTAGCGGTGACGGTGGTCATGGTGGAGGTGATTGATGATAGAAGAAAAAATGAAATGAAAAACAGAGGTGGATGAAATGAATTTTGTTGTTTAAAAAGTGAGATTAATTATATATGGATTCATTTTATTCACTTCTCTTACCAAATATTTTTTTTCATTCACTTTTACTGGTTCATTTCTTTTCGATTGTCATTATTACATACCAAATGCCACCTAAATAATAGAAAAACATATTATAATGTTTAAGTCATAAACTCATTATTTTGATATGTTTCTTGCACACAATAATCAGAAAATACATGCTCATTTAAGACAAATGGAAGGTTAAAAAAATTACAAAAATGTTAGAGTAAATTAAAATTTTTGTGTTGCATACGGCATTTTTTGTCTTAATCTCCATTAATTACACGGATCATCATTATCATTATGGTTTGTCACATGTTACATCATTTACACTAACTAAAGTTAAAATTTCAATTAAATTATAAAATGTCTTATAGGCCTTCAAGTAAAAATAAATTAAAAAATAAAACTAAAACCCCAACCCTTACCCCCACCAAGTTCCACCATGTTTCAAATCCATCCTTATCACTCTTTCTCATCTTTCTCTCTGAACCTTCTTTTCATCGTCATTTTCTCCATATCAACTCTTTTAAACTCACCAATATTTGTGTTGCTTCATCCTTGTTACAAAACCTTTGGACCCTAACAAGAAATTCCTATAAAAATATATGAAAAACACTAAACATAAAGTATGATTCATGTACTTATTATAGACGAAATATATAACTTTTATATACCTAAAGAACGAGAAACATAATTAACTCATATTACTAGACGGTGGTTCTATAGTTTTAGCTGAAAAATAATTTTCTTTCTTTAATGGCTCATTTAATGGTCCGGTTCCAAAGGTCTGTGAACCAGTCAACTAGGTCCATTCTTTTTGGGTCCAATCTTGAACGATTTAGGCTCCTTTGATCCAATGGGCCCTTGGCCCATTTTATTGGGTTTTCTTATTATGTTTTGTTTTATTTTAGTACTATATTTATTATGTATGATGTATGATGTATGATGTATGATTTTTCATATATGTAACTTTTATATTCAGTTTCTCTAATTGAGCATTTTTTTGTCAACGTTATAATTCAACATTTATGCAAACATTTTTTTTCTTTTTAACATATAGTAAGTTAAATTAATATGAAAAACAGGCAAATATCATGAAAAACCCATAAAAAATATTAAAATGTAGTACGAAATAAAAAGAATAGGCTATTTATGGCACATGATTGGGTTGAGATAGAACTCGGCTTTATGCTCGGATTCAGGATCTTGGGGACTAGTGAAGCCCTATTTCGAGCCGAGCTTAAAAGTTAAAACCAATATTAAGTTAACTTATTATGTGCAACTCGATCTCTCTATAAGTCATAATAGATTTTTGTTAAATTCGCTCTTGGTGTTATAAATGATTATTATATGAATATAATATATCATCTTTACCCCCCATTTATATATATGTTGCTCTCTCATATTGTATCACTATATATTGTACATTATTTATATATATATATATATTAAAGACCTATGTCGGTGCTCCTTGCTACTACAGTGATTTTGCTACAGTGATTTGTATAGTTATTTGATAGATTTTTCTTTCCCCCAACCTCCTCTTCCACAACAAACCCACACCTAACAGTCTGCTTCCGGCCCGAGACACCCGCCTCTTCTTCCACCACTGCTTCGTCGAAGGCTGCGACGCCTCCGTCCTCATCTCCTCGACACACTTCAAAAAAGCCAAACGCAACGCCGATATCAACCTATCCCTCCTGGCGACGCCTTCGACGTGGCGATGAAGGCATCATGCGAAAGTTCTTTTTCAGACGATTCAAGCGCCTCTACTCCAAAAAACCAGAAGCTGATGATCTGCTTCGGGCTGTTCAAGCGCCTGGCAACGCCGATGAAGGCATCTTTCGCGATTTGAAGCGCCTCTACTCCAAAAAACCAGAAGCTGATGATCTGCTTCGGGCTGTTCAAAACCTAGGCTCAATCCGAACCAAATCGATGCTTTTTCAGACGATTCAAATGGTCCGAGTCGCATGCAGTCCCCGATTCGACCTGTTTTCGTCCCTATGATGTGCAAGTACGGACCATTGTGCAAGCTCAATCACCCTGTTTTGAAGAAAATTATGGTATTAACTCTCGCGACCACCCTCACCGTTAATAAATTTGTGTCTGTTTGTTGTGAGGAATAGATTTATGTTCTTTGTGTTTGTTTTGTTTATGTGTTATGAAGGATGATTGGGCTAAAAACTATGGAGATGGTGTTGGAAGTTCGTCGAAGATACCCCAGAGTCAGATTTCGTGTAAGGTACATGTGACTGAGTCCTCTGATTTTAGATTCATCTATTTGTGCGTGTTTATCTTAATATATTGAGTTAACTGAGGTGGAATTGGTTGTAACAATAAGGGCTTCCCTAAAACTGATTTTTTAATAAGGGGAACAATATCATCACAGCAAACTTTTGAATAAAATTGAAGTATTAATTATCAAAATAAAGCTTTGTGGCTGTCTGCCTGTCTTGTAGAATCAAGCTTTGCTTTATGGCTCCACACAAGTGTTGATTGTATCTGATGAAAGGGAAGGTGTTATGTTGTGAGGGTAGGAAGGACTAAGATAAGAGTGTGAGAATATGTATTCTAGGTGGCTGGTTCCTGGATGTCCCCATCATAAAACTAACTAAATCTCCATACTACTAAACTTAAAGTCTTAAATGCACATTGGTCTCACCCCAAAAACCAAAGTAAAACTTGAAGACCTGAATCATACTCAGTTTTTGTGTTTCGTTGGTAGATTGGAATTACTATGGCTTTGGGTTTAATGCTCTCATTTGGGTTGGATGGTACTACTGCAGGAATGTCTACACTTACAGTAGACAAACAAATTTTTTTATAGTAGTATGTTCTATATGAGGTTTTTAACTCTTGCTTAACATCCAACTCAAAATGATATTTTCTGCATTTGAATAAGGAATGATATTCTATTCTTTTGAGCACCTAGAGGGCTTAGGTACCACCATTATATATTCTTTGTTTTACACCATCTCTTATGCATACATGAATAATTCAGGAATGATGGCCATGAATATCTTGCCCAATCAAAATGCTTTGAGCTGGTTGGTGTGAATGATGGCCATGAATATCTTGCCACAAAGAGAGCCATGGATATTGTTGGAATTAGTAAAAAAGAACAGGTATATATTCTGTGGTTTTTTTCCCACTTTATATGCACAATAAGTATGATCATAAATTCGTAACCTATTTTTTTTTTACTTTTTCATATGAACCAATTTTTAGAGTTACTGCTGCTATTCTTCACCTTAGAAATATTGCATTTTCTAAAGGGAAGGAAGTCGACTCTTTAGTCCTAAAAGACGACAAAGCTAAATTTCATCTTAATACGGCAGCAGAACTTTTATGTATGATTGTTTTGAATCCTGAATAGTTTGCAAGTTTTTGTTATTATTTTTATATTTGTATTTAAGTTTATGAGGTTGTGTTAGGTGTGATCCTATTGGCTTGCAAGATGCATTGTGCAAACGAGTGATGGTAACTCCAGAAGAAGTAATTAAGAGAAGCCTTGATCCTCTCAGTGCAACATTCAACAGGGATGGTTTGGCTAAAACAATATATTCCAGATTATTTGATTGGTACAATTTAGTAAATTGAGAAAACCCTATTAAATAGAGTTCTGGTATCTGTTAAATTATTTTCTTTTTTTTTTCTTTTTGTTATCTTCAGGCTGGTGGATAAAATAAATGTATCAATTGGACAAGATGCTGATTCCAAATGTTTGATTGGTTTTATTGACATCTATGGTTTGAGAGCTTTAAGAACAACAGATGGTCACAGTTAATTTTTTTTTCTTTCTGAAAAGTGGTTGCTTTTAGCAGTTGAATTTATCACAATATCATCATAACATGCAGCTTTGAGCAATTTTGCATTAATTTCACAAATGAGAAACTACAGCAACACTTTAAGCAGGTAGGTTGAATCTTTATAATTGTTGTTAGAATGAGGCGTTGTTAAAAGTTGAATATTAAAACTGAGATGTTTGTATTTCAGCATGTGGAGTTATATTGAGTTTGTTGATAACCAAGACGTTTTAGATCTCATTGAAAAGGTATATAAATAATCACTTCATAGCTATAAATGATCAGATTATGTTTTTGTTCGTTCTTTAGTTCATACAGTGTTTGCCAGATTTTGAGTATTGTTTTATTTTGATTTCAACCATCTAATTCTACGATATTATGTTTATATTGTATGTAGAAAGCAGGTGATATCATTGCTCTACTTGATGAAGCTAGGTATAACATGCTCCTTAACTTATTTTTCTATATTTCTTCACTTCTTTTCTTGACAAGAGTTACTCTACGTTTTAACGTAAATTTAATTGGGGACCGAGTCGGCTGGTCGTATTTTATACTTTATCACGCCGCAAACGCCGCCGCAACGCGCGGCGGGTTAAAACCTAGTTGTACACTATAGATTGATTGTATGGTTGAATAAAAACGAGCTTCTCCCCTATTTTGCTCACTTGTTTTCGTAGAGGTTATCAGCACGAAGATGTATCGACATCGCATCTCCATTTCTATCTATCGTTGCCACCTTTTTCTTGTGAATCCCACTTGCACCATCACATATTACATTTGTGTCTCTACATGTTAGATAAATGAAGAAGTGGCATTTACAAAACGAAGAGGGTTACAACGAGTGGAAACAAGTGGAACCCGAAATGATGAATGTCAATGATATTGAGCTTTCCTCAGCGAAAAGGTAACACGTATATTAAAACCTTTCTCTCTTTATATCAATAAACATGTGAAAGTTTTGTTATTTGATGGAAAAAACGTTTCTATACGTAACCAATTGAACACTCGATGTTGCTAGTTGATCCACTCGCGAATCACTCTAGAGCAAAATCGAAGCCTGCGAATATCATTTCCAACATTATACCTATTAGGTTTGCTTTGGATGAACAAGTTATGAAAGCTACAGATGAATGAGAGCTACAGGCTAATAAATGATACAAAAGAAAGAATTTCTACGAAGAGTTACTTAAGTTGGTCATTTGTTGTTTAACAATTTAATTGAATTTGTTAGTTTGTTAGAGACTTTTTTGTATATGTACTTAAGCTTTGTTTTTGTAATTTCAATCAACAAGTAATATATTGTTTTCTAGACCATGAACCTTGTGCTAAGTTTATTAAGGTGTTGTTTATTTTTTCTACAGCAAAATATCTACAGTCTGCGTACCACATCTGTAGACATTTGCAGGAGAAGAGGTGGACCAAACCTTTGTAGTCTGCAACAAGAAGAGTGTTTGTTTTTTAACGTCTGCATACTGCTAAAATCAACTGGTGGTGGTATACGACGGTGTTGGATGGTGTTGGTGATGGTAGATGGTGAGTGGCGGTGGACGGTGGGTGGTGGTGGTAGCAAACAGTAGGTGGTGGAGGCGGACGGTGGTGGTGGGGGACGGTGGTGGTGGCGGACGGTGGTGGTGGCGGACGGTGGTGCCGGACGGTGGTGGTGGCGGACAGTGGTGGCGGACAGTGGTGGCGGACGGTGGTGGCGGCGGCGGACGGTGGTGGCGGCGGCGGACGGTGGTGGTGGGGGTGGTGGTGGACGCTGGCGGTGGCGGACGTTGGCGGACGGTGGTGGCGGCGGACGGTGGCGGCGGCGGACGGTGGCGGCGGCGGACGGTGGCGGCGGCGGACGGTGGCGGCGGCGGACGGTGGCGGACGGCGGTGGAGGCGGACGGTGGTGGTGGAGGACGATGGTGGTGGACAATGGGTGGTGGTGGGTGATGGTGTTTAATCCTCTGCAGTTTTTAAAAGACTTTAGAAGTGGTTGCGTAAAGTCTGTACCATGCAGAGCTCGCGTAGACTTTTTTTAATGAAAATTCTTCAAAAAATAAACACTCCGCAGACCTTAACATCTGCGTCTGGTTTACGCGACGCATACAAAAGAGGTAAGAAAGAGCTTTTTTAAAAAAACAAACACCCCCTAAGATTTAATAACATAATAGAAGTGGCATTCACTCTTTGAAAGATGATGAACTACAAGCATGAGGTGAAAATGGTCACATATAAAGGCGGAGTGAATACGCGAAAGACAGTTTAAATAGGAAATGTATCTCCAAATTAATATTAGGGCTTTTACATGGTTTTAAACTACTTTAGGAGCAAGCGATAAAGGCACTAGGGGTGAAAACATTTGTAAGCTTCCCCCCAAGAATCTTCTTCTAAGAGTCGAAGCCATGGGGGTTTTTTAAAAGAAACCGCCTAATGACAGGGTTTGGGACATCATCCCTTGGCGTTGTAAAGAGGCGGAACCCCTGATAATGGCTACGGTGATCATAAAAAAAACAAATAATTAACTAGTCATCAGCTTTATCTAGGATCTTCTATAGAAACTTAGATCGGTTGCAATTAAACAATTAGAAACAACTTTGATCAATGACAATTACACAAGTGGCGATAACATTTACAACTAGGAAACAAGTTGCAGCTTGGTGAGCTATGCTATCATTGGCGGAGTTTTCAATGATACAACCAATGACGTTTCCCGTTGATATTATTAATTACATTGCCTGCTGGTAACTGCCAGCTGATACCTTTTTTTATGAAAAACTCTATCCATTTCTCAACCATACCTTAAATACCGTTATACGTAATTAATACAAGCATCATTTGTGTTTAACTCTTCACATGTTTATAATATTCAACTAGTAATTATGGCGCGCGCGTTGCCGCGCGTATGCGAGTTTTAATGTAACCCTAAATCAACAAATCATCAATGATATTTAGAACTTTTTATAGAAACTTAGACCAGTTGCAATTAAGCAAATATCGACAAATTTGATCAATGACAATTACACGAGTGGCGACAACTCAAAACATTTACATGTAACATCTGACCCATTTCTATTTGTAACCCGAAATCGTTTATATTAGTAAATGAAATCTATTCGTTGAAAACACATTGATGTTGTCATTTAATTCACATTATAATCATATAGTTATTAATATGATTTTATAAAAAAAATTATAAAATTATATTAAAGCTTAGTTATCAAATTTAAAAAAAAAATAAAATAAAAAATAATAATAAAAAAATAACTTTAAATATTTTTAGGTTTTCAAAGATTTAATAAAAAATAATAATAATAATAAAATTTATTATTAAAAACTAAACCCTAAAAAGTTTTGGGTTAAAATTGTAATATTTAAAACTTGATTTAAAAACTTTACACATGAAATAATAAACAATGCAAAGCTCAGGGACCAAATGTGTAAATTTTTAAATCCCAGCCCCCATCCCCGTCGACCCACTGTATCTCCGGCCACAATCGGCCATACTCCGGCGACCCTCAAACACCCAAAACTAACCGGTTTAAACTTGATCAAACCTTCCCGACAATACCACGTGAAAGATTCGAGCTTAAACCACAAAACAATTTAAAAAAATTATAGTGCGATCTAGATCCGATTCCTTTCCCCCACTTTCGGCCGCGATCCAGGCCGCGATCGTACTAGGACCTTATAATAATCAAATTAATTGAGCACACACAATCATTTAATCGTTTATAACCTTCTATTGATCTCAATTTCATCTGAAACACACGCAAACACCACCATCGATCACCATCACCTTCGCGGACCTGCAACCCCATTGAAACCCAACCTCCGAGTGATTTAAACCAAAATTAACATAGGGCTTTTCATCAAGACCCTTGTTCGAAGCTTCCTACAAAGTTAATTTGATTATCATCGTTGTTTGGGTATCGATCGAACACCTAGTGGTCGCGGTCTGTTCTTCGTCTAGTTCACCATCCAAACAACCTTTATTCGGGTAATTGAACACATCATTATACTTGTTTTTACATGGGGATCAAAAGCCCCATGATTATAATCGTTGTCATAATCATCTTAGTGTTCAATTTGGCTCAAATTCGAATTAGGGTTCATGGAATTGGGGGAAACCTCAAAGACTGTGCTTTTATGATTTAAAAGCAGAGATCCATTGTGGCTGTATGCCATAGCTCACCGGTTCCCCACTCGTTTACAAACCTTGAGATCCCGGGTTCGACCCCGGGCACCCTCATTTATTTTTTTAAAGTCTTTTTAAGCTTTTAAAAATTACAAAAAAATTTCTAAAAATTATAAAAATGTTTCTACAAACATTAAATATTTTTAAAACCACCTAATTATTTTCTGAAATTTATCTTAACATTTTATTTATTTATTTTATTAATTCTTTTAAATAAATAACATAACTAGTTTAATTTCTTATAAAAATAGACTTTAAATAATGGTTAAAATCACTAAATAATTAGTGGATTAAATAATATCTATGTAATATCGTTTAGATCATGATTATCTCAATCAAATATAAAAGTTTTATATATAAATCTTTTGAAATATTTTTATATAAAAGTTTTTCCCACACTTTAATAAATCAAACGGTTACGCGTATTGATACATTCATTTTTATTAAATTCTAAACATAATTACTTTCAATAAATTTATTTTATTTATTTCAAGACATTCAAATTAAATAAATTATTTTATTTAAACTACCATTCAAAACCCAATGGAAACCCTAATCTATTCCCAATTCTCACACTATTATTATTCTAACTCGAGACACCATTCCGTAGATTACTCGTAAGGAAATCGTTGGTGTCTAATCTATCACATCCAAATTCTAATCTCATCAATCAAGTGAGTATTCATATCCCCTTTTTATATCATTTCTTATTTGGGGGAAATCATGTGATACAATATTCAATCATGATATTCTATTGTTATTTCATTCTAAATTCAATTCAAGACAGGTTATGTTATTACTTGCAACTATGTGAACATACTATGATAAACTGGACGACAGTAATAACCCTAATTCAGTCAATCAATCAATCCTGGTATCAATGGTAGATCTACTGGTTTGGATAACCCACCCCATATGAATAGTCGAGTGGTGATTGTGCCAGAGGCAATTAGTCAATCTATGGTGTATGTGTGCAAGTCTATTATATGCAAAGTGTCAAGTCAAGGGGTTTATATTATGTCGGTTTATCTATATGCTCCGCTATTGCATGATAAGTCTTAACATTACCTTGTGAATTGGATTATTCTCAATCAAACATCAATCTATATGTATATTCAAAACTGTGTTTACTCACCGGTTAATTTTTAGCTGACTCGTTACTTTTCACATGCTTTCAGGTTAAGCAAGTTAGTGGACTTCTACATGCTCATTTAAGACCCGGACTTAGTCAAAATAAAAGACAATTACTATTTGTGATTTCAACTGTTGTTTTTGCTTATGTTAAACTCATGTTATCTTGTAATCTAATTTTAATATTATCTTCACTATTAGACAACCATGTGTTATGAACAATCAATCATTCCCTCGTCCGCTCCGATGATTCCGCCGTCGGTCGGGGTGTGACATTACAACTAGGAAAGAAGTTGCAACTTTGTGAGCTAAGCTACCATTGATAAAGTTTCAATGATACAATTAAAGGCGTTTCTCGTTTATATTACTAATTACATGGTCGACAGGTAACCGCCAGCTGACATACCGTTTGATGAAAAACTCTATCCATTTCTCAACCATACCTTAAATACTGCTATATCGTTATACCGTTATATGTAATTAATACATACATCATTTTTATTTAACTCTTCACATGTTTATAATATTTATTATGTGCTTTTCTTTTCCTTAACAAAGATTTCTCTAAATGATCAAATCACCTTTTCTTTTATATCAGAAACCAAAAACCATCACAGTTCCAACTTACAACTAGATCATAATACAAATTAGGAGAAGTAGAATGTATACACTCGATCAAGGTTATTCTAATTTAAAAATTCTAATGGGTGAAGCCATGGGGTTTCCAAGAGGCACCGCCTAATAACAGGGTTATGAACAACATCCACTAACGTTGTAGGGGTGAAGCCCCTGACAATGGCCACACTGATCATCATAAAGAACAAATAATCAATTAGTCATCACCGATATCTAGGATCTTCTATAGAAACTTAGATCAGTTGCAATTAAGCAAACAACGACAACTTTGATCAATGACAATCACACGAGTGACGACAACTCAAAACCATTGGCGGAGCTTGAACTATTTCGTAGGGGGGGCGGGGGCGAAATTAATTTTTTTTAGGCTGGACGAACTCGATATTTATATAAAAATTTACACTACCGGACCAAAAATTTTTACTATCGGACTAGAATTTAACACTACGGATGAAAAAATACCCCCCCCCCCCCGCCCCCTATGATGCTCCGCCAGTGCTCAAAACATTTACAACTAGGAAAGAAGTAGCAATTTGGTGAGCTAAGCTACCATTGATGGAGTTTTCAATAATACAACTAATGATGTTTCTCGTTGATATTATTAATTACTTTGTCAGCAAGTCACCGTCAGCTGACATACATTTTGACGAAAATACCTTAAACACCATTATACCGTTGTATGTAATTAATACAAACATCATCTGTGTTTAACTCTTCACATTGTTATAATATTCATTATGTGCTTCTCTTTTTCTTAACATAAACTTCTCTAAATGATCGATCAAATCACCTCTTCTTTTATTACACTAACCAAAAACCACCGTAGTTCCAACTTGCAACTAGTTCATCATTCATCAACACAAAGCATGAATGCCACGTCACAAACTACACATTTACACATTTACCCCCAACCTATTGTATAAAGATAGAAAGCACCCAAAAATTCCCACATGTGACATCAACACAAAGACCACCGCCAAACGCATTCCCAAACACCCTCACCCCCCAACCAATCACATCCCGCCACGTCACCCTCCAATCCTGATCTACAAATCTCATTAGCTATCACCACCACGTACCCTGCATCCCATCACACCAGATCACTCCCTTGTATACACGTGTTATAGTAACAACAATAGGTGCTTTAGCAACGTGACAACAGTCGTTCCCACCATCATCTCTACATATCCCCTTCTCTCTCTTGATTCACACAGATAACAACAGTGTTGAAAGACCTTAGTCGACCTTAATCTTCTTAATCTTTCTTAATTTTGATCAGATATGGTGGGAAGAAAGAGGAGGAAGCTCAGATTGTAAGTTTTCTTGAAAAATTTGAGTGAATTTTGATTGGGTTACGTGAATCTTGATTGTTTGCTTTGGGGATTTGAAATTGTTATTGGGTTTTGTTGAATTGGTTTTTTGGGTGTGTAGATGTGAGATCTGTGTTTAATTTTACAGTTTGATTACTGGTTGTGTTCAATTCGAGTGAATTGGGTCCGAGATGGGGAAAATTTAGTACCCAATTTGAGAATATGAAAGATTTATGAAATTTGATGCATTTTATGTGGTATCGGGATTGGATTGGTGAATTGTTGTGAAGTTTGGGATTTTGGGTTTTAGGGTTTCTGGTAAAGACTTGATTTTTAGGGTTTCTGTTTGGTAGATGAATTAAAGAATTTGTTAATGTGTTGTGTCTGATGGGTATAATTGGAAATTTGGAATATGAAAGAGAAATCTGTTATTCCAATCTGCAAATTTTTTGTTCTATTTATGGATCACAAATGTAGGTTCTTGATTTGTCCAAATTCACCTGTTTCTCAGAATCTTGTTTTTGCCCCTAAAATGTAAAGATTGCCATAATTAGGTTAAATTTGACACATAATTGCAGAAATGATTGCTGTAACACCAAGCAATCATAATCAGTTTTGTAGCAGATTCAAACACCCCCTTTAATTATTACTGGTTGTGGGGTTTTGGATCATGTAATGACTCAGATCAAATTATTATACCAAACTTTAAAGGGAAGAGGGAAGGGGTGACGCAGTGGTAAGCGTTTGATTCTCTGTCAAAACTGCAGACACTGCTTTTTCCCTTTTTACCCAGGCCACATATCTGGTGCAAGCTGTGTTTTAACTGGTCTTATTGATTAGCATGGTATTGGTGAGGCTGACGTGTTTTCAAGGTTATCAAAAAACCTACTACACCAATGTCCCTATGTTACTTATATAGTTATATGATTTTGTGTTTGTAGGTTGTCAGAAACATTTAAAGATGATAAAAGAGTGTCAATGAAAGAAAATAACGAGCTGGAGCATCACGAGACATGGTCAGCCCTTCCGGTAGAACTTCTGGAACTAATAATCTCTCGGTTAACTTTAAAGGACAACATTCGCACTTCTTCTGTCTGCAAAAGATGGCTTTCAGTTGCTCTCTCTGTTAGAAAAGTCAACAAGCCACCATGGCTCATGTACTTCCCTAAACTTGGCCGAGTGTTCGAATTTTACGATCCATCACAACGCAAAACATACTCTCTTGAGTTACCCGAGTTACATGGATGTAGAATCTGTTACAATAAAGATGGTTGGTTATTGTTATACAAACCAAGAACACAGCGTGTTCTATTCTTTAATCCATTCACGCGGGAGATGATTAAATTACCAAGATTTGAAATGACCTACCAAATAGTTGCATTTTCAACTTCCCCAAAGTCTCCAGACTGTATTCTATTTACAGTCAAACATGTGAGTCCGACTATTGTTGCTATAAGCACGTGTCACCCGGGTGCAACTGAGTGGACCACTGTGAATTACCATAACCGGTTGCCATTTGTTAGCAGTATTTGGAATAAGCTTGTGTTCTGCAATGGGCTTTTTTATTGCTTGAGTTTAACTGGGTGGTTGGGAGTTTATGATCCAGTGGAGCATACATGGAGTATTCGTATTGTGCCCCCACCGCGGTGTCCTGATAACTTCTTTGTGAAAAACTGGTGGAAGGGGAAGTTTATGGCGGAGCATAAAGGTGATATTTTTGTTATATACACATGTTATAGTGAAAATCCGATTATTTACAAGTTAGATCAGGTGAATAAGGAGTGGATAGAGATGAAAACCCTTGAGGGTGTGACGTTATTTGCGAGTTTTTTGTCATCACATGCGAGAACTGATCTTCTTGGAGTGATGAGAAATAGTGTTTATTTCTCTAAAGTTCGGTTTTATGGGAAGCGTTGTATATCATACTCTCTTGACCAAAAACGGTACTACCCTCGGAAACAGTGTCATGATTGGGGAGAACAAGATCCATTTGAGAGCATTTGGGTTGAACCACCTGATGACCTTTCATCCTTCAGCTGGGAAGGGTAATGGAGCAGGTAGTTTGCTTGTATTTCTCTTTGTATGTTGTCTTGATTTCTGTTTAATACTATTTACTTTGTTTATAGTTTACTTTGTTTTGAAAGGTAATCTTTTTAGCATCACTAGATACTACAAAGTTAGTTTGAAAACTGTTTTGAGTCCGCTTATGCATCAAGAATTCAAGATTTTGGACATGTTCCCTCTCGATACCATAATGTTACATAAAAGCTGATTCCGCTCATATTGTTTTTAGACGTATACAGTCAATATATATCATTGGTGGTTGTTGGCACGTTTATGCCGAAATATTACTAAAATAATGAACAAGATGGATAATGGGTTAAAAAATTTACTTTTTGGTTTATGTAAATTTATGTTGACCCAAAACACTTGGTGTCATGTAATGTCTAGACAACTATATAATTCCAATAATAATCTAATGTTTACAAAAAGAAACAATTTACAAAGCTTTATGCTTGAAGCTTTGAAAATACACTTTGAGTGACTTTTTACCTGTCACCTGTATCATTTTAAAATATTTTTCATTTCACCTGCAAATGGTTGAAATTTTCACATTTACTTCCAAGTTCTGCATAACATTTTCTCAGGATATGTCTGTGGTTAAGCCGTGTTTGCTTTTTGCAGCGTTCTTAATTCAACGCGTAGTGGTGTCCTTAGTCACATGGAGTCATGGAGCAGCGGTTAATAAGTAGTCCTTTGGCAAATGTAAACCGAATAAGTAGGATTGCAGTATTTCTGTATATTAGGAAATCATGTTCAAACTGGAGCAGAGCAGCCCCAAACAGGATTGCAGCTTTCAAATGGTTCACAATGCTGAGTAGTAGTAGCAGAGTGCAGATTACATAGTTATATAATACTTGTTTCATGTACCTGAGTTTTGACCAAATACTTGATGCATATTGGTTTTGGTACCAACTTCATATCATTTGCATCTTTGTATTAAGTGGAAAACTCATTAGTGGTTTCAGTTTGTATCATGTTTAGGCTAGTTTGATAAAAATCAAAACCAACTATTTGGTTTGTTCTTGGTTATAGCACTGTTTTTTTTTCTTTTGTACTGACCAAAAAAATCTAGTTGAATGACTTGTATGTATCATGTCTAAATCAGAAGGCATCATCAAGCTAAAATTTGTATATTAACACGAGGGTGCACAATGTCTAAACATAGCATTACTACTATCAGATCACTGATACCAAATGTAACATAAGCGAAGCCCAAGTAACAGAAAAAGAAACGATTATCAAGAGGTTAAAAGAAACAAGATCAACCAAAAAGAGCACAGTTCATATCTTCTGATCCAGTTATAGCACACTACTGGCTTCTCATATAAACAAATGCCTGAAGTCTCCATTAGCAAGTTGGCAAAGCTGGTTGAAATTATTTGTATCTGCAACGTCGATAAACAAAAAAAGTTACTACAAAATAACCGCAAAAGACATTTTAACATATCAAGAAACAATCAGGCAAACCTAGACATACGAATCATTCTTTTGCTTTACCGCAGCCCAGATATACAGTGTGGGTGGTTGATTATTTGAAATAATTAACATACCCTTATTATCAAATCAATTTCTAATGCATCGCAACAGTACACACCAACCCTGGTCCATGAAAATGTTGCATCAATATGTCTTTTTAGGATGTCCCAAAAAAATGTATTTTCCTCATTTTGCAGTTTTGTAAACCATTCCAGTTTCATCCCATGATCAACCGACCATGATTTTAAACTGAACTAATTACAATTCCATATAATTCAGCAAACTAAACAGAGCCTTCATGGTAGTTGTGACTTGCCCCTCATGTGGGACAGCACAGTGTGGCTAACCTTTTCAAGTCATTGTGTTTGCGAGAATAACAGATTTATTTTAGTTGGTATTCCTTTATTCGCAAATCAAACAGAAACAGTCAACCAAAAAACCATAAAAAAATGATAGTTGGCATTTCAAACTTCTCATGGATACTTCTTTTCGAGGCATTAAACAAGTATATGGTTTTCTTATATAAATGGTAGTTAGCCAAAAGTAGGAATTTAGAAAGAGAATTTCAAAATTGAGTCCCAAGAAAACAAATTAAAAGCAATTGCTACTAATTAAATTATTTCAATTTAATATGATTAATATCTCCCTACTATACTTTAAAAAAATTGTAAAAGTTAAGAATACTCATGTCTTTTATTAAGTAGTCTCATAATGCCACTTGGATCAAAATTGAGGCTTTACAATACTTAGTAAAACTGAACCACATAAGATGAATAGCATGTGTATGGTCTATATAAGATTGGCAACACTCCTATAGCTCACATACAATTCATCCATATATGGAGTAGATCTAGTATTATTTCAATTAAATAAAAAACAAAGAACAAATTTACTAATGCATGCTTCATGTGAAGCCAACATTTCAATAAACAAGAACTTCAATCTTTAAGCAAACAGCTTACCAAATGAATCACCAAAGTTGGTCACTATCTCTGCCCGAATAGACTGTGCACCATCAGCAACACCAATTACTTCAACAAAAGTAGTAAGAGGAGATGGCATTTGACCCTTCACAACAATTTGCTTTTCATCTGTTGACCTCCCAGTCAACCCACCAGCATCAGGCCTCACCACCTGAACCACCGTCCGCACTCTTCGGCCCACGTGACTGCGAAGAAGGTCACCGTTCACAAGTGCAGCTGGGTTTGATGTATCCATCTCCTAAATACATATTAAAATTTATTCAATTGACAAAGCCAACAATCTTAATTCGTAAAAAGCAGATAGAAAAACTACATAAATCCATTTGAGAATGCAAAAACCCACAGTCCACGGAGGATTTTCATCAAACAGGTGGTACGCATGAAATGTAATCAGTCATAATGTCAATACATCTCAAAAAAGAGGCAAAAATCCAAAAACCCACATAGGATTTTCATCAAACAGGTGGTGTGCATCCAATATAATCAATCATAATGTCAATTTCTCCTAAAGATCGATAAAACCCACGAAGATAACCAATATATTTTCATTACTAGCACTAGTATCAAATCAAAAACTACAATCAAGTGATTAAATAAAGATTATCAACAGATCAAGGTAAAAATTAACAATCAAACATTTTTAGAGCACATTAACGCATAAATACATAAAAAGATTCAGCACTAACTCTTGCTATATGTTGCGAATCGGATGAGTCAGAAGATCGAACTTGCAGAGAGACGATCGGAGATAAAGAGGAAGATTGTGGTTTCTTAAACAATGGTTTGTTTTATGTATTTGGGCCCTAAAGTCACAAAGGCGGTAAAAGTTCCCGCCAACCCGTAGGTAGAGTGGGTCGGATTCGGTTCGAGTTGATTTTGGTATGTCAGGTTGCGTTCACAAATCAACCCGACCCGTTATCAGAGGCTGTTTATTGAAAATAAAAAATTACCATATATCTATGTGCTTCAAAAAGAACTCAACCATGCCCTCTTTCCACACGCTCGTGGGGCGGTGTGCGTGGCGTGATAGGGTGCCGCATTCAATAATGACCCGTTATCGAAGGATTTAGTATTTTTTATTAGATGTGTTCACGTTGCATTCCAAAACCTCGTACGTGCGTGTTTTCATGTTTATTGGTTTAACAAAATATCTTAAATTACAAATGGGTTTGTAATCTGTTTGACCAATAGGTGTAAAAAAAATATTTAAAAGCATACTTTTATAATAGAAGATTAGTTATCTATATTATATTAATATGCATATAAGAATTGTAATAATGTCTTTTTATACAAGAGCTCTTAAATCAAGTTATAGAAACTATGTTACACAAGTTACAACCCACTAAGCTATGTACACCATGTGTATGAACTAGGTACCATCACCATCACCTTCATTGATTATTTCCTTGAAACCCACCTATTTGGTTATACAGATTTGAATTCAAAATTCAAGCCACTCTTATCTTCGTTTTTCTTTCTTTCTCGACTTTCTTCTACAAAATGCTTGATTTATGGTAGCAGCGACCGTAGTTGAATAGATCTAGTTGTTGTGGCCGGACACTAATTATAGTGGTATTGGTTGTGAGAATTGACCATAACACATTTGCGCCCAACAAACTTTTGAATCATATATCTTTTAGACATGATTCAAAGATGTAAAACTTGATTCTTTATAAACAACCTTTTGATGTTCATACGGAAGACCAACTGAAGGTTACTATATAACTTGCAGTGTCAGAGCTTGAGCACTCCTATAAAGGGGTGGGGCCGAAATTAAATTTATTAGGAAGGGGGACAACACGATATATATAAGAAATTTACACTACGGGGCCGAAATTTTACACTATAAGACCAAAAATTAACACTACTGACGAAAAAAATAGGGGGGGCTCATAACCTTCGCGCTTCATAACTTGTATTTTTAATGTCTATTTTCATGGATGTATATGTAATTATCAAGTAAATTAAGAGCAAACCTAGGGGTGTAGATAGCCCTAACTTGCAAATTGATGTTTGCCTTGGGTATGTTACCACGATTTCAAGGTTATGAGGTTTTCGTTGTTCTTTCTGCTTTCTTATATATAATTTTGTTACTTTTTTACCTGTGTGCCTAAAGCATGTTATGTTCGCCTTGAGGTTAGGGACCTTTCTTCGTGCCTAGAACTAGTGTCCATCAGTTTGAGTGCTGCTTATGTAATGCGTTTTTCTATTTACTTGTGCGCTAAATTTATCGATCTCTGACCGTTTATGAGGTAAAGCACACTGTTGGTTTACCATACAAAGGCTAATATGTTTGCATACTATAAGACTGTTAACGTATACATTAATTGTCATCACGTCTTGTTGTGGGGAAAACAATCACAATCCGGGTGCAATTCGCAAAAACGTAAGCTCCAATAGCATTGTAATAGTAAACCGAGTGCTCAAGGAGCATTTAACAACCTAGATAAACCTTCCAAGCATGCCAGTAACCACCATCATAAACTCAAAAAAGGCATATGCATCACAAAAAGACGAGGGCCCAGACCAATCTACAAAAGCTTATAAGGCCAAAAGGCAGCTCTGTTAGAAGGGTATTCACTCAAAAGACATGAGTGAAACGAAAAGGATCTGATTCTCACACTAAGCACACACAAAAAGCAGCTACAAGGCATTTGCACTCGCTATTCTTTTGTTAACACCTACATATATATATGGTTTGCAAAAATATTAGTTTTTTGTATCTAACTAGTATTACGACACCTGCGTTACAGCGGGGCATAAAACCATGTAAGAAAATTAACACCAACAAAAACACACGCATTGAAGATGGCGTTTATAACATAGTTAACTTTCTATAATAAAAGCGAATTTTGAACGTAGAAACCACCGCAAGTCCGTGTGTTACGGCAAAGCTGTTGGTATTATTCAAAGTTATATGTGAAAATCGAAACCACTAAAATAATCCAAAGCACATATCTAATGAAATCAAAAAACCATAAAAAAACAAAACATTAAAGAAGATGACTTGTACGTAATGACACATAACTCCGTTTTAAGAGAAATTTACACGAAACATAAATAAATTAGACATATCACAACGATACATTTAGAATTTTACTAAGTAATTCAAAATCTTAAAACTATAAGATGGGAGAAAAACAAAAATTATGAGTGGAACAATGTGGTAAAAGAATTTTGATTTATGAATCTTTAGGTGTAAAAAAAAATTATAAGAATTTAAATAAAACTTTTTACATAGAAGTTGTAAGTATATGTGCTTTTAGGATCGTAAGCATGGCGGTTGGGACCGACTATTAATCAAGGATAAAGGTGTACAAAAAAACGGTTTGAAAAAAAAAGTGGTTAGACCGACTCGAACCGACGGTTTGTATACGGGTTGGTAACCCGGCATCAAAACCGGTTTCAATTTAAAAAATTCGGTTAAACCGGGATGAAAACCGGTTTTTTGGTTTTTAAACCGGCCCAAACCGATTTTATCGGTTTGAATATTCTTAATGAAAAACTAGTTTGTGATAATTAAAAAAACAGACCTCTTTAAAAAAACCCGGTTTGGCTAAAAACCGGTTTGTACGCCTCTAAATTCACGGACACTATATA
Source organism: Flaveria linearis (assembly GCA_024085815.1). Taxonomy (NCBI): domain Eukaryota; kingdom Viridiplantae; phylum Streptophyta; class Magnoliopsida; order Asterales; family Asteraceae; genus Flaveria; species Flaveria linearis. The sequence goes on along the minus strand of CM044014.1, from coordinate 22,004,959 downwards.
TTATAGATCATAAGTTGGGCTTTAAATCTAAACTTAGTTGGCAAGGCCAAGTGAAGTATACATTAAAATTAGGTGGAGGAACACAAAGAAAATACTAAATATCTTATGTCTAAACACCAGATCGAAGTATTTGTCTAAATCTAAATGCCTAAACACTCAAAAAGAGCCTAAATCTAAAGGCAATTAAGCATATAATAAAACAATCAGTAATAAATAATAAATTTACTTCAAAGCAGTAAATCAAAATACTAAATCAAAGAAATCTTGTATAATAAATTACTAACCTTGCCTTGAACAAAAAAGAGGCAAAGGATGTTGCGGTCGTGATACCCAGGAGTAGTGCGGTACTGCCGACTTCGGGTGGTCCACCACTCCACCGTGCCGGTAGCCGGTCGGCGTTCAGAACTTCAGAAATCAAAATTCAGATGCAAGGGTGGCCAGAATTTTGCTAGTTCTTAATCAAATGGAATTATGGAATGATGGTGATGACTAAATCAACTAATGAACGGGTGATCATTGGGACCGTATGTTTGCTTTGTGCAATTGAGTTTTGTATTTCTAGAAATCCTAAAGGCCAAAGCCCAGTATAGAACTTTTTTAAAAAATGGGGCCCTTATCTTTGGGGGGCCCCAACCCAATGCATCACAACTAAAGAAGTTGGGCCGGCCCTGAGAACACGTGGGAAGCATAGTTCAATCACATCTAGCTTACATTATTAGTTGTACTTGAAGTTTAAAGTATTGTAAACCATTGTTGATGTCTCCGTGAATTGTATTATATATAATGTAAATTCAAGAACATACATAAACCATATGGAGTAGAGATTGTTGTTAATATCCCTGACATATGATTTGCCAAAATTATTAGCTTTTTGTATCTAATTGTATTCATCATATAAATGTACATCTACGATTTGGATCTAAATTATGTGTTTCAACACCCCATCTTGTCTTGAAAATGATTATGCGAAAGGAAGCTAAGATGATACCGGAGTTGTAAACGAATATGAAAATTATATATAACACACTTTTGTCGCATCGCATGGTCATATGTGCTATTATACTATATGATAATTGAGATATGTAAAGCTTATGACATTGATGTACTGCACCAATGCTATGAATAAGAAAACTTATAGACGTATAATACGATATACCACTTGAATTGATAAAACCGAGAAAAATCGAGTATCACGTTTTAAATTGTCGTCATCGCCGCATCGCGCGGGTCCCCTGCTAGTTGTTTAACACAAAAGTTTAGTATTTTACTATGGTCTTAGCTACATTAAACTTTTGTGTTCTTTTGTTTTAACACAAAAGTTTAGTATTTTACATAATGGTCCCTTACATCCATATTTGTATATTTCATGTATGGTATTTATAAAGTCTTATTTACTATGGTTTCATTTTCAGTGTAACAACATTGGTAGACAAATACTTTAATCTCCTAACACAACGGAATTTCCTAGTTGCTTATGTTAATGAGAGTTGATTTTGTAAATGGTTAAAAAACTAACACTTTTAGTTTAACTTAGAAAATAACTAGGTAATTGTATCAGCTTGAATATCCAAGGGGTTGTTTGATAGTCATCGAATGATCATTAAGAGACTACTTTTTAATAGTTCATAGTCTCTTAATGTTTAAGAGATGAACCTAGTACTAAATGGTTAAAAGGTACCATTAAGATATGGTTAAAAGGTACCATTAAAATATGATTATCTCTTAACTATTAAGAAACCATTGATCATTAATAGACTATAAACCATTAAGAGCATATGAACCATTAAGAGCATATGAACCATTAAAATATTATCAAACATCATCTAACACCAACTTTTATTAAACATTATTTTAAGTTGATCTAAAATTACTACATGTCATTTTCAAACAATGGAAATCATTTATGTATTTTATTAAAAATTACAAAATTAATAATAACAATTATTACTCTACCACCCCCACTCCTAAAAAAAGATATTTTATATATTTTTCCTTTTTAAGAACAGTAATCACATATTTTCTCAAGTTTTAAAAATCAGTTGCATATTTTTTCTTCGTAAAACATATATATATCTTTCTACTAGCTTTAGTAAACCCGTGTATTACACGGGTTGAATAAATAAAATGTTAATATAATAATATTTATTAATTATAAAATATATTCTAATATATAATAAAATAATAATATCAACTTTTAACTTTTAAAATTTGTTTTTAAATTTTTTTTCTGAAAATAAACATTTTGTTCTAAACAAATCGTATAAAAATATTATTTTTAAAAAATTTCCCATTATAACTCTCAAATTTGATTATATTTTGTTTTTAAAAAAGTGTCTTTTCAAAAATACAAATTTTAAAAAAAATGTATTTTAAAAAAATATGCTTTAGAAAAAATATTATTATATAAAAAAATTATTTATTTAGAAATAACATTAATAAATAGATTATTTCTTAACTTATTAAATATAAAAAGTTGTTAAAGAATATTATTAGTAATTAAGGTAATTATTTAATAGGAGAGAGAGGGGGAAAATTTTGATGAGAATAATTGTGGTGTTGCCACGTGTCATCGTAAGATACCTTTTTATTAGAGTAGGTAGATTATAATAAAAGGTATCTTAGATGACACGTGTCAACACCACAATCATTCTCACCAAAATTTTCCCGTCTCTCTCTCCTATTAAATAATTATCTTAATTACTAATAATACTATTTAACACTTTTTTAGATTTAATAAATTAATAAAGAGATCTATTTATTAATGTTATTTCTAAATAAACAATTTTTTATAAAATAATAAATTTATTTAAAGCATAAGACTTTTTTTAAAAATACGAAATATTTAAAATTGGTATTTTTAAAAAGGTATTTTTTTAAAACCAAAAATAATTAAATTTAAGAGTTATAATAAGAAAATTTTTAAAAATGATATTTTTATACGGTTGTTTTAGAACAAAACGTTTATTTATTTTTTTGAAAAAAATAAAGTTTTAAAAAGTTGATATCACTATTTTATAACTTACAGTCATTTCTAATACATAATTTCAGTGATATTAATCTTAAAATATTATTTTATAATTAATAAATTTTATTATATTAATTTTTTATTTATTCAACCCGTGTAACATACGGGTTACTATAGCTAATATATATATTAAAACTAACTTATTAAATAATTATTTTACCCTTGTTTTTACTATGTAATTTTCACACATTGACATTTCTAATTGTTATTGTTTGAGATTTTGACAATAATTTTTTTTTTATGAGATGTAACTTTTATTATCGGTTATTGCTGTTTTGAAATAAAGTTTTAAACTTTTGAATTTGGAGATGTAAGTTTGTTGTTTTCTTACATGGAAAGCTCGGAATATATGATTGATGGTTTTAGAAATTGAAATATGTAAAAATATCGTATTAAAGATAAAGATAAACAATCAATCAATAAGTTAACTTTAATGAAATTAATAAATATGTAATATATATGTTTTAGGAAGGACAAATATGCAATTGAATTTTAGACATGGGAAAATACGTGATTAACAATCTTATGAGGGGAAAATATGTAAATCCCGAAAATAAAATACACCATGGTGGCCTACCCTTGCTTAACACTTGTTTTTTTCTAATCAATGCCATAAACTTAAACATTAGTTTTTTTATAATTTATATGATACTTCACTAATTAATTGTTCAATCATTTTATTGGTGCTTGTGCTTGTGTTGGGTTTTCCGCCGCATCACACGTTCACCCCTCTTTACATCCATTTAACAGAGCTTTTTTATGGTCATCTATCGCAATGACTAAATGTGTTATGTTTATCAAACTTTAGGATTAAACTTGTAATTTTTCAATCACAAGAACGAAATATGAAACTTGAGCAAATCACGGGGACAATCCGTGTAATTTACTCTATAAATATTTAATTAAAACCAGACGATGAATCATCACTAGTATCATGATTTTTAAGTTAGTCGATTAATACATTTTCTAAGGTTCGGTGGAAATTTGAAGATGTTAACTTGGTATGTATTGGATTTTTTTTAATTAAGTAAAAAAATTTTTTTTAGAAAACTACTCGTTTACCGACTAGCTAACACTCAAAAGTTGCACGAATCATAACATGGCATTCGGGATCAAACCCCCGCCAGGGGCCGCTTATCGTTGAATACGAGGTTGTGTTCCCGTCGCTTATCTCCTCCAATCTTATTTTTGTTGAGACCACTCTATCTCCTCTTATTCGGGATGATCTTAATATTAAATAATCTTTTTCGTTTGAAAACTAATAAACTATTTTTTTTCTTGATGTAGTAACTTGAGTACAAAAAGGAAGTACGAACTTCCAAAATTCGTGGTGAAGATTCCCTCTTTCAGTCTCGCACGTTAGGGAGACATTCTAACTAATACGATTTTTGTTCCTGTTTTTTAAAATTATTTTATATTAAGTACACAAATTAAATCAACTCTTTTCGTCCACATTCATCTTTCCACCAACCTTCAACTCCACATCTTATAATACACCAAATATTATATATTATTTATATGTTTGCGTAGTATCATTTATACATTTTTTACATTAAAACAAATTAGAATAAGACTCTAAGTTCATCAAACCAACACAATATCATAGGCCCACGTATTTAAAGTCAAAAGGTTGACTTTCTTTATAACATTCTCCTATACCATATATAATACAAATGCATCCACCAAACTTTACTCATCCAAAGCCATTACACAAAACAACTTTCTTCTTGTTAAGAGGAAAATGTTGGGGAAGAAGATTGGTTCATTCAAGAACCTAGCCAAAAAGGGTAAGGTTCGAGGTGACAATGAGTCATCACAGTCTGAATGGTTACTTAGAGACGGTGAAGAAGAAACAAGTTCAATGTCTTCTTGTTCTTCACCATCTTACAAAACCCCAACTGGGTTTTTTACGCTTTACATTGGTGAGGAAAGGCGTAGGTTTGTTGTCCCGATGGGCTACTTGTCTCACCCTCTTTTCAAGATGTTGCTAGAGAAGTCATCCGAGGTGTTTGGATTTGACCAAAAGAATGGATTGGCGGTTCCGTGTAGTGTCAATGCTTTTCAGGAAGTGATAAGTGTTGTGGAATCTTGCAATGGAAGATGTGATTTGAGTAGTTTGGTTGAAGAGTTTATTTAGAGTATTTATGCATCTAGAATAGTAAATACATTATATACCATTGTGTATTGGTCACAAATGTTTTTGTCAATCTTCTAGTGGATTGTATTGGTCTAGCAATAACATAGATGTTAAAACGAAAACCTAGGGGGTTCGTAGTCCCAAGCATATAGCCAACATTCATGAGTTATGCGAGATGATTTTGTCTGTATGAACCTGGTTCAATGTTGTAATTTGATAAGCCATGATTATACTTAGCCTAGTACTTCATTATAATTTGTTGATGATTCTAGTACTTTACAATCTAAATTAAAATATGAATTAGGAGGCGAACAATGCATAAAGTACAAACGAGTCCGAATCTCATACACATTGAGTGACATCGCTAAGGAGCTGTCAAACTTTTATTTATACAAAGAGAAATACAAGATTTGTTAAATCTTACCGTATATCGGCTTGTGCTGTTGGTGAGCGCCCATGCTAATGGTTTGGTCTTTGTGTAAACAATTCCACCAATCTAACTTCATAAATATTAGAATATGAAACACATGATACAAATATTCAAAAGTCAATGTTGCTTATGTCTACAATGTCAAATTTTTGATACTATACAAATCTTTTAATCACACATTGATGGTTGAAATCCAATAACAAACCAAACAATACAATTATTCATGACCCGATTTAGAGTAATACATAATCAACTGTTTATATTCCATTAAAAACATGATACGTAATTTTCATTAAACAATCTAACCACGGTTAACTAAAGAAATATAAAGTTTTTTTTTAAAAGATAGACCGCTTAGCATGCATACGTGCATTGATGTTGCCTTGTTGGTGTAAAGAATCATATACAAACATAAATTATGAAATTTTCTATCTTCTTGCTCTAACATTTGTGTCTAATCCAATGCATTTCATATGTGTCAAAAAGATACATCCAATACACACCAGAAGTTACCAGGTAAAAAACTTAGCACAACATATATATGATAGAAATACAAAATAGACGTATGTTAGTCTAGTGGTGCACAAACCGGTTTTTTTTCATGAACCGGTTCGGGTTCAAACAGGACCGGTTTCAGGTCAACGTTTCTGGGATCGGTTTTGACCAAGAACCGGGTCAGGTCCGGAACCGGTTTTGAGCCAATAAAACCCAACCTGGTTGGAACCGGTCCGACTCGGTTCCTAACCTGTTCGGGTCCAAAAACCGGTTCCAAAAACCGGTATTTTTATTTTTTAGTTCAATAAATAATATATTTAAAGTATACAAAAGATACATACCAGTTTTTTGGGCCGGTTCCAAACCGGTTTTTTTGGGCCGGCTCGTAAACCGGTTTTGGTAAAAACCGGTTCCAAACCGGTTTGGGCTAGAAATACACAACCGGTTCCAACACGCCGATTTTTTCGGGTTGAAACCGGTTTGGCCTACCACCAGATTGAAACCGGTTCGGTTCCGGTTCGGGTTACCGGTTCGGGTCGGAAACCGGTTTGTATGTGCACCTCCGGCCCAAATGGGCCAAAATGGTTACTTTAATCTGAGCCCACCAGATCACACTACATCTCAAATGAACGGTCGGATCAGTATCAGACCAAACACCTCAAACGAACGGTCAGATCAAAAGCAAAGAGCCACACTTCAAAATTTCAAAAACTCATCATTCATCCCGCTCCATCTTCATCAAAATAAAAAAAGTATCAAATAGCTTTCAAGAGATAAAGAAAGAAAAAAATACACCGGAGTTTGATCGGAGATTGATCGGAGTTCATCGGAGTTCGATCGGAGTTTCATCGGAGTTCGATCGGAGTTTCATCGGAGTTCGATCGGAGCAACATATCTGCAAAATCCCATCTTTCACACAATCTGTGCGTAAATATGTCCAATCGCCATGATAAAGGCGTCAATGTGCAGGTGCTTCTGCGTTGCAGGTACGATAAGTGTTTATAATACGCTTTGTTCAATTTCTTTGTTTTGAATTGTTGTCAGAAGAACGAGATCTGATGGGGTTTGTGGAGTTCTGTAAGTTTAATTAATGTTGTTTATTTTTTGTGATTTGTGGTGTGTTGTTTTGGTTGTTTGGTAGGCCGTTTAGTAGCGATGAGTTGAAGAACAATGCACCTCAGGTGGTGAAGTGTGATGAGTACCAGAGGGAAGTTGCGGTTTCTCAGAGTATTGCTGGGAAGCAGATAGATAGGGTTTTTACTTTTGACAAGGTACCTTATTTACGATTATGGGAGTTTGCTATTGTAAATTGATTAGGGTTTTGTTGAATCCGGCAAACTGTTTCTAGTTTTTGTATAAAGAAGGTCAATTTGTGTCTTTATTGATTCAGTTTCTCTATGTTAGTAGTAATGCAAAAAATTGTAACCTCTAAGGTTTGTTGTCTATCAGGTATGAGTTTGACCAAAGATCACATGATTTTGAGGACACTATAGCTAGTGATGAAAGACCAATTAGTAAAATGATCATCTATAAAATATTGTAAAGAACAATCATTATTAGTTGAAGTTATTTTTCTATTGAAATTTTTTTAAGTTCATTGATCTTGACCAATTAGTAAAATGATCATCTATTAAATACTGTAAAGAACAATCATTATTAGTTGAAGTTATTTTTCTATTGAAAATTTTTTATGTTCATTGATCTTCTGATAGCATGGCAGTATGCTTTGGATTATTTTTAGTCTTTTTTGTTTGGATTAGGATGGTGCAGGTCTATAGCTCATTCGTTTACTTTAGAGCTCAATGTCCAGATGAGTCTTTAAGTTGTAGGTTTTATTCCATCCTTTTCTCTAAGAAGTGTGATGTTTGACTAGAGACTAATACTATAATGTGTTTTTTTCACCAGAATCAAGCATTTAATACTCTTATGATTAGTGATAACGGAGTAGTCTTGTTTTTAAATCTTAGTAAAAAATGAGTAAATGAATTCATCTGGGGACATTCTTATTAGGATGATGTTCTATTCGTTTTTGGATGAAGGGAGTACTAGACATCCAAAGGGAAATACTACACTTATATAACTTCATACTGCAATAACAGTGTATTACTCCATTGTTGATGGTTGATAATGCATAGTTATTAAACAAGCATTAAATGATTCAGACTTTTCAAGTTTCAACTTTATGCAGGTTTTCGGTCCTACAGCCCGCCAACAAGATTTATATGAACAAGCTGTTATTCCAATTGTAAATGAAGTTTTAGAAGGATTCAATTGCACCATTTTTGCTTATGGACAGACAGGCACAGGGAAAACGTACACGATGGAAGGAGAATGTAAGAGGTCCAAGGTATAATATAGCCTTAATTTATGCATTAATCATATGTTTTTATTGTTAACTATGCATCACTAACTGATTCTCAGAGTGGGCCAAACGGGGAGCTGCCACCAGAAGCAGGCGTAATACCTAGATCTGTGAAGCAAATATTTGACACGCTGGAGGGTCAGAACGCTGAATATAGTGTTAAAGTAACATTTTTAGAACTTTACAATGAGGAAATCACTGATTTGCTTGCTCCTGAAGAAATATCAAAAGTTATTGTTGAGGATAAACAGAAAAAACTCTTGCCTTTAATGGAAGATGGTAAAGGTGGAGTTCTTGTGAGAGGTTTAGAAGAAGAAATCGTAACAAGTGCCAGTGAAATATTTACATTACTTGAGAGGGGGTCCGCCAAACGTCGAACTGCAGAGACTTTACTAAATAAACAATCAAGGTTATTGTTTTCCTGCAAGCTATTCACATTTCTTGGTAGCTCATAATCTATAAATCCTTACCTGTGAGGCTTATTTTTTTCAGTCGGTCACACTCACTTTTTTCTATCACAATACACATTAAAGAGTCAACCCCTGAAGGGGAGGAACTTATCAAATGTGGGAAGCTAAATCTGGTTGATTTAGCTGGTTCAGAAAACATTTCTCGTTCAGGTGCAAGGGAGGTAATAATTCAACAAATGCTGATCATATATTATTTAACTTTTGTTTTCAAGTCACTGAAAAGAGTATATTGCTTGTAATATTTATGGTAAAGTTTGTAAGTTCTGTAACTCTTAGGGTCGTGCCAGAGAAGCTGGAGAAATTAATAAAAGCTTACTTACTTTGGGACGAGTAATAAATGCTCTAGTGGAACATCTGGGACACATCCCTTATAGGTTTGGATTTTTTTCTTGAATAATGTATAGTCCTTTCTTTTGAGGTTGCAATATTTGTGAACTTTAATAAAATGTATATAATATTTTCAGGATTATGGTTGTATATATATACTTTTTTCAGTCATATATGATCTAGATGGTAGATTTCTGATCTTTCTAAAAATTTAAATTTCAGGGATAGTAAACTGACTCGTCTACTTCGTGACTCCCTGGGTGGAAGGACCAAAACATGTATTATTGCCACTGTATCCCCTGCTGTCCATTGTCTTGAAGAGACCTTGAGCACATTAGATTATGCTCACAGGGCAAAAAACATAAAGAACAAGCCAGAGGTATTGTGTCATTGTCTGCACATTTATGCCAATTCTTGCTTTTGCCGAATCCTTGTCATTTGATCACTTCATCTTCATTGATGCTTTAGTTCATTTGTTTTATTTTTTAATAGTTAAACATTGAAATTGGATTACATAGTTACTGTGTTATTTTTGTTTTGAGTAATTATCATATTGGTTTTTAAAAAATTGTTACCAGGTTTGCATCTTTATCTGGGATGATAACATATTTTCCAGCTAAATCATTCAGTTCTAGTGTATTAGGGATTACTCGAAAATGTTTATTCAATCTACTTAAATTTCACAACCCATTTCTTTGTGTTTTTTGGAGGTAACTAACCATCCAAATATGTTTGTTACTTTGTTTCAATTAATATGTTTAATAATCTTTTGTCTATCTGTAGGTAAATCAGAAGATGATGAAGACAACTTTAATCAAGGATCTTTATGGTGAAATTGAAAGACTCAAAGCTGGTAAAACAATTGATTTGTTTGATATTATCTTTGAAATTTAAAATGGGAATTAATTTAAAATAACTAATGATACTGTAATTCTCTTCCAGAGGTCTATGCTTCACGTGAAAAAAGTGGTGTTTATTTACCAAAAGAGCGATATTACCAAGAGGAAATGGAACGAAAGGTGTCAAGTCTTTTGGCTTTTATATTGTTATTTTGATTCATAATGTTTACTATGAATATATGTTGCATCAAAGCATTTTTATAATGACCAGGAGCTGTTTTCTTTCTGTGTTTACATTATGTTCTTATTTTTAACTTCTGTGAGGTTTATGCTCCAACTTTTTGTGTTTAACATCACATGCACCTAATCTTATGGTATTATTCTTTGTTTAGTCAATGGCAGATCAAATTGAAAAAATGGGAATCAAGATTGAAAGCCAACAAAAGTTTGTTACATTTGGTTATTGTATTCACTTGTTTCGTGACTTTTTTTTTCTTCTCATTTCTCCTTTGGCGACATGCACAGCAATTTGAGGAATTGCAAACTCAGTTTAACGCTAAGGTAGAAGAGTGTTCTGATTTGAGCTGCAAACTTGAGTTTACACAGGTAAACTAAAACTTGTGATTGACTGCACTATTGTGGAATTCTTTCTTTTCTTTTTTAGATAATACCCTTGAATCCTTGATAAAGAAAGCCTGATCCCCTTTTGTTATCTTGTGTTTTTTCTCCCTGCATAGAACACACTGGACCAAACCAATAAGGTGTTGGCTAATACTGAGGAAACACTAAAGAAATGTCAATATGCTCTCCAGGAGCGAGATTTTATCATACAAGAACAGAAAAAAGCAGGTATATCTGGTTGTTTTTGGTGTCAGTATTTTAGTAGCTATGCATCTTTTATATATGGATGAATCATGTATACAGAAAATGCACTGGCTCATCAAGCATGCGTTCTCCGGGCTGACTTGGAAAAATCTCTTCAGGACAATGCATCATTGTTTATGAAAATTGGTATGCTTGCTCTCTTATTTACATACACGTACATTCATACATACATGCACACATACATACTTTAATGTTTAACTATTATCTTCTTAATTTCATGCAGCAAGGGAAGATACATTGAATGCTGGTAATAGATCAGTTGTGAATAAGTTTGAATCTGAGCTGGCACAAGATGTTGGTTCTCTATGCAACATGGTGGCTGCATCTGTATCCCAGCAAAATGAGCAACTTCACCGCATTGAGAAACTTTGTGACACTTTTATCAACATTAATGATAAGGTGCTGCTTGATTAGTCATTTGTGTCTCCAAGTATATAATGTACCCACACAGTACACACCAGTGACTTATTTTTTTATATGGTTTATGATACAGGCCATCTCGGACTTAAAGAAAAAAGTATCTACATCTAGGAATTTATATATTTCTCATATTCAAGACATGGAAAATGTTGTACGTTTGCACAAAGCAAGTGCTAATGGAAGTTTAGAAGATATTTCGGCCAAAGCCCTTTCTAATGCTCGTTGTGTTGAAGAAGTAAGTAAAAACAAGAACTTTCCACTAATTAAAAATTCTCTCTTTTGTTATTAGTATATAATTTAAACTTTTCATGCTTTGTATACTAGCTGTTGGCTGAAGAAGCTGCAAAAGGACAATCTATATTTGATGAGCTACAGAGCACTATATCAACTCAACAAGGAGAGATTGTGGGTTTTGCCAGAGAGCTTAGAAAGGTTTGGGCTCTCTGTTTACATGAGAAATTACATGATATTTTTGATCTTTCGTTATTCGTGTTAATTGGAGTTTGGGATATTCAACTTTTATAGAGATTTGATGATAGCATCTATCATACAACAAATATATCCGAGTTCATCAATGGTATGTTTGATAAGCTAATGGAAGAATCAATAGAGCTAGGAAATCATGCAAATCAAGTCGACAAGCTACAGACAAAGAATATTGATGATTTTCAGAAGGCATACGAGGTACATTTAGAACATTGCTTTAGTAACAAATAGGAAATAACGCCTGGTATGGTATGTTTAACTTAAAATAATTTCTTCAGGAGCAATCAAGATTTGATGCACAGAAGCTTATTGCTGATGTCACAAATTTAGTCTCGAGTCATATGAGTAGGCAAAAAGAGATGGTGGATGCACGTTTGGCGGGTATAAGAGAAACTGCTACTGGAAGCAAGACAGTTTTAGATGGGCATGTTTCTTCAATCGAGGGAATCACAACGGATGCCAAAAGAAAATGGCAAGAATTTTCTTTACAAGCCGAAAACGATGCAAAAGACAATGCTGACTTTTCTGCTGCTAAACATTGCCGATTTGAGTTATTGCTACAAAAATGGTAATTAAGTATCTCCATGCAATCTTCTTTGTTTTGATGTATTTGAAATGATTTCATCTTGTTAATGGTTTGCTTGAACTTATATACTCAGTGTTAATACTACTGATATGGCATTGAATCATTCCAAAAAGACACATGAATTGGTGATTGACATGGGTCAAAAACATGTCTCATCAATTGAGGAACTTGTCAGGTGAGTTATGTGTGTTTTTATATGACTCTAAAATACAATTTATAGGAAATATAACTAAGCTTTTGATCGAATGTGTTCCTTTTGTTAGTTACAATGCAATGAAAAAACTTGTAAATGTTTTTCTTTTATTTGAACTCTGCAGAGGTGCTTCTGAGAACAACGAGCTTCATGATGCTGAGGTCAGTTCTGCAAGGAAAACCGCTGAAGAAGACATATCAAAGAACAGCGAGGACATCATTAAACACATGGATGGTAAGTTTTGTGGGATTATATGTTTTGTTTCTGCAGACCTTATAAGATTACAGTATTTCATACAACCATGTATGAACAGGTTGACATGAACCATTTGTCACTAATAATGTTCCACGCATGTATATTCCTTATAGGTACCTCACAAAAGGAACGAGAGGCCGTTCATGGAATCTTAGAAACCAGAAAAGCACAAGCCATGTTTCTAGAATCTTTACAAAAGGATCACTCTACACAATCTAGTGCAATACAGCAGAAGGCTCATGATACATTCCAGCAGAAATATATGGTAAGATAACACGCGATCAATCCTTGATGAGTCATACTCATACATACCGACATTTGAATGCTGATCATAAAATTGTTTATTGGTGCAGGATTATGAACCAACTGGAAATACTCCTGTAAGACTTGACACTCATATTCCAAGTAAGATGACTATAGAATCACTTCGGGCAATGCCAATGGAAACACTGTTGGAGGAGTTCAGGGAAAACCATTCATTTGAATCGTTTGAAGCTAAAGAAGCAAATATTTCTCCTACTTCTCGATCACCTCTTTCGGAAATAAACTAAATAGCAATATAGCATAGTGTTGTTATTAATGGTTCTGGGTGGATTCGTATTTCTTACTTTGTATATTTTATCAAATATGATGAGATAGTATGATAGATGGATCAAGTCACATAATCCCTGCTTGGGATTTGCAATGTAAGATTTTTTATTCACTTGAAGTGAATATTTGCATAATTTGGTTTCTGAGATATGGTATTGTATGCTTTGTGAATGTACCATATAGATTTTATGGTGGTACAAATAGATAAACTTTTCATTGCTGTGACTTGAATAAGTGGAAAAAGCAGTAAATATAAAGTAAGTATTCCACTATGGGAAGATTATGAAAAAGAACTGATAATTTAAGTGTTGTAATTTTATTCTTTGAAACACGTGGTTTAGTCTCTTCATAAAAATATCATACAATTAAAAAGGTATTTAAAAAAAAATTAAACACGTGTAGACACGTAGAAATGAAAACGCTATACTGCATAGATATGAACATGTTCAAACACACTTTCCACAAATGTGAATGAATGGTAAGAAAATCTACTTTGCTCTTAACTTTATAATTAAGGCGAATGTTATTCAAATGGTGGGAAAAAAGGGTGCAATTCGAAGATTTGCTTAATGAAAATCCAAATATTTATATTGTAAATTTTTGATGATCGATGCGATCAGATTGTGTAAATCTTTAAGTTATATCTCTAGACGTTACACATTCCCATCATCTCTATCCCTTCCAATATTGTATTACATTTCCCTCTAAACAATTTCGACGGTAATCTATCAAGAATAGTCTGTTTAACGATATGCGGAGGTTCTCCTAGTGATGTGTTGGTAATTACCGATAGATTACCGACTTCTTTAGTTCAACTAGATTTTTTTTTGTATGGGTGTGTTCAGTCAAAGTTTCATAGGTATACTCATTGTTTAGTAGTAAGATAAATGAGGTGAAAAGACAATTGTACCTTACATGTAAGACATATATGTAGAGATTTAATGTTCAAAATATATGACTGTCGATTCTAACAATAAAATCATGATAATATTTCAAACCATTAATACTAATTAAATTTTGGGTATGGACCACAAGTTTTAACTTTTAAATTTATTACTTTTTGTCAAATCAGATTTGTGATTAATGCGGAAGCGTTTAACACGTTAGTTGTTTGAAAACAAATCCCAAACAAACATTGAAATATATGCTCAAACAGTTAAATTAACACAATCATTATCAAAAACCAAAAATCACACATGATGGATTCAACAGCGGTCTCGATAGGTGACACGTCCACAAACCGAAACAAACAGTGTAACGGTGGCAACGACACCCGAAAATGATTGGTGACGAAGGCGGTGACTTGCGATGACGAAGGCGGTGACTTGCGATGACGAAGGCGGCAGTATGGTGGTGTTCGCCCGGGGTTTGCAGCTTTGGTGATTGGAGGTTGAGTAAGGGTTACCACCTAATGTATATTTAATATCATAATAGTTACACTTTACACACCCGGTAATTAACGTTTAACAACCTTAATCAAATAAGTAAATTATCATCAACCTTGGTATTTTACTAATTAACGTTTAATTAGTTAAAATTATATAGTTTAATGTTTAACTTTTAAACCTTAAACTTTTACTAAATAATTAATTAATGATTATTTCATTAAATAAAGAAATACCTTTTATTTAATTCACGTTTTATGAACTATAACGTTTAACATTCAAACGTTAATCTTTAATTTTTTAAGTGTTACTCTTTATATCATAGCAAATTTGAAATTTAGTTTCTCAGAACAGCAGTGGAAAGGAAAAAAACACTATTTATGTGAAATATATTTGAAACAAAAGAAGTTATATAACATTATTAGGTTATAACCCCATGTGCTACACGAGTTAAATAAAAATAATACTAAATATTATTAACGAAGAGTCAGGAATCGTAACACGTTAAATATAAAGTACTTTGATTAGCTGACAAAAGATTTTTCCTATAAACATTGCTGTGAAAAAAATTCCTTTTGTTTATTAATATCTCATTGTTAAAAACTCCGAGTTTGTTTTTGTAAAATTTTTTTTATATAAAACTTTTCTTTTTAAAAAGATTGATTTTAAAATATTTCATAACTTAAAAAGTTTAATTGTTTTAGAAAAAATCATAGTTTTAGACAAGTTTAATTTTGAAAAAGAATATTTTATAATCAAAGTACTTTTTTTATTTAATGAAAAATATCTTTTAAAAATTAATGATTAAAAGAGGATTTGAATTTCTAATATAGAGAGAGAATGAGAAAAATTTAGGAATTAGTTATTTGAATTTTAAAATAAAATAAATAATATGAGCGGAAAAAATAAAATGAAAGGAATTATAGAAATGTCATGTGCATATATATATGTAAATAATTATTAGGTTATAGATAAAAAAAATAAAAAGCAAAACGTAGGGGAGAAGACAAGTCAACTGTTTATAGTCGACTAAAATTGAAACAATAATGTTTTGATTCACATCCATAAATTCAACTTGTTGCCATTTGCCAATGACTCCTCAACATGCCTTTACAGCTTACTCGTAGACTTGAACGACTTTTCATTTTCTAAAGTTTGACTTTTGACTAAGAAACAAAATATATCAAGAGAAATTTGAAAAGGTTAAAATTAGACACGTAGGCGTAGGGAAATAAGTGGACGTAATCACGTAAATGTTTGATTTTTTAATAAGGTATCTCAACCGTATTTAGTTATTTACAGTTACTAAAGTTATTAAATATGTATAAAAGCCCATGAAGCTTTTCAGCGGTTATTCGTTACACGTCAATTGATCAAAATTTGAAGATCATAGTAATCACGTGAATCATTTATTTTATTTGTTTAGATTTATTGTTAGTGTTTTTTTTTAATCAAATTATCATCGGTGACTATGGGTGTTCATAGAGTTAAATCGCATAATTAAATTACTTGAATTTTGAAGTTAATCAAAGTTGAACTTGAACTTCGAAATTTAATTAGACTCGAATACAGGTTTGGAGTTGAGTTAATTCAAATTTAGCACAAAAAATAATCTAATAATTTTATTTATTTAAAAATTTAATGTAAGCTCGAAACATGTAAATGTCAAATGACGAAAATCTAAACTATAACATCATATTACAATTTCAAATTAGTAAAACGGTAAAAAGTTTCAAATAACGTGACGAATGCTAATACTTAAAACAATTACAATGACAAGTGACAACGTAAAAAGTTTCAAATAACGTGACGAATGCTAATACTTAAAACAATTACAATAACAAGTGACAACATTCAAAACATATAAAATGGCAAGCGTCAACATTCAAATTCAAGTTCATGACAAGTGACCAAAATATGATGAGTTAATAGCGATCAACTTGACCTTTGATGGGAATGACGACCAACAGTAACACCTACGCTTTATACATGTGGATTTAAAAGCAAACCCTTACCATTGAAATCAACATACCTTCTCTCCTCCCTCTCTCTCTACACCTCACTCAAGACACGTCCGATTCATTCTGCTTCTAGCATAACCGACTTTCCGGCCAACCCCCCTCTACGCCAAAGAGCCCTAAGTATAATGACTATCCTTCAAAACGGATATATTAGTGATTAAATGATGTATCTCACAATCAAAAGGTTGAGGGTTTAAATCCTGCAAGTTATAAATTGTGATGTATTTGTTTTTAAGAAATTTAGGAATGTTTTGTGAGAAGAAGTAGATACAACTTTTGAAAATGAAATCTTCAAGCAACTGTTTATGGTCACTTTGAAGAAAACGAACTAACCCAGTTATCTTCGTTGATTAAATCGAGCAGCCACTGGCGATACTCGTAGACTCAGGGATCGACAACTTGCACTTAGCAAGCCCCTTTGGCCTTTAGAGGCTTTTTCTAATTTCCATTTGCCAAATCTAAGCCCCTTAGAGTTTTTTTTTAAATTATTCATAGCTTCTTGATAGTTAATAGCTAACATTAAAGTCTGAATGGTTAACAATTAACATCATTGTTTTACGTACCTATTTATCATTCAAACTTAAGGTTACATATTAATTATTAAGAGATTATGAATCATTAAGCAGGTAGCCTCCTAACGATCATTAAAAGGCTATCTTTTGTTTAGGTTCAAATAGTTTAATTTTTAAAGTAATTTTACTAAATTTAATTAATTAATTAATTAAGAAATATATATATTATAATCCTTTTAATATCAAACTAGTAATTATGGCGCGCGCGTTGCCGCGCGTATGCGAGTTTTAATGTAACCCCAAATCAAAATCAAAATTAATGTTCAAAACCTCAAAATCAGTAAAATACACAAAGTAAACACACCAAACCCCAAATCCATAACACACCAGAACATGCGGAACCCAAAACTAAATCAAAGCCCAACACCATACACAAAACAAACGAAAATCAAAGCCGTATGAAAGCGAGACAGTCCAAAATAGAAAATCGACGAAAATCAAAGCCTCAAAAAGAGCAAACAAAAGGAAACCCAAACCTTAATAGCGAGAATCGTTAGGGTATCGATAACGAAAAAAAGAAAGCAGGAAACCGGAGAAACAATGTCAACGAACCTAAACCATAATAAAACACAAACAAAAAAAAAAAAAAAAATAAACACACAAACAAAATAATCAAAGAAAATTTTAAACAAAAAAACACAAATACATAATCAAAATAATCAAAATCAGTAAAATACATGTCACACCCTCAAATTCCGGGTTTGGAATTTATCACGGAGGGTGAGTAAACAGGATCGAACACTTAGTCGCACATGAGATGCAGTTATCTATATGATAAATTTTAGATAATCATTCCATTGATATTCAGAGTAATAAATATTATGCGTAGCGGAAATAAAAGATAGATTGTTTCTTAACAATACGTCTAATCATATCTCAAATAATAAGCAATATGTATCTTGAGCTCTTATATGACCCTATGTGCATGTCCATAAGCTTCTAGTAGATACCTGAGAATACATGTAAAATCAAGTGTCAACACAGGGTTGGTGAGTTCATAGGTGAGTAAAACATATATGATAAATCATCCATTATCAATCAAAGAAGGGTTTATTTTGTGAAGATATGGTCATTTCATAACTTCAATTGAGCCTTGAGATATCCCTGATATCACTCCGTATATGGATAGTCTTAATGGAACCCCTTTACAATAGGTGAACTCACTATCCCATATACTAACTAAGTACAAGCCAACAAAACCTTTAAATAGGGTTTGCCCATGTATCATAGTTAATTTTCCCTTTTCCTTTTATATATATAGCATATTATATTAGTTATAATAATTCAAATCAGAGGGCGCGAATCCTCTCTTTACATTTATCCTCGTATGGGTTGTAAGTGAAACTATAATGACAAACTTTACATAGTGCACATCTGCCTTCTCAACACAGAACAGGCATCCCGAATGACTTATAAGATCTTGTGCATCTTGGTAAGGACCACATGTCCAAACCTTTGTGGGGGTAAGTCACTCCCCGATAGTACTATCCAAAAGATCCCTGCTTGTTTATAGTCCAGTATACAGAGAAAGATTTTCATTATAACCATATGTAATCATAAATGTGATCGATTATTATTTAACATAATACACAAAATAATTTGAAATTTCAATTACAACATGTATCCTCCCCTAAAATATTTAAATGATTAAAAAAGGGAATAGTTAGTATGAACTCACCTCAGTTCTTGTGTGGTGTTGACAAGCTAGTAAATTCCTCCTAATGAATTATAATTCACATAAGCAAATAGATACAAATCCATAACCTAAATAAGTTAGATCTTGAACCTGTGTTCAATTGATCTAGGGTTTGGTTTTCTGGGATTTGTTATAAATATATAATTAAATCATTTATTATTTTGTTAATTCTTTAATAACTAAAGATTTGCATTTCATAATATTTGATAAATTTAATAATGATTTAACATATCATTATGTTCTAAATAAATTTTAGACATTATTTAAATATGTAAGTTTGTATTTAATTTGTAAGATTTTATAATTAAATTTATAAAATCTAATGTGTATTGTCTTATCAGATAGGTAATGTTTACAAGTTTTAATTTATGTATTTATTATCTGAAAATAATTAAATATGTTTAGATAGTCTTTATATTTATTTATTTATTTAATCTGTAAATAAATATATATGAATCAATTATATGTTAGGAGAATAATGTTTTACATAAAAATGTTAAGATATTTTATTTAAATAAATTTTCAGAAATTCATTTGATAACTTTTAAATAAAGAAAATTATAAAAGTTATTTTTGTAATTTTTAGAAATTTATATATATTTTTTTATATAAAAATTATTAAGGTATTTAAGGAAATAATTTTACAGAAATTCATTAGATAGCTTTTAAAAGAAAGGAAGTTTATAAAAATTATTTTTATAATTTTAGGTATTTTTATATATTTTAAAAGCTGCAAAAAGGCTTTAAAAAATAAGTAAGGTTGCACGGGTTCGAACCCGTGACCTCAAGGATGCATTGTGAGTCGGGAACTGGTGAACCAAAGGCCTAAGCCGCGGTAGAACCCGGTTCCAATTCCTTTTAACTCATTCCAGCCGAACACCCCCAAATCATCAAGAACCCTAATTCGATTGGTATCAAATTGATGCCCTAATCGATTATGATAACGTATGGATTCATGGGGCTTTTATTCCCCATGATGAAACGATCACATAGGTTTGTTTAATTACCTGTTTCGAAGCTCTACAGAGGGTGTCGATCAGTTGCAGGTCGCGGCCAAAGGGTCTGTTCGAATTGATGTGTTTGTGTGTTTTCAGATCAAATGGGACTCGATGGAAGGTTTTAAATGGTTATACGATTGTTAATGCGTCATTACTTTTGATTACTATTAAGGTTCAGTGCGATTTGTGGCCGAAAAAGTGAGCAAAAGTATATTGAGTGGGTTAGGTTCCAATCGCACTCGAATTTTTCAATTTGAAGTGGGCACAGGTCGAATCACCCACTAGAATGTGTCGGGAATATTTGATTGGGTCAAATCCGCGTTATTTTTGGTATTGGGTCTCACCGGAGGTCGCCGGAGATGGTGGCCGGAGAGAGGATCGACGGGGACGGGCGGTGGGTTGGGATTTTAAAACAATTTACAGAAATGGTCCCTCAACTTTCCAAGACTTATTATTCATGTTAAAAGTATTTAAAACAAGCTTTAAAATTTACATTTTGCACCCAAACTTTTAGGGTTTAGTTAATAATAATAAATTTATTTCTAGTATTTATTATTATTATTATTAACATTATTATTAATATTATTTTTGTTAATATTATTATTATTATTATTATAATTGTTGAAATTTTGGAATTAACCTCAACGTATTAAACTTAATTGTTCGTAAAATTAACTTTTAATTAAATAAAATTCGAGATGTTATAGTTTAAACCCTATAGTTCAATTAAAGGTAACGAAATTTTCCGGGTTGTCACATCATCCCCCTGTTAGAGGAATTTTCGTCCCGAAAATTAAGATGTACTGGCAATATTCTTGAACAGGTTTCACATTCAAGTGTTTATAGAAAGTATTGGATACGAAGCTTCTATAAGCTTCCGTGTCAAATAAAACTATAGCATAAACATCATTTACCAAAAATTTTCCATAATAATGTTAGGGTCTTTTAGAGCCTCACCTTTGCCAATCACGAAGGCTCTGCCCTTGGCTGTATCTTTCTTTTCCCCAGTGCAATCTCTGGCAATATGGCCCTTTTCTCGACATCTAAAACACGTAACTCCCTTCTTACCATCATTCTGCTGATTTCATTGATCTTGAGTCTGGGTCCTACATTCAGAAGCAGTGTGCCCCCCTCCTGTGGCATTTGTAGCAAATGACTGCAGTACACTTGCCATGGTGACGCTTGTTACACCTCTGACATCTAGGCGGAATGCCCTGATTGTCACTTTCCTTTTTGGATGTGGCTTCTTGTTTGCACCTTGATTCTCACTTTCTTTAGAATCTTCGAACTTTCTCTTTCCTGAGCTTTCAGCAGCAGCACCCTTACCCTTGATCCTTGGTGGCAACTTCCCTTGAGCCATAGCCTCATTAGTCAGCTTGTGAGCTATCCTAATGGCCTGTTGGATTGAAGTTGGGTTGGAGGAAGTGACTAAAGACTGAATGACTGGAGATAGTCCACGAATATAGCCTTCAATTCTTCTATGAGCAGGCTCCATCATATGTGGGCACAAAGTTGCGTACTCATGGTTCTCGGTGGTATAAGTTTCAATATCAGATCCCCCATCTTGTGGTTCCAACACTCTATTTCAAACTTTTGTACTTCTTCCCTCGGACAGTACTCTTCCATCATCAGTTGTTTGAATTCATCACAAGCCATAGCATTGGCTAGCGGGAGAGTAAGTCTTGAAACTTTAGTCTTCTAGAATGAGAGTGCAGCTCCACTCAATGCTCCTGAGGCATACTTTGTCCTATTCGTATATGGACATTCAGATATAGCAAAGATGGATTCACATTTCTCAAACCACTTTATGAGCCCATGGCCCCTTCTGCCCTTGTGAAGATATCGGGCTTGCAGTCTAGGAACTTCTTATAGGAATAGTGATGACCATTCTGAGCAGCCTGAATGGCTAGGGCTGCAGCAACACCTTGATTGACCAGAACTTGTATTTGTTCAGGAGTCATCCCTCTTGGGACAGTTCCTCTACCGCGTCCTCTACCTCTGCCTCTGCCCACTGATGTGAATCCAAAACAAACCATATTAAAACACAAACAAAAAATGAAAAAAAATAAACACACAAACAAAAGAATCAAAGAAAATAAAAAAAAATAATAATCAAAAGAAATTTCACAAAAAAAAGGAAAACCCACCACCGACCAAAGCTATTAATTATAACTAGTAATTATAGCGCACGCGTTGCCGCGCGTATGCGAGTTTTAATGTAACCCCAAACGAGTTTTAATGTAACCCCAAATCAAAAGCAAAATGAATGTTCAAACCACAAAATCAGTAAAATACACAAAGTAAAACACACCAAAACCCAAATCCATAACACACCAGAACATGCGGAACCCAAAACTAAATTAAAGCCCAACACCATACACAAAACAAACGAAAATTAAGCCGTAAGAAAGCAACACAGTCCAAAATAGAAAACTGACGAAAATCAAAGCCCCAAAAAGAGCAAACAAAAGGAAAATCCAAACATTAATAGCGAGAATCGTCAGGGTATCGATAACGAAAGAAAGAAAGCAGGAAACCGGAGAAAGACAACGTAACGAACCCTACAAATCAAAAATACATGTCCAGATACAAAAAACCCTATCCCAAATTCTCGAGCCACACACAAACATACCATATTAAAACACAAACAAAAAAAAGAAAAAAAAATAAACACACAAACAAAATATACACAGAAAGAAAATTAAAAAAAAGGGAAAATCCCCACCGACCAAACCTTTTAAAAAGAAAGAAAGGAAGGAACCTGGAGAAAGAAAACGTCAACGAACCCTACAAATCAAAAACATGTGTCTAGATACAAAAAACCTCATCCCAAAATCTCGAACCCACACACAAAACAAACCATATTAAAACACAAACAAAAAAAAAAAAAAAATAAAACACAAACAAAATAAACAAAAGAAATTTTTAAACAAAAAAAAAAGAAAAAAAAGGGAAATGCACCACCGACCAAACATTTAATTATAACTAGGTTTTGGCGCACGCGTTGCCGCGCGTATGCGAGTTTTAATGTAACCCTAAATCAAAATCAAAATGAAAGTTCAAAATCATAAAATCAGTAAAATACACAAAGTAAAACACAACAGAACATGCAGAACCCAAACCTAAATCAAAACCCCAACACCATACACAAAACAAACGAAAATTAAAGCTGCAAGAAAGCGACACAGTATTGAAAATCGACGAAAATCAAAGCCCCGAAAAGAGTAAACAAAAGGAAAACCGAAATCTTAATAGCGAGAATTATCAGGGTATCGATAACGAAAGAAATAAAGCAGGAACCCCGAGAAATACAACGCCAACGACCCTACAAATCAAAGACACGTGTCCAGATACCAAAACACACAAAAAAACCCCACACAAAAATCTCGAACTCACACCCAAAACAAATCATATTAAACATAAACAAACAGAAAAAAGAAATAAAAAAGAAAAATTAACACAAAAAAACAAAAGAAAAATTAAACACAAACAAACAAAAAAAAGGAAAAAAAAGAAAAGAAAAACCCATCCCACCGACCAAACATTTTATAAGAATTGTAATAGTAATAGTAATTGGTATAGTTTTGTCGTATTTGCATACTTAGTATTTAATATTGTGAAATTTAATAAGTTCAGAAATTAAATGAGCAAATAAATTTGCTTGTGATTTTAAAATTTGAAATAAATAAAAACGAGTAAAAAATTAATATGTGAGATATTGATTAATAATTTGGGCAAGACTAACCTTTGTAAATAGTTAAACTTTTGTGCATTATCGAACAAGTATAACAAAAGTTTAACAAATGCCATGCTTAAAGATTGAATTAATAGAATAAATCTTACACAAACAAACGGGAAATCTATCTAATTTGACAAGTATTTCATAAACTTTAGAGAACAGCTTACTTTGATTATATTCACTCTTCTCCATATTTGTCTGTATGAGTTTTTAAACCTATATAAATGTCTGAAATTCTTAGAAGTCTTGTTGTATAGTAAGGCTATATTTTCTTCTTTGAATGTTTCACTACAAGAAATTTATGTTTTTGCGGCGATAAATATCGTCGTAATAGGCTACATTTTCGTCGCTATATATGTTTTGCGACGAAATTATCGTCACTATATAGTCGTCGTAAATAAGTGGTCGCAAAAGGTTTATTGCGACGAAACAACTGCGAGTCCCATCTTTTTAAAAAAATTTAAAAAATTGAAAAAACAGTTTTTTACGACGACTTTATCGCCGCAATTAAGTTTTTTAAATAAAAATATATTAAAATGAAAAAGGTTTTTTGCGACGAAAGTATTGCCGCAAAATCAAATGCGTCGTCCTTTATTGCGACGAAATATCGCCGCAATATTTTTGACCAAATTTCTTTTTCGCAACGACTTATCGCCGCAAAAAAACCTGTTTTTTTAAATATTTGTTGCATTTGCAGCAATCCGCTCAGGTATCCCTAGGTATCAAACCTGCTGTTTAAATTGGTTAATACCATTAGAAAAATCAACCCAATCGCAATTATAAAAGATAACATAAAAACTAACTATTGTCTAGAGTTAATAAGTCACACAATGTTTGTTCCAAAATGTTTCAAAATATTCATAACAAATATCAAAACTAACTATTCCCACGACGACCCATCTTCAACATCTTCATCATCACTTCGTTGAGAATGACCACTTTTCTTCAAGGCGCTCTTGACTTGGGTTTGGATTTGACTCTGCATTTATGCCATCATATTAGCCATCATCTAAGACTGCCTTTGTTCTTGCTCATGCTAGTCTCGCTGCTATCATCTCCTCAACCTCAACCTGTGAGAACATCCGCTGATCTGTTCTATGAAGTAGAGGTGGTAATTGTGAAGGCACGCTCGGTATTGGTCCGATGCCACGTTCCCACCCGGGCCGCTCCCCCAAGACACGTCGCATGATCTGCTTATCTGACAATTCAGGGTGTTGTTGTTGAAGCGCGACCATTTGCTCCTATTTAGTTTACAAAAACAATAACCAATATATATATGAGCATGTTGTATATTACTGTATTTTATAAGATTAAGGTGTGTACATTACTTACATAGTATGCAGCGGGCTTAGGTTGATAGAAATTACCGCTTGAGTCGGTATAAATACGGCGATATGCTAATATGGCACTACCAGGTTCATCAGAACCCTCTTCTCGCTGTAAATATAATAGATAGATATATAATCATATAATAGTAACTTATAATAATATAATATTAACTTACAAACACATAAAACAATTTATACACAAATTATATTAAAACAACTCACAACATATAAGGACATTGCACTAGAGATGTCCGACCGCCATATCCCTTGATCGCTGCTTCCCTTTGTTGGATTTGTTGGTTTCAGACCGAGCCTTGACTTCAGGAGAAGTGTAATAATCCACATAGCCTTTCCACTTAGATTCTTGCATGTCAGGTGACACAATATTAGAAATATCAACCCTGTCCTCCCCCCACCTACTTTGTTAAAATGCTTTTGCTTGAAACGGTATTTGTGATCTTTATACCGGTTTGCAGCATATTTCTCAATGCCTTCCCTTAGACCTTCGTGGGGAGTCATATCAAAAGACATCTTCAAATAATGAAAACAAATAGCTTAGTCTATATATATTTAAACACTGAATTGAATTATCAAAAACTTAACCTTTAAGTCAAGCCAGATAGTCACCTTCAACTCTGCAGTTATCTTTCTCCAGCTCTTGTAGTTTTGAGAAAATTTGTCAACGAGGGTGCCAACCAGTAAAGCAAAGGTCGCCTGATTGGCACCTACAGGTTTGTAGGTGTCATGCGTACCTTGCTCAAATTCAATTGTGAGCAATTTCCTTGAGGATTTCTCTTGCGCATACCCTGAAGTGTAGTATTCCTATGCTTGCCTTGTCCTGCAGATTCAAGGGAATAAAAAAAAACACAAGTAACTTACATTCAACACATATAGCAACAAGTCTAAAATGCAGCCTAAATTACTAACTTACATTCTGAATTCTAACAGCCATTCCTTTCGGGACCCTGGACAAGGAGGGAATAAATACCAGCTTTGAAGGTTCATTTTAAAATATAATAGTATAAAAAGAGGATTACCTCTCCTACTACTGCCGAAGTCATCACTGACCTCGCACTGTCATGGCGGCTGCCACGATCGATCATCATCGGGAGGACCACCACCAGGTGGACCACGACCATAGGTATTCCCACCATGGCCTCGTGCCACGTCTGCCATCTGTAAAAAAAAGATTATACAAGTACACAAATATACCACAAATAGCATTAATATTTACTTATAATATTTTGACATAATTAGCTAAACACACACAATTGGAAAAACAAATTCAATAAACATAATTATTCAAACATAATACCTGATTCGGTTAAAATTAAAAATTAAAATCAACCGGATTCATCGGTTTGATAAGAATTTACTCCACAATCATTATTAGATTCGTCTAAATCATCATCTGAATCATCTGAAACATCAATTGCGTTATCTGCATCGTTGTTTTCACCATCATCCGTATCTTCGTATGCCTCGTCTCTACATCGACATGTTCAAGGGAAACATCGACTTCTGTTGTTTCATCTCTACTAAAACCATCATAAGTCAGATTATCCAAGTCAGCCGACAATAAAAGGTCAGATGAAGTGTTGCCATGTATTAAACCTGTTTTGATGTTTCCCATTATAATATCTCGGTTCCAAATCTTCCGATGATTCACCTCTTGGACGACCTTCCAATGTCTGTTTGATTGAACTCTTTGACCGCTTAGGCGGTTCGTTAAGATAAAAGACTTGTTAGCTTAGGTTGCAAGAATGTATTGGTCATTTTTAAATCATTCAGTTTGAGTAGAAATACTGGTTATGTTATTCTTAATGACACAAAGTTTGTTGTTATTAGTTTTAACCATTTACATCGAAACAACACAACCTTGCAACGATCTAGATAACTTAGCTCAAGAATCTCTTCCAACAACCGTAATACTTTGTTTCGTCCTGCCCAGTTGTTAAGACGCCGCTGTTTTGAGTTGTTACATACATACACACATACACATATACATCCATACATAAATACATACAGTCTCATGTTTATACATCCATTTTCATCTCAATTTACATACATAAACACATACACATATGCATCAATACATAAATACATACATTCTCATGTTTTATACATCCATTTCATCTTAATTTTACATACATACACATATACACATAACATCCATACACAAATACATACATTCTCATGTTTTATAAATCCATTTCATCTTAATTTTACATACATACACACATACATATATGCATCCATACACAAATCCATACATTCTCATGTTTTATACATCCATTTTCATCTTAATTTAACATATATACACACATACACATATACATCCATGCACATATACATACATTCTCATGTTTTATACTCTATTTTCATCTCAATTTAACATATATACAACATACACATAACATCCATGCACATATACATACATTCTCATGTTTTATACATCTATTTCATCTCAATTTAACATACATACACACATACACATATACATCCATACACAAATACATACATTCTCATGTTTTATACATCCATATACAAATACACATATACATCCATACACATACGCATATACATTTATTTTTATCTCAATTTAACATACATACACACATACACTTACACATACACTTACCATACACAACACATATACATAACATCCTTTAACCCTAACATAACCATAATTTAACACAAAATTAAAAAAAAGTTCTTACGGTGGTGGAGTGGCGGTGGTGGTGACGGTGGAGGTGGTGGTGCTGGTGAGGCAGATTGTGGGGGTGGAGCAAGTGGCGGTGGTGGAGCAGGTGGCGGTGGGGTGGCCGGTGGAGAAGGCGGTGAGCGGCGGCCGGTGAGTGGCGGCCGGTGGAGCGGCGACCGGCGGTAGGGTGGAGGTGGAAGTGGAGTTGAGTGTGTTTGAAATTGGGGGAAATGTGGACTGAGATCTGCGATCACCTTTTTCTAAAATCACCACTCGTTTGCTGCGATACTGTCGCTGTAAAAAAAAATATCGTCGCAAAAAAATAAAATAAAATAATTAAATAAAGATACAAATAATTAAATCAGATCTCCGTTTTTACGACGAATGTGTCGCCGCAAATAAGAAGGCGGGAAATTTTCCCCCCAATGAGGTTTCGGAAAATTAAAAAAATAAAAAATAAATTAGTTTTATCCTTTTGCGATGAAATATCGCCGCAAATAAGAAAATAAAAAAACAAATAATTAAATTAATTTTTAAAAAATATAAAATAAATTAAAATAGTCCTTTTGCGATGAAAATATCGCCGCAAATAAGAAAATTTACTGAAAAAGTCAAAAGGTAACTTTTTTTGTCGTTTAGCGTTTTTTTTGCGACGATACGTAAATCGCCGCAAAAAACTTAGACGTAAAAAACGTTATTTCTTGTGGTGTTTAATTCATATGCATTTTGTACATTAAATGATATATATATTTTGATTCATTTGGATGTATTATAACTGTTGTTGGGAATTACTAACTAGTATGTTCTTGTGGATAACTTCTTCCTACCGAGATCTACCCTTCAGATTACAAACAAACAAACAAACAAACATACCCAGTGTCTCCCGCTGAAAGGCAGGGTCTGGGAGGGGTATATGGTAGCAAGTCTTTCCTCTATCTAGAAAGGTAGAGAGACCGCTTCCGAAGAGACCCCCGACTCGTTAAATTAAAGCCGTTAAGAAAGCAACACAGTCCAAAATAGAAAACTGGACGAAAATCAAAGCCCCAAAAAGAGCAAACAAAAGGAAAATCCAAACATTAATAGCGAGAATCGTCAGGGTATCGATAACGAAAGAAAGAAAGCAGGAAACCGGAGAAAGACAACGTAAACGAACCCTACAAATCAAAAATACATGTCCAGATACAAAAAAACCCTATC
The DNA here is from genome assembly GCA_024085815.1 of Flaveria linearis. Lineage (NCBI taxonomy): Eukaryota > Viridiplantae > Streptophyta > Magnoliopsida > Asterales > Asteraceae > Flaveria > Flaveria linearis. The sequence goes on along the minus strand of CM044014.1, from coordinate 21,975,818 downwards.
CCAAATTCTCGAGCCCACACACAAACATACTATATTAAAACACAAACAAAAAAAAAGAAAAAAAAAAATAAACACACAAACAAAATATACACAGAAAGAAAATTAAAAAAAAAGGGAAAATCCCCACGACCAAACCTTTTTAAAAAGAAAGAAAGCAGGAACCTGGAGAAAGAAAACGTCAACGAACCCTACAAATCAAAAACATGTGTCTAGATACAAAAAACCTCATCCCAAAATCTCGAACCCACACACAAAACAAACCATATTAAAACACAAAACAAAAAAAAGAAAAAAAAGTAAAACACAAACAAAATAAACAAAAGAAAATTTTAAACAAAAAAAAAAAAAAAAAGAAAAAAAAGGGAAATGCACCACCGACCAAACATTTTAATTATAACTAGGTTTTGGCGCACGCGTTGCCGCGCGTATGCGAGTTTTAATGTAACCCTAAATCAAAATCAAAATGAAAGTTCAAAATCATAAAATCAGTAAAATACACAAAGTAAAACACAACAGAACATGCAGAACCCAAAACCTAAATCAAAGCCCAACACCATACACAAAACAAACGAAAATTAAGCTGCAAGAAAGCGACACAGTATTGAAAATCGACGAAAATCAAAGCCCCGAAAAGAGTAAACAAAGGAAAACCGAAATCTTAATAGCGAGAATTATCAGGTATCGATAACGAAAGAAATAAAGCAGGAACCCGAGAAATACAACGCCAACGAACCCTACAAATCAAAGACACGTGTCCAGATACCAAAAACACACAAAAAACCCCACACAAAAATCTCGAACTCACACCACAAACAAATCATATTAAAACATAAACAAACAGAAAAAAGAAAATAAAAAAGAAAAATTAAACAAAAAAAACAAAAGAAAAATTAAACACAAACAAACAAAAAAAAGGAAAAAAAAAGAAAAGAAAAACCCATCCCACCGACCAAACATTTAATAAGAATTGTAATAGTAATAGTAATTGGTATAGTTTTGTCGTATTTGCATACTTAGTATTTAATATTGTGAAATTTAATAAGTTCAGAATTAAATGAGCAAATAAATTTGCTTGTGATTTTAAAATTGAAATAAATAAAAACGAGTAAAAAATAATATGTGAGATATTGATTAATAATTTGGGCAAGACTAACCTTTGTAAAATAGTTAAACTTTTGTGCATTATCGAACAAGTATAACAAAAGTTTAACAAATGCCATGCTTAAAGATTGAATAATAGAAATTATAAGTCATACATCAATAACACAAACAAACGGGAAATCTATCTAATTTGACAAGTATTTCATAAACTTTAGAGAACAGCTTACTTTGATTATATTCACTCTTCTCCATATTTGTCTGTATGAGTTTTTAAACCTATTATAAATGTCTGAAATTCTTAGAAGTCTTGTTGTATAGTAAGGCTATATTTTTTTCTTTGAATGTTTCACTACAAGAAATTTATGTTTTTGCGGCGATAAATATCGTCGTAATAGGCTACATTTTCGTCGCTATATATGTTTTGCGACGAAATTATCGTCACTATATAGTCGCGTAAATAAGTGGTCGCAAAAGGTTTATTGCGACGAAACAACTGGAGTCCCATCTTTTAAAAAAATTTAAAAAATGAAAAAACAGTTTTTTACGACGACTTTATCGCCGCAATTAAGTTTTTTAAATAAAAAAATATTAAAATGAAAAAGGTTTTTTGCGACGAAAGTATTGCCGCAAAATCAAATGCGTCGTCCTTTATTGCGACGAAATATCGCCGCAATATTTTTGACCAAATTTCTTTTTCGCAACGACTTATCGCCGCAAAAAAACCTGTTTTTTAAAATATTTTGTTGCATTTGCAGCAATCCGCTCAGGTATCCCTAGGTATCAAACCTGCTGTTAAATTGGTTAATACCATTAGAAAAATCAACCCAATCGCAATTATAAAAGATAACATAAAAACTAACTTTGTCTAGAGTTAATAAGTCACACAATGTTTGTTCCAAAATGTTTCAAAATATTCATAACAAATATCAAAACTAACTATTCCCACGACGACCCATCTTCAACATCTTCATCATCACTTCGTTGAGAATGACCACTTTTCTTCAAGGCGCTCTTGACTTGGGTTTGGATTTGACTCTGCATTTATGCCATCATATTAGCCATCATCTAAGACTGCCTTTGTTCTTGCTCACTTGCTAGTCTCGCTGCTATCATCTCCTCAACCTCAACCTGTGAGAACATCCGCTGATCTGTTCTATGAAGTAGAGAGTGGTAATTGTGAAGGCACGCTCGGTATTGGTCCGATGCCACGTTCCCACCCGGGCCGCTCCCCAAGACACGTCGCATGATCTGCTTATCTGACAATTCAGGGTGTTGTTGTTGAAGCGCGACCATTTGCTCCTATTAGTTTACAAAAACAATAACCAATATATTATATGAGCATGTTGTATATTACTGTATTTTATAAGATTAAGGTGTGTACATTACTTACATAGTATGCAGCGGGCTTAGGTTGATAGAAATTACCGCTTGAGTCGGTATAAATACGGCGATATGCTAATATGGCACTACCAGGTTCATCAGAACCCTCTTCTCGCTGTAAATATAATAGATAGATATATAATCATATAATAGTAACTTATAATAATATAATATAACTTACAAACACATAAAACAATTTATACACAAATTATATTAAAACAACTCACAAACATATAAGGACATTGCACTAGAGATGTCCGACCGCCATATCCCTTGATCGTCCTGCTTCCCTTTGTTGGATTTGTTGGTTTCAGACCGAGCCTTGACTTCAGGAGAAGTGTAATAATCCACATAGCCTTCCACTTAGATTCTTGCATGTCAGGTGACACATATTAGAAATATCAACCCTGTCCTCCCCACCTACTTTGTTAAATGCTTTTGCTTGAAACGGTATTTGTGATCTTTATACCGGTTTGCAGCAATTTCTCAATGCCTCCCTTAGACCTTCGTGGGGAGTCATATCAAAAGACATCTTCAAATAATGAAAACAAATAGCTTAGTCTATATATATTTAAAACTGAATTGAATTATCAAAAACTTAACCTTTAAGTCAAGCCAGATAGTCACCTTCAACTCTGCAGTTATCTTTCTCCAGCTCTTGTAGTTTTGAGAAATTTGTCAACGAGGGTGCCAACCAGTAAAGCAAAGGTCGCCTGATTGGCACCTACAGGTTTGTAGGTGTCATGCGTACCTTGCTCAAATTCAATTGTGAGCAAATTTCCTTGAGGATTTCTCTTGCGCATACCCTGAAGTGTAGTATTCCTATGCTTGCCTTGTCCTGCAGATTCAAGGGAATAAAAAAAACACAAGTAACTTACATTCAACACATATAGCAACAAGTCTAAATGCAGCCTAAATTACTAACTTACATTCTGAATTCTAACAGCCATTCCTTTCGGGACCCTGGACAAGGAGGGAATAAATCCAGCTTTGAAGGTTCATTTAAAATATAATAGTATAAAAAGAGGATTACCTCTCCTACTGCCGAAGTCATCACTGACCTCGCACTGTCATGGCGGGCCACGATCGATCATCATCGGGAGGACCACCACCAGGTGGACCACGACCATAGGTATTCCCACCATGGCCTCGTGCCACGTCTGCCATCTGTAAAAAATTTAACTCATTCCAGCCGAACACCCCAAATCATCAAGAACCCTAATTCGATTGGTATCAAATTGATGCCCTAATCGATTATGATAACGTATGGATTCATGGGGCTTTTATTCCCATGATGAAACGATCACATAGGTTGTTTAATTACTGTTTCGAAGCTCTACAGAGGGTGTTCGATCAGTTGCAGGTCGCGGCCAAAGGGTCTGTTCGAATTGATGTGTTTGTGTGTTTTCAGATCAAATGAGACTCGATGGAAGGTTTTAAATGGTTATACGATTGTTAATGCGTCATTACTTTTGATTACTATTAAGGTTCAGTGCGATTTGTGGCCGAAAAAGTGAGCAAAAGTATATAGTGGGTTAGGTTCCAATCGCACTCGAATTTTTCAATTTGAAGTGGGCACAGGTTCGAATCACCCACTAGAATGTGTCGGGAATATTTGATTGGGTCAAATCCGCGTTATTTTGGTATTGGGTCTCACCGGAGGTCGCCGGAGATGGTGGCCGGAGGAGAGAGGATCGACGGGGACGGGCGGTGGGTTGGGATTTTAAAAAACAATTACAGAAATGGTCCCTCAACTTTCCAAGACTTATTATTTCATGTTAAAAGTATTTAAAACAAGTTTTAAAATTTACATTTTGCACCCAAACTTTTAGGGTTTAGTTAATAATAATAAATTTTATTTCTAGTATTATTATTATTATTAACATTATTATTAATATTATTTTGTTAAATATTATTATTATTATTATAATTGTTGAAATTTTGGAATTAACCTCAACGTATTAAACTTAATTGTTCGTAAAATTAATTTTAATTAAATAAAATTCGAGATGTTATAGTTTAAACCCTATAGTTCAATTAAAGGTAACGAAATTTTCCGGGTTGTCACATCATCCCCTGTTAGAGGAATTTTCGTCCCGAAAATTAAGATGTACTGGCAATATTCTTGAACAGGTTTCACATTCAAGTGTTTATAGAAAGTATTGGATACGAAGCTTCTATAAGCTTCCGTGTCAAATAAAAACTATAGCATAAACATCATTTACCAAAAATTTTCCATAATAATGTTAGGGTCTTTTAGAGCCTCACCTTTGCCAATCACGAAGGCTCTGCCCTGGCTGTATCTTTCTTTTCCCCAGTGCAATCTCTGGCAATATGGCCTTTTTCTTCCATCTAAAAACACGTAACTCCCTTCTTACCATCATTCTGCTGATTTCCTTGATCTTGAGTCTGGGTCCTACATTCAGAAGCAGTGTGCCCCCCTCCTGTGGCATTTGTAGCAAATGACTGCAGTACACTTGCCATGGTGACGCTTGTTACACCTCTGACATCTAGGCGGAATGCCCTGATTGTCACTTTCCTTTTTGGATGTGGCTTCTTGTTTGCACCTTGATTCTCACTTTCTTTAGAATCTTCAAACTTTCTCTTTCCTGAGCTTTCAGCAGCAGCACCCTTACCCTGATCCTTGGTGGTAACTTCCCTTGAGCCATAGCCTCATTAGTCAGCTTGTGAGCTATCCTAATGGCCTGTTGGATTGAAGTTGGGTTGAGGAGGAAGTGACTAAAGACTGAATGACTGGAGATAGTCCACGAATATAGCCTTCAATTCTTCTATGAGCAGGCTCCATCATATGTGGGCACAAAGTTGCGTACTCATGGTTCTCGGTGGTATATAGTTTCAATATCAGATCCCACCATCTTGTGGTTCCAAGCACTCTATTTCAAACTTTTGTACTTCTTCCCTCGGACAGTACTCTTTCATCATCAGTTGTTTGAATTCATCACAAGCCATAGCATTGGCTAGCGGGGAGGAGTGCAGCTCCACTCAATGCTCCTGAGGCATACTTTGTCCTATTCGTATATGGACATTCAGATATAGCAAAGATGGATTCACATTTCTCAAACCACTTTATGAGCCCAATGGCCCTTCTGCCCTTGTGAAGATATCGGGCTTGCAGTCTAGGAACTTCTTATAGGAATAGTGATGACCATTCTGAGCAGCCTGAATGGCTAGGGCTGCAGCAACACCTTGATTGACCAGAACTTGTATTTGTTCAGGAGTCATCCCTCTTGGGACAGTTCCTCTACCGCGTCCTCTACCTCTGCCTCTGCCCACTGATGTGAATCCAAAACAAACCATATTAAAACACAAACAAAAAATGAAAAAAAATAAACACACAAACAAAAGAATCAAAGAAAAAAAAAAAAAAATAATAATCAAAGAAAATTTCACAAAAAAAAGGAAAACCCACCACCGACCAAAGCTATTAATTATAACTAGTAATTATAGCGCGCGCGTTGCCGCGCGTATGCGAGTTTTAATGTAACCCAAACGAGTTTTAATGTAACCCCGAATCAAAAGCAAAATGAATGTTCAAAACACAAAATCAGTAAAATACACAAAGTAAAACACACAAAACCCCAAATCCATAACACACCAGAACATGCGGAACCCAAAAACTAAATTAAAGCCCAACACCATACACAAAAACAAACGAAAATTAAAGCCGTAAGAAAGCAACACAGTCCAAAATAGAAAACTGACGAAAATCAAAGCCCCAAAAAGAGCAAACAAAAGGAAAATCCAAACATTAATAGCGAGAATCGTCAGGGTATCGATAACGAAAGAAAGAAAGCAGGAAACCGGAGAAAGACAACGTAAACGAACCCTACAAATCAAAAATACATGTCCAGATACAAAAAACCCTATCCCAAATTCTCGAGCCCACACACAAAACATACTATATTAAACACAAACAAAAAAAAAAAAAGAAAAAAAAAATAAACACACAAACAAAATACACAGAAAGAAAATTAAAAAAAAGGGAAAATCCCACCGACCAAACCTTTTAAAAAGAAAGAAAGCAGGAACCTGGAGAGAAAGAAAACGTCAACGAACCCTACAAATCAAAAACATGTGTCTAGATACAAAAAACCTCATCCCAAAATCTCGAACCCACACACAAAACAAACCATATTAAAACACAAACAAAAAAAGAAAAAAAAGAAAACACAAACAAAATAAAACAAGAAAATTTTAAACAAAAAAAAAAAGAAAAAAAAAAAGGGAAATGCACCACCGACCAAACATTTTAATTATAACTAGGTTTTGGCGCACGCGTTGCCGCGCGTATGCGAGTTTTAATGTAACCCTAAATCAAAATCAAAATGAAAGTTCAAAATCATAAATCAGTAAAATACACAAAGTAAAACACAACAGAACATGCAGAACCCAAAACCTAAATCAAAGCCCAACACCATACACAAAAAACAACGAAAATTAAAGCTGCAAGAAAGCGACACAGTATTGAAAATCGACGAAAATCAAAGCCCCGAAAAGAGTAAACAAAGGAAAACCCAAATCTTAATAGCGAGAATTATCAGGGTATCGATAACGAAAGAAAGAAAGCAGGAACCCCGAGAAATACAACGCCAACGAACCCTACAAATCAAAGACACGTGTCCAGATACCAAAAACACACAAAAAACCCCACACAAAAATCTCGAACTCACACCCAAAACAAATCATATTAAAAATAAACAAACAGAAAAAAGAAATAAAAAAGAAAAATTAACACAAAAAAAAAAAAGAAAAATTTAAACACAAACAAACAAAAAAAAAAGGAAAAAAAAAAAAAGAAAAACCCATCCCACCGACCAAACATTTTAATAAGAATTGTAATAGTAATAGTAATTGGTATAGTTTTGTCGTATTTGCATACTTAGTATTAATATTGTGAAATTTAATAAGTTCAGAAATTAAATGAGCAAATAAATTTGCTTGTGATTTTAAAATTGAAATAAATAAAATACGAGTAAAAATTTAATATGTGAGATATTGATTAATAATTTGGGCAAGACTAACCTTTGTAAAATAGTTAAACTTTTGTGCATTATCGAACAAGTATAACAAAAGTTTAACAAATGCCATGCTTAAAGATTGAATTAATAGATAAAATCTTATAAGTCACTTAGGCATCAATAAACCACAAACAAACGGGAAACTCTATCTAATTTGACAAGTATTTCATAAACTTTAGAGAACAGCTTACTTTGATTATATTCACTCTTCTCCATATTTGTCTGTATGAGTTTTTAAACCTATTATAAATGTCTGAAATTCTTAGAAGTCTTGTTGTATAGTAAGGCTATATTTTTTCTTTGAATGTTTCACTACAAGAAATTTATTTTTGCGGCGATAAATATCGTCGTAATAGGCTACATTTTCGTCGCTATATATGTTTTGCGACGAAATTATCGTCACTATATAGTCGCCGTAAATAAGTGGTCGCAAAAGGTTTATTGCGACGAAACAACTGTGAGTCCCATCTTTTAAAAAAATTTAAAAATTGAAAAAAACAGTTTTTGCGACGACTTTATCGCCGCAATTAAGTTTTTTAAATAAAAAATATATTAAAATGAAAAAGGTTTTTTGCGACGAAAGTATTGCCGCAAAATCAAATGCGTCGTCCTTTATGCGACGAAATATCGCCGCAATATTTTTGACCAAATTTCTTTTTCGCAACGACTTATCGCCGCAAAAAAACCTGTTTTTTTAAAATATTTTGTTGCATTTGCAGCAATCCGCTCAGGTATCCCTAGGTATCAAACCTGCTGTTTAAATTGGTTAATACCATTAGAAAAATCAACCCAATCGCAATTATAAAAGATAACATAAAAACTAATATTGTCTAGAGTTAATAAGTCACACAATGTTTGTTCCAAAATGTTTCAAAATATTCATAACAAATATCAAAACTAACTATTCCCACGACGACCCATCTTCAACATCTTCATCATCACTTCGTTGAGAATGACCACTTTTCTTCAAGGCGCTCTTGACTTGGGTTTGGATTTGACTCTGCATTTATGCCATCATATTAGCCATCATCTAAGACTGCCTTTGTTCTTGCTCACTTGCTAGTCTCGCTGCTATCATCTCCTCAACCTCAACCTGTGAGAACATCCGCTGATCTGTTCTATGAAGTAGAGATGGTAATTGTGAAGGCACGCTCGGTATTGGTCCGATGCCACGTTCCCACCCGGGCCGCTCCCCAAGACACGTCGCATGATCTGCTTATCTGACAATTCAGGGTGTTGTTGTTGAAGCGCGACCATTTGCTCCTATTTAGTTTACAAAAACAATAACCAATATTATATATATGAGCATGTTGTATATTACTGTATTTTATAAGATTTAAGGTGTGTACATTACTTACATAGTATGCAGCGGGCTTAGGTTGATAGAAATTACCGCTTGAGTCGGTATAAATACGGCGATATGTAATATGGCACTACCAGGTTCATCAGAACCCTCTTCTCGCTGTAAATATAATAGATAGATATATAATCATAATAGTAACTTATAATAATATAATATTAACTTACAAACACATAAAACAATTTATACACAAATTATATTAAAACAACTCACAAACATATAAGGACATTGCACTAGAGATGTCCGACCGCCATATCCCTTGATCGTCTGCTTCCCTTTGTTGGATTTGTTGGTTTCAGACCGAGCCTTGACTTCAGGAGAAGTGTAATAATCCACATAGCCTTTCCACTTAGATTCTTGCATGTCAGGTGACACAATATTAGAAATATCAACCCTGTCCTCCCCACCTACTTTGTTAAAATGCTTTTGCTGAAACGGTATTTGTGATCTTTATACCGGTTTGCAGCAATTTCTCAATGCTTCCCTTAGACCTTCGTGGGGAGTCATATCAAAAGACATCTTCAAATAATGAAAACAAATAGCTTAGTCTATATATATTTAAACACTGAATTGAATTATCAAAAACTTAACCTTTAAGTCAAGCCAGATAGTCACCTTCAACTCTGCAGTTATCTTTCTCCAGCTCTTGTAGTTTTGAGGAAATTTGTCAACGAGGGTGCCAACCAGTAAAGCAAAGGTCGCCTGATTGGCACTACAGGTTTGTAGGTGTCATGCGTACCTTGCTCAAATTCAATTGTGAGCAAATTCCTTGAGGATTTCTCTGCGCATACCCTGAAGTGTAGTATTCCTATGCTTGCCTTGTCCTGCAGATTCAAGGGAATAAAAAAAACACAAGTAACTTACATTCAACACATATAGCAACAAGTCTAAAATGCAGCCTAAATTACTAACTTACATTCTGAATTCTAACAGCCATTCCTTTCGGGACCTGGACAAGGAGGGAATAAATGCCAGCTTTGAAGGTTCATTTTAAAATATAATAGTATAAAAAGAGGATTACCTCTCCTACTGCCGAAGTCATCACTGACCTCGCACTGTCATGGCGGCTGCCACGATCGATCATCATCGGGAGGACCACCACCAGGTGGACCACGACCATAGGTATTCCCACCATGGCCTCGTGCCACGTCTGCCATCTGTAAAAAAAGATTATACAAGTACACAAATATACCACAAATAGCATTAATATTTACTTATAATATTTTGACATAATTAGCTAAAACACACACAATTGAAAAACAAATTCAATAAACATAATTATTCAAACATAATACCTGATTCGGTTAAAATTAAAAATTAAAATCAACCGGATTCATCGGTTTGATAAGAATTACTCCACAATCATTATTAGATTCGTCTAAATCATCATCTGAATCATCTGAAACATCAATTGCGTTATCTGCATCGTTGTTTTCACCATCATCCGTATCTTCGTATGCCTCGTCCTCTACATCGACATGTTCAAGGGAAACATCGACTTCTGTTGTTTCATCTCTACTAAAAACATCATAAGTCAGAATCCAAGTCAGCCGACAATAAAAGGTCAGATGAAGTGTTGCCATGTATTAAACTGTTTTGATGTTTCCATTATAATATCTCGGTTCCAAATCTTCCGATGATTCACCTCTTGGACGACCTTCCAATGTCTGTTTGATTGAACTCTTTGACCGGCTTAGGCGGTTCGTTAAGATAAAAGACTTGTTAGCTTAGGTTGCAAGAATGTATTGGTCATTTTTAAATCATTCAGTTGAGTAGAAATACTGGTTATGTTATTCTTAATGACACAAAGTTTGTTGTTATTAGTTTTAAACCATTTACATCGAAACAACACAACCTTGCAACGATCTAGATAACTTAGCTCAAGAATCTCTTCCAACAAACCGTAATACTTTGTTTCGTCCTGCCCAGTTGTTAAGACGCCGCTGTTTTGAGTTGTTACATACATACACACATACACATATACATCCATACATAAATACATACAGTCTCATGTTTTATACATCCATTTTCATCTCAATTTACATACATAAACACATACACATATGCATCAATACATAAATACATACATTCTCATGTTTTATACATCCATTTTCATCTTAATTTTACATACATACACACATACACATATACATCCATACACAAATACATACATTCTCATGTTTTATAAATCCATTTCATCTTAATTTTACATACATACACACATACATATATGCATCCATACACAAATACATACATTCTCATGTTTTATACATCCATTTTCATCTTATTTAACATATATACACACATACACATATACATCCATGCACATATACATACATTCTCATGTTTTATACATCTATTTTCATCTCAATTTAACATATATACACACATACACATATACATCCATGCACATATACATACATTCTCATGTTTTATACATCTATTTTCATCTCAATTTAACATACATACACACATACACATATACATCCATACACAAATACATACATTCTCATGTTTTATACATCCATATACAAATACACATATACATCCATACACATACGCATATACATTTATTTTTATCTCAATTTAACATACATACACACATACACTTACACATACACTTACACATACACATACACATATACATATACATCCTTTAACCCTAACATAACCATAATTTAACACAAAATTAAAAAAAAGTTCTTACGGTGGTGGTTGCGGTGGTGGAGTGGCGGTGGTGGTGACGGTGGAGGTGGTGGTGCTGGTGAGGCAGATTGTGGGGGTGGAGCAAGTGGCGGTGGTGGAGCAGGTGGCGGTGGTGGCCGGTGGAGAAGGCGGTGAGCGGCGGCCGGTGAGTGGCGGCCGGTGGAGCGGCGACCGGCGGTAGGGTGGAGGTGGAAGTGGAGTTGAGTGTGTTTGAAATGGGGGAAATGTGGACTGAGATCTGCGATCACCTTTTTCTAAAATCCACCACTCGTTTGCTGCGATACTGTCGCTGTAAAAAAAAAATATCGTCGCAAAAAATAAAAATAAAATAATTAAATAAAGATACAAATAATTAAATCAGATCTCCGTTTTTACGACGAATGTGTCGCCGCAAATAAGAAGGCGGGAAATTTTCCCCCCAAATGAGGTTTCGGAAAATTAAAAAAATAAAAAATAAATTAGTTTTATCCTTTTGCGATGAAATATCGCCGCAAATAAGAAAATAAAAAAACAAATAATTAAATTAATTTTTAAAAAATATAAAATAAATTAAAATAGTCCTTTTGCGATGAAAATATCGCCGCAAATAAGAAAATTTACTGAAAAAGTCAAAAGGTAACTTTTTTTGTCGTTTAGCGTTTTTTTGCGACGATACGTACATCGCCGCAAAAAACTTAGACGTAAAAAACGTTATTTCTTGTGGTGTTTAATTCATATGCATTTATGTACATTAAATGATATATATATTTTGATTCATTTGGATGTATTATAATGTTGTTGGGAATTACTAACTGGAGTATGTTCTTGTGGATAACTTCTTCCTACCGAGATCTACCCTTCAGATTAACCTAATTAATTGTTAATGCATGATACCTCAAAAATATTTAATCGGATAAGATGAATGATTTAGAAAACAAACATGAAAACTGTCATGAAATTCATACTAGAAATCGTATGAAATGATTTCTCAATTCATACCAAATTAAATGACTTAATTATTTTTATCTAGTGTAATTAATCATTGTAACCAGGTTATAACTATCTTAGTATATAAATACAATTTGCTTGCTTAGAAGATGATAGTGTAGGTGGGTTGAATCAGGAAATGATAAAATACAATCTGAAGTTTTCTATTAAAATGTCCTAAATATCTAAAAATATCCGAAATATTTAATTAATATTTAATATTTTTAAATTTTTATAAAAATATTTTGGATATTTTGAATATTTCGGATATCCGAAATATCCGAAAATTCTGAAAATCACTATCCGAATCCGAATCCGAAATTTCGGATATCCGAAGTTCCGATATCCGAAATTTCGGATATCCGAATTTCGGAGTTTCGGATATTTCGGATTCGGTTTTGGATTCGGATATTTTTGAACACCCTACTGGAGAGGGTGGGCTCCTTTTGTTTTTATTTCAGTCAAGTTCTACAATGTCCATTGCTTATAATCTTATTATAAAATAAGAGTAGATCAGTCAACTTTATTCAAAACCCTACCTTGACATAAAACTCATTCAAGTTTTAGTATCAGAACGAAATAAAAATCGTAACAAACACCAAATCTAAAAGAGTGTTAGTGCAATTATTAGAAAGAAACGAATTTTGCAATTTTTAACTACTTATGGGATAAAATGTGTAATATTGTGTAAATATAAAGATCAATATATGGAAGGGTTTAAATTTTATAAGTATCCATTTCTAAAATTATATACGTTTATTGAATTATTGTTAAAACCTTAAATTCTGTATTTGAATATTTACGGCCGGTCCCCTTAATGAATATATAGTCATCTACTTTTGTTGCCATTAATAATACAATTTCATTCTCCACTTTTCTTTTGATACAAAAGCAATTTGGATACTAGCAACAACCATACGCGTCACCAAAACACTTTGTAGCACAAATTTGTGGAGATTGGAGAATGATCCAAATTTCCTACAGCATTATTCAAGGTTTCATACAAAAGTGTAAAGACAACTCAACAAGTATGAGTTGCACTATAGGTCAATTTTAAGATTTACTCATAAAGTGTTTTGTAATAAGTATTTTTTTTTGTTTCTTTTATGCAAAAGTTATAAGATGCTTAATTCTTTCTCACTATGACAAAAGCCCAAAAATGTCTTATTTAACCAAGTTATGATCTTGTTTTTTAATAAAATGTGTTATGGAACATCTTAATGCGCTTAGGATTGTAATTGAACCGAGTCATATCAACTAATAAAGTTAGTTGTTAGTAAAACTATGGGTTGTATCTCATTGGTACTCCAATTTATAGTAAGAAACTGTTGATACATCGTTCCACACTAGGATCAACGGGATGATATTTTGGCCCTCTTATAATCTTTCTTTTGGTATATTGACTCATCTCTAGTGAACACAATACATAACACTTATAAATCTTCTTGAGTGATTACATATTTTAAATCTACATCTCAAGATCAATTAGCAAGAGATCGAAGCAAACGAAAAGCTCACATTTCATTCATACACTTAACTATAACTCTCATATATTTGCGACCTTTTCAATTTGTAATAAGATAAAAGTATATGCAATCTCTACCATCATCAATGAGTAGTACTTTGTGATCACTAGCAATTCATATGTGATCTTTCAGTAATTCTCGTCGTTGAACTACGGGAACCGCCTTACATATACAATCTGTTTTGTCGACAAAGTATCACTAGGAGATTAGCGATGCTAGAGCAATCTTTACAACACGATTGTCTAGTGAATCTGTCGAGTGAAAGTTGTCTTTTTTATAGTTTATCAAGTTATGATGCATAGTTTCAAAAGATCCAAACAAACCAGTTATAAAGTAGTTTATAAAGCCAAATAGAAAAAAAACCCATTTTTGGTATTAGTTGAAAAACTTAATCACATTAAATAGCAAAGTAGGATAGCTAGCTAAGTCTTATGTAGAGGATGATTACTTAGATGAAAGTAAAATAGTTTGAATTATGTGAAAATCTGTTTGTTACAAAAAAATAAGAATTTATGTTAGAAAAAAGTTAAATTAATAAAATTAACTGAATAGTAAAGTAATGTACATAGGATGTATGATATTTTTATATAGTTTTATTTATATAATAAAATTCACATGATGGATAGTATGAAACAAAGACTTTAAATACAAGCCGTTCATTGATACAAAACTATTTATAGATAAAATAAAAGATTCTTCAATATGCTTCAATATCTTTTAAAATAAATGAAGAAAGTTACTCTAGAAAAAGGAAAGAACAAAGATTCATTATATTAATTTCCATTTATGTCAACTAACAGAATAGGGGTAGAGTCGCTCAACTTGTCCATTTGACTCTGTTTACATGTAAATGCACGAGTAATCAATCCCACATTTCCACTCACCTCCAATAATAAAACTTTGCACATGATAGGTGACAACATTTATGGGGTGTTTGGGTTTCTTCTTTCACCTTACCATTCCATTTTGAAAATAAAACATAATAGTTGAAGATGATAACTTGATATATAAATGTTATTGATAATTATGTTTTTTTAACATCATTTTTTCCCTTATAAATTCATCTAAAATTGTATTTATCGCTAGGCTAGAAGGCCATAACAATTAATAATTAACTAATCTTTATTTATTATAGAAATAATTTTTTCCTCCATAGTTTCCAATGTAAACATTTTATGTTCATTTTATTATTCGAATTTAAAACAAACAGGATGAATTAGCTTTACTTTTTATTTCTTATAAGATAAATTTAGCGGGTTAAAAAAAGGTAAAAAAAAAGAAGAAAAACTGCAACCTATGGGGACAATATATTATTTTTTACTTTTCCTTATATTTAACTAAAAAATAGAAAAATAAAACATAATCTATAGTGACGACATAGGACTAGATATAGACAACTCTGTAGCCACGACTTGTACAAGGACGACATGTAATTACAATAGGTCGACATACACTATAGTGCACGATGCTATGTCCTCGCAATAGACCAAAAAATAACGCATCATAGCCTTTAAACCTTGTAGTGACCTTTGTCCCAAATAAAATATTGAAAACATTTGCAAAACATATAAACTTAAAACACTATTCGTGTATTTTAGCCCAGGTGTGGAAAAGATCTAATGAAAATTGAAAAGATCACATTATTCTTCTTGGAATGGATGATAGTCATTATAGCAACGATCTCAGTTTTTTAAGTGATAATCCTGATCAATAAAAACTTAGTTGATTGATTGAGTGTTCCCTAGGTCCTTAGCTCTTTATGACATACTAACTTAATTTATAAAAACATATATTCTTACTTTTCTAAGAAAAAAATAGAAAATTTCTTCCAATCAAAGCCCTAATAAGGCTTTAAAGGGTATGTAGACCCTCTCATAGAGCATACAAATTAACAGTCTTCCAAAGCATCCTTTTAGTCTTCTAGAGTGTCCTCCAAGTCTTCCAATCCATCATTCAGGGCTTCACACGACGCCATTCTTCAAGGCATAGCGAATCCTGCATGGTCAATTAGCAAGGCTTGTTACATTAGTGGTAGGGGATATAACCAAGGTGCATGTCATATTACATTATTGGTAGGGGATATAGCCATTAATATGGGATCATTTCCTGTAAGATATTTTAGTGTAATTGGATTGACTAATTATCTATATGATCATAATATCCATCAAACAAGTTAGGAGGTGCTGAGTGCACCCTTGTTTGAGTTTATTATGATATTCGATATTGAAAACCTCCTTAGGGGCGAACACCTAAGTACTAATGGGGTTTCCAAGGCAGCAACGCCCCCTTAGCGGGGGTTCCCGGGGCAGCGCCCCTGGTTAGGCCTGTAAATGAACCGAACGTTCATGAACTGTTCATGAACTGTTCGGCGGGAAGTTCGTTTATGTTCGTTTATTTAGAAAATGAACGAACATGAACAAAAAAATCGTGTTCGTTTAATTAAACGAACAAACATGAACACATGCTTTGTTCGTTTGTTTACGTTCATGAACGTTCGTTTATGTCCGTTCATATATGTTCGTTTATTTACGTTCGTTTATGTTTGTTCATTTATGTTTGTTTATTATATATATTAACATGTTAATAAAAGGGTATTAGGTGTTAACATTTGAAACATAAGTGTATTAAGTTATGCTAAAAACTTAGAAGTTTAGTGAGAATTTAATTTCCACTAATACACCAAAAAATTTCAAAATGATCATTTAAGGTTTTTCTGTTTAGTTTTGTTTGTTTATTATTGTTCATTTATGTTCATTTATTATTGTTCATTTGTGTTCGTTTATGTTCGGAAACTGTTCATTTAGCTTCTTAACGAACAAACATGAACGAACACGAACATTTTTATTTCTTAATGAACGAACATGAACAAAAAAACGTGTTCGTGTTCGTGTTTGGTAAAAGTTAAATGAACGAACACGAACATGCTGATGTTCGTGTTCGTTCGGTTCATTTACAGGCCTACCCCTGGTAGAGGGGTCCAAGGGGCGGACGCCCCTAGCGGGGTCCAAGGGGCAGAGCCTCTGTCTGGAGTCGGAATTTTTTTATTTTGGTAAAGTGACTTCATTAAAAAAATACATTTCAAATTGATTTTTTCAGAATTTCACATGTGAAATTCGAGTGGAAAAATACGCATTTTTTACTGGTTATTTAAATTAAAAAATAAAACTACCAGCCGACAGTTTTTCCCGTCTCTCCTTGAAATCGAATTGGATCATCAATTTTGGTCACCTTTTCTCTCGAGATCTTCTTCTGGTTCACGAAAATCACTAGGCCTGTAAATGAACCGAACGTTCATGAACTGTTCGGCGAGAAGTTCGTTTATGTTCGTTTATTTAAAAAATGAACGAACATGAACAAAAAAACCGTGTTCGTTTAATTAAACGAACAAACATGAACACATGCTTTGTTCGTTCGTTTACGTTCATGAACGTTCGTTTATGTTCGTTCATATATGTTCGTTCATTTACGTTCGTTATGTTTGTTCATTTATGTTTGTTTATTTATAGATATTCACATGTTAATAAAAGGGTATTAGGTGTTAACATTTGAAACATAAGAGTATTAAGTTATGCTAGAAACTTATAAGTTTAGTGAGAATTTAATTTCCACTAATACACCTAAAAAATCCAAAATGATCATTTAAGGTTTTTTCTGTTTAGTTTTGTTTGTTTATTATTGTTCATTTATGTTCATTTATTATTGTTCATTTGTGTTCGTTTATGTTCGGGAACTGTTCATTTAGTTTCTTAACGAACAAACATGAACGAACACAAACATTTTTATTTCTCAATGAACGAACATGAACAAAAAAACATGTTCGATAATGTGTTCGTGTTCGTGTTCGGTAAAAGTTAAATGAACGAACACGAACACGCTGATATTCGTGTTCGTTCGGTTCATTTACAGGCCTAAAAATCACACAATACAACATACTAATTCTTGATCTCGTCTGAGTTATATTTGAGTGATTTATTCGAGTGAACCACCAAAGAATTTCGATCTGAAAGTGAGCTTCACGAATATCAGATTATCCAAGTTTGATTTTAACTATTCTTACATTTCCTTGGGTGTGCTTTTATGCCATCAGCTTGGATGTTTACACCATCTTTCCATAATCATTCTATAACACAATCTCCCAAGGTGCTCAGCGTCCTTTAGCAAACCAATTTATACTAGCCATAAATCAACTTAAGTTGAATGTTTAAACATAAAACTATTTGCATATTATAAACAACAAAACAAATAGGTAGTCATTGCCTTATAAAGAGTTGGTGTGTAATCAAGTGATAAGAACACACAAGATTCGTGAATAACTCTCTTTTTTATCATACTTAGAAAAATAACTCAAAACTTAATACAATACTTTCGTATGTATTAAAATAGCTTGGTATTTACATCCGTGTATATAAACTAACCCTAACATGAATAGTAAGTCATTATCATACTAATTACAATATAATTTGAAAATAAACCAATTTTAATCAACTAGTCAATACTAGTCCCCCAACTTCACAAGCTTTTGTGTCGTGAAATTACTTAAGCACTAGTGCTCGTTCATGAGTAAAGAAATTACTTAAGCACTTGTGCTCGTTCATGAGTAAAGAAATTACTTAATCAACTAGTCAATACTAGTCCCCAACTAGGTCTAGAAATTACTAGAACATGTA
The DNA here is from genome assembly GCA_024085815.1 of Flaveria linearis. Lineage (NCBI taxonomy): Eukaryota > Viridiplantae > Streptophyta > Magnoliopsida > Asterales > Asteraceae > Flaveria > Flaveria linearis. Next base: position 21,957,073 of record CM044014.1, on the reverse strand, counting down.
GAGAGCTTCTAGGAGACTATCTTGGTGCGCCGACTTGTGGCCCAAGACTCGGGAACTACCCACCAACATGAAAAATACTTGAGCACTAGTGCTCGTTCATGAGTAAAGAAGACTTGGATTCAAGCTAAGTTTGTAATTACGTTATAACTTGAAGGGATAAAGATATAACTTCTTAGGGGCCTAATTAAAAATTTAGAACCTATGCAATATTTAGAAGCCTATGCAATATAGTACAACAATAAGGCAATAAGATACAACATTTTATACACAAAAGAGTTGATATTAGATTTATATAAATTTACTAGCTTTAGAAAACCATGTATTATACGGGTTGAATAAATAAAATATTAATATAATGAAATTTATAAAAAAATAAAATAATATTCCAAGATATGACATGACTGAATTTATGTATGAGGAAGTACTATAAGTAATAAAACAGTGATATCAACTTTTTATAACTTTGTTTTTAAACTTTCTCAAAAAATAACATTTTGTTCTAAAACAAACCGTATAAGAATACAATTTTTTTAAATATTTCATTATCATAACTCCTAAATTAAATTATTTTTGGTTTTTAAACAATTTACTTTTTAAAAACACTAATTTCATAATATATCGTATTTTTAAAAAGTTTGATATTTTAGAAAAATATTATTTATAAAAAATTGTTTATTTAGAAATAACATTAATAAAAAATATTTTTCTTAATTTATAAAAAAATTATTTTAATCTAAAAAAATGTTAAATAATATTATTAGTAATTAAGGTAATTATTTAATAGGAGAGAGAGGCGGTAAAATTTTGTTGAGAAAATTGTGGTGCTCACACATGTCATATAAAATTACTCTTTTATTATAATAGATAGATAAAGAGTTACTGTGTAAAACACTCACTGTCACTATATATGCTTAAAGTCATACCATTGTTTTTAAGTCATCATAATCATGTGTCTGGCTTTCTTACTTTGATTAAGCTTTGTTAGCTTGATTCATTATTGTTATGAGTTTTTATGAACATGTACAAAACAAGGTAAATGATCTATTACAACAATCACGAATTTGTTATATCTTTAAACATTGCAAAAAAGTATTCTCTATAGAAAAAGTTAATAAAATGTAATAGTATTTAAATAATATATAAAAGCATATTGTTGTTTTCGTTCATGTGGTTTGGTTACATTTGCTATCGTCTTCCAAACTTTTTTCTTTTATCTTTTGCATCCGGCTCACGAGTCAGGTTCATTGATAAGGGAGGAGGGTGGACCTGGTTTTTGGTGTGGTTGTAATTGATGGATTTTTGTTTTGTATTTTAAAATGTAATTTTATCAATTTATATTTTTAACATTTTAAATTAACTGAGTTAATGTTTCCGAATGAGATTAGTAAATTTTAACAAACCTTTGGGGATGAAAACAATAATTCACTCAAAACACTAAAAGAAACGTTTTTTAATCCAAAATATTCGTGACGTGAATTTAATACGTTTCAATTGTGGATCACACCACTAACAGTAGGTTTATTATTTGCACAAATGATTTTTCACAATTCTTAATAGTTAATACCCAATTTCTCCAAAATCTAGAACCCGGTTTTGCATGATTCCAAAATCTAATTTTCATCAATTCCAATATGTCTACTTTCAACAAATTCAAAATGCCTGTTTATATTATTTGTATTATTTGATAAAAATAAATTTTATTAATAATATAACTATGCTTCTTGTTAGCGGCAAACAATTCTTTAATCAACTTTAGAGCATTCACATTTCATTCTTTATTTTCATCCTTATAATTACATTAAAAATCATTAATTCTTCTCTCTCCTTTCAATTAAATAATATATTTTATATATTTTCATTATATTTTCTCTCTCCTCCACTCACAACTACTATTAAAAATATTAAAAAATTTATAAGGGTTGAACAATGAATCTTTAAATTTACAGATGAACAGTAACATTTTCTCTCTCCTCCACTCACAATCACTTAAATCATTCCATATAATTTAAGAACTCACACTCACATAATTTTAAGGAATGGGTTGTGAATGCTCTTAGACATTTCAACATTTTACATTACTTTATTAGTAAAAAATATGTATGAGGGGGCGAAAACGTGTGTACGTGCGCCGGTAGGTGACACAGATTATTTTCGGTGGAGGTGGTCTCCACCAAGGATCAGCATTGAGTTCATTTATTTTCCCGGTAGTTTTGGATGAGTTGTCCAAAACTATATATGGGCTAGTTCCGTGGTGCATGTTATTTGGTGATGATATTATATTAATAGAAGAGAATAAAAGTACGCTTAATGATAGATTAGAAGAGTGGAGAACAGTATTAGAGCGCAAAGACTTAAGGATAAGTCGCTCTAAAACGGATACATGCATTGTAATTTCAGCGGGGCGAACGAAGAGGACACCCAAATTAGTATTCAGGATCGGGTGGTTTCACAAACGAGTAAATTCAAGTATTTTGGCTCCTATGTCCAGGAGGGCGGAGAAATTCACAGTGATGTAGCCCATTGCGTCCAGGCAGGATGGTGCAAATGGAGAGCAGCGTCAGGGATTTTGTGTGATAAAAGGTTCCCAACAAAACTAAAGGGAAAGTTCTGTAACACCCGTAATTTCTTATTAAAGAAATTAAAAGAAGGAAATAGAAAGAAAAAGGAAAGAAAACAAAAGTCTACTTTTGTGGAAGGGCCAAAAGTGCCAAATGGGCAAACTTCCTATTAATTTTGATACAAAAGGTGGTATGGCCACCCACTCTTGTTCACATCATCACCATCTTCGGACATTTAGAGAGAGAAAGCAGCAAAAGCAGAGAATTCTCGGGATTTTTGAAGAAGAACCATAAAGCTCGAAGTTTTTGGTGAGAAACCCCGAAATTTTGATGTTTAGGATGATTCTAGAACCGTTTGTGTACTTATAAATGTGACCTGTGTGTTCGGTGGGGTGTGTGTGTGTGTTTTAGGTGTTAGAAACGACCGAAAAGTTCAAGGAAGGGATATCGAAACCCGAAGACAACAAATGTGAGTTTCTAGACCCCTTTTTTACCCGTTTTAAATGATTTGGGGCTGGAAAATGCATGTAAGTATGTTTTTATAAATTTGGGTATGATACCCGTATGATATGAATGTATGTATGTTTATGTTTATGTTAAGTTTATGCCTGGAAATCATGTGTGCATGTTTAGAACTAGGTATTATGATGTTTGGGATTTGAAACTTGAATTAGAATCATGTATAGGCTGCTAATACGCCTAGCAAACCCAAATAGGAGTTATGTGTCTGGGAATTTGACTTAGGAAAACCAAGTGTAAGATAATGAGTCCCAATAGTGCTCAAACGCCCAAGTTTTTACCTTAGAAAATATTCTAAGTAAAGGTCATGAGTCACAATAGTGCTCATGAGTCCCAACAATACTTATGAGTCTAGAAATTTACTAAGTATGGGGGGTGAAAAGTCTGAACTTTAGGATTCTATGTGCCCAAGACACTTGGAATATTGATGTGGTTAGTACGTTATGATCCAAGTCGGGTTATACCCAATAACAAGCTTAGCAAACACCAATTAATATTTAATTGATGATATGATCATGCAATTAAATATTTACACCAATTTAGAAAATGGGTTTTCTAAATAAGTTGCATATGAGATGGAATAATTTATTAGGATATTTTGTTCAATAATATTATTTGAAGTGTTATTTAAATTAGTTGTATAACACCAAATAATAATGAGAGTATACTACTTATACAATTAAATGGTTAATTGTTACAAGGCTAGACATGTGTGTGTATGTTTAATCAAAAGAAAAATCTTTTTTTTTTACAAAAAAGCCGTCCCATGTAGCATGCATGTGCATGTGTTGTGCTTGCCTTTATTCTCTTGAGAAGAGACACATGCATGCCCTACATGTTTTCCACTAGCTTGGTATTAATAAAAGCATACACATGCCTTTTGACTAGCTCCACTAACTAGCATATTATACTCTCCATCTTCATCAAACATGATATGCAACTAACAACAACAAAAAATTCAGCTCTTAACTCTCTCTCTATCTTACGGAAATGGCAGCAGCATTGAAGGTGGATTTAGAGCTGATTTTTGAGCTGGTTTGATGTTGTTCTTGGTGTGAGATTCTTGCATTACATGATGATGATTCTCATTACATGCAACACAAGAAAGTTTCAGCTCTTTCTCTCTCTAATCCTACGGATTCCAGCAGCTAGAAAATAGGGTTTTCTAGCTGAGATTTGAGCTGCATCTTGGTGTAATCTACCTAACAAGATAAGGTGTTTGCAAGGAGCTTGTGGTATACTAGCTTGAGGACTTCTATCCTTGAAGTCTTGGCTGCATTTTGGGCATCTCCATCTTCATCAAACATCTCTTTTGGTCGACTTTATTGCTGCTGCAGTAAGGTATATCACAGCTCAATGAAGCTGTGATTTTATGTAGTTTTTCACATGTTCATAGCTTGCTAATTCACATAAATGATCCTTTGTTCTTTGGGTTTGTTTTATACATTAATATGGTCATCTAATGAACATATTTTTCAGCTTATAAAAGGGTTTATAAAGTTGTAATTCCGCTGCGTTTTCAGAAAGTTTAAATGGTTAAACTATGATTTTATGTTCTAACAAACCCAACAATGGCATCAAGAGCCGGTTATGTGGATAGCTTGCTTGTTCTTGTCCTTTAAAAATTAGTTTTAGAGGATGATTTTAAACTCATAATAGGCTGATTTTGGTTGATTCAATAAACCCCATGTCTTTCAAAGTTATATCTTCATGCTTATGATTAAACTTCGAAAGATAGGAATGTCAATTGGTTGATATATTTGGATGTTGTTTGTTTGGACAAACAAACCCTAATTTTCAGTTTATGTTGGCTGAAAATTTGGGGTTTGATGGGGTTTATTTAGTTTGTTGAATAATGTTTATGATTGGTCATATAATAGTGCATAACCTAGCTTAGGCCTTATGTCATTTGGATGATTGGAATGGTTGTTTTAATTCATTCAATTGGGTTGTAATATTTGTGTTCATTATTTGGGTTGTAATTATTTATTCATTTGGTTATGTAATAAATAGATTAGGTGCATTTCTTTTATTAGAAAAATGTATTAGGATATAATTTTGTAAAAGGAAGATGCACAAGATGAAGACCCAAATATGGACATCAAAGACACAAAAAAGGGACTTGAAGCATATGGATGCAAGTTCAAGTGGGAGTCTATGAAGACCTCTATTTTGTGTTGTAATCAACCCTTAGGAAAGACCAAATGACCACACTTGTGATGGCAAACAAGTGTGGTCACAATAGTAGCTATGGTTATGCACATTGTGGTTGTTTATATTATGCTTGTTTGGTTGTTTGTTGTATGATTGTTGTTTGATATTTGGATATGCATAACAATCTCATTAGCAAACTTAACAAGCTGAAAATCTATGGATCTTAATCATTAAGTGATTAATAAGAGGTTATTAAAAGGATTAATGATTTAATAAAAGAGGTTTTATTAAAAATGAACCATAGGATACCTTGTATTTGAAAGCATGCAAATACAAGGTAAATAGAGTTTTCAAAACTAGAATTAATGAAAACCAAAAATCCCTTTTCAAACAAGTTTAACACCGTCCTTTTGCACAACACTTAAGTCATTTGGAAACTCTTAATGGGATAAAGGTCACCTAACCATTTTGAGGGAACTTATGACTTAAGGTGGGAATACCACATTGGTGGGATAAAGGTCACCTAACCACTTGTGTTGGTAAACTCACATGTGTGTGCAAGTAGGGTAACTTGATTTGCAAACCATGTTAAATGGATCACCTAAAATATGGTTTCCAAATGGTGTTGATGGGATTAACATGTCGATTTTGCATATGATGTTTAAAGTCGATCCCATACCGCTAGAAGTTACAAAAGGTTGCAACTGTCAAATGTTGACTACCTTGCTAATTTGAATAATGGGATAAAGGTCACCTAACCATTATTTGAATGTAACGTTGGATTCTAGATTTTAATTATTAATTGTCTATGAGACGTAAAGGGTATTAATAATTAAAATGAAATTTTCAGAAATACTAAAAGAACTTTGTAAATTTGTAGAATGGCCGTAAACAATAATGCTACCACCCCGACCGTCCATATCCTATCACTGAGAACTATTTTAGAGAGGGATCGTCTGAACCATAATAACCTTAAGGACTAGTCTCGAAACTTAAGAATTGTTCTCAAGCAAGAGCAAAGGCAAATGTCCTTGACGATCCTATTCCTAACCAACCCGACCCCGACGATGTTGAGGCCATTCCCGATCCCAAGGCAAACGTTGCCAAAGGAGGAGGGCACATCAAAGGCAAAGGGGAAGGGAAGATCAAAGCGGAACCTCCAAAACCTAAGCTTATGAAGCCTAAGGTGACGAAAAACGATCCATGCTTTGAGTATGGTGAGATAGGTTATTTGAAAGGGAATTGTCCAACCTATCTCAAGAGTTGAGAAATAAGAGGGATGCTGGGCAAACCTCAAGCACAACTTTCATAATCCATATTGACTTAAATGTTATTTCCTCAAAGCACATGGGTAATTGGATACCACATGTGAAACTCATTATTGCAATCTGTTGCAAGGGTTCAAAAGAAATAAGCACTTTAAGAAAGGAGACTATGTTTTGAAACTTTCAAAAGGTTTGGAAGTTGTTCTTCAAAACATGTTATATGCCCCTAGTTTGACTAGGAACATGATTTAAGTTTCCCTTTTAAAACGATATGGTTATATTTTAAAGTTTGTAAATGATGGTATTTATGTTTATATGGATGATGTATATTACTTCAAGGCTATGCCTTCTAATGATGTTGATGAATTGGTTCATAATGATTCATCCTATAATAACACATTATACCTATCATGCACCAAGAGACTTAAAATGGTTTAAGTAACTCTTATTCTTATCATTGTCATCTTGGTTACATAAACAAGAATCGGATTTAAACACTTTAAAATAATGGTCTTTTGAAAACAAATGAAAATTGTTCATTTGATAAGTGTGAATCTTGTTTACAAGGTAAGATGACCAACACGCCCTTTAGTGGTACTAATGAGAGGGCAAAAGACTTATTAGGAATCATACATTTGGATGTATGTGGTCCTTTTAAGACAATGACAAGGTATGGTGAAACTTACTTCATTACCTTATACCGACGATAATAGTCGCTATGGTTGTGTGTACTTGATGGCACATAAACATGAAGAATTTGAAATGTTCAAAACTTCGAGAATGAAGTAGAAAATCAACTCGATAGAACTACCAAAGTTCTCCGTTTAGATAGAGGAGGTGAATACCTAAGTGAGGCTTTTTGGGATCATCTAGGAAGTTGTAAGATTGTCTCACAACTTACTCCTCCCGGAACACCACAATATTATGGTGTTTCTGAAAGGAGATCGAACCCTATTGGATATGGTTCGACCTATGATGGCTATAAGCTCACTACCTCTATAATTTTGGGGTTTCGCACTACTCTCCGAGGCTCATATTTTGAATATGGCCCAAACCAAGAAAGTGGATTCAACGCCTTTTGAAATATGGAATGGAATAGTTCCATCGTTATCATATTTAAAAGTATGGGTTATGAAGCTTATGTTAAGCTTAACACCCAAACCAACTAAAAGTCGATTCACTAAGTGTATGTTTGTTGGATATCCAAAAGGACTGTATGGGATACTACTTCTTTGATCCAACAGAGCAAAAGGTATTTATTGCTCGAAAGGCAGAGTTCTTGGAAGCCAAATTCCTTATGGAAGGAATGACGTATAGAACAGTGGAATTTGATGAGGATCAAGATCCACAAGCCGATACACGTTTGGTTGACACTAGCAATCAACAGAAGGTTGTTGATCATGATCAAGGGGTTGATCAATACACACAAAACGTTCGCAGATCTGATAGAATTAGCATTCCACATGAAAGATATGGATTTTTCATAGATGGATGCTACGTTGTTGACTCCGAAGAGCCAACTACATACCATCATGCAATGTCCAATTCGGATTGTGACAAGTGGCTAGGAGCCATGAACGTAGAGATGCAATCCATGTATGACAACCAAGTTTAGGAATTGGTTGACTCTTCACTTAACTCCAAACCGGTTGGATGCAAGTGGGTTTTCAAGAAGAAAACTGATATGCATGGAAACTTGGATACTTACAAGACAAGACTTGTAGCAAAAGGTTTCACTCTAAGTCAAGGGGTTGATTATGATGAAACCTTCACGCCTCTGGCAATGCTGAAGTCTATCAGGATATGTTTGCCACAACTGCTCATTATGATTATGAGATTTGGCAAATGGATGTCAAAACCGCTTTTCTTAATGAACATCTCGAAGAGACTGTCCATATGGTTCAGCCTGAAGGTTTTGTCGATCCAAATCATCCTGATAAAGTATGCAAGTTAAAGAGATCAGTCTATGGATTGAGACAAGCATCGAGAAGTTGGATTCAACGTTTTGATGAAGAGATCAAGAAATTTGGTTTCATCAAGAACGCTGACGAGGCTTGTGTGTATCAAGGGGCTAGTGGGAGTGTAATCATATTCCTAGTATTGTATGTTGATGACATACTACTATATGGAAAGGACATTCCAACCATGGAAGGTGTTAAAACCTGGCTTGGAAATTGTTTTTCCATAAAAGATCTCGGTGAAGCCGCCTATATTTTGGGAATAAAGATCTATAGGGATAGATCGAGGCGGTTGATAGGTCTAAACCAAAGTGCATACATTGATAAAATCTTGAAAAGGTTCAAGATGGAAAACTCTAAGAAAGGTATAGTACCTATTCAAAGAGGGACAATATTGAGTGCATCTCAATGTCCAAGCTCAAAGGATGAGCAACATCGTATGAAGGACATCCCATATGCGTCTGCTATAGGATCCATCATGTATGCGATAATATGCACTAGACTGGACGTGTCATGCGCATTAAGCATGACAAGTAGATATCAGTAGAATCCAAGTAACAGCCATTGGATGGCTGTTGAAAGTATATTGGAATACCTTAGGAGGACTAAGGATATGTTTCTAATATACGGATCTGATGAAGAGAAACTAGTTGTAAAGGGTTACACGAATGCTAGTTTCCAAACTGATCGAGATGATCCTCGATCACAATCGGGGTATGTCTCCATTATGAATAAGGTAGCATTGTCCACTACAGAATTCGAATACATAGCCGCCTCATTAGTAGCTTTGGAAGCTGCATGGATAAAAAGGTTTATCACCAATCTAAGGGTGGTCTCTACCATTCAAGACCCCTTAGAAATCTTTGTGATGACGAGGGTGCGATTGTTCAAATCAAGGAACCCCGTGCACATCAAAAGATTAGGCACAATGAGCGGAGATTCAACTACATAAGGGATGAAGTTGAAAAGGGAAAGATATGTATTCGTAAAGTTCACTTTGATCAAAACATTGCGGATCCACTCACGAAGCTCCTTGAAAGGGCAAAGCATGAAAGTCATACCTATGCCTTAGGACTTCGATATTCTAGTGATTGGACTAGATCAAATTTTGTATTTGAATATGTGGAACTCTTTATTATTTGAGTAAAATTATTTGGTTATAATGTCTCAATTAATGTTCCAATTTAGCATGTTTAATCCATGAGTAATTATTTACTCTAAATGTCCGTAGTCGTTCATACTTGTGGGAACAAGTGTGAGGGTAAGACTATTATTGTAACACCCCAACCCGGGTAGGGCTGACGTGTCACACAAACAGTAAATCAGAGTTTCATAACGATAAGATTAAAGTGCTAAGGAACACACAAATCCTTACATAGATCCAAATAACTTAAATAAAGTCTTAAAATCAAAATACTATTAAGTCTTTTTTTGATCCAATTATTCTCATCCTAACTTCTTGAGTTAACACTCTTCACTCGTTCCCCTGAGCCCCTTGAGTACCTGTTATAAAAATAAGAGAAAACAACAAAAGAAAATACGACTGAGCCAAAGAATGCTCAGTAACGGAAATAAACGATAGCAATACAATGATCGATAATGATAACAATGAGATGATCAAGTTGAAAATCAAATGATAATGACCATCTAAAAGGAATACCCATATGAGCCAATAACAATAACAATTAACAATGTGTACATTAGCTGCAGTTCTAATGCACCAATATGTGAGATAGGAATGTGGGCACACACACCTAACCATCTCACCAAAACAATAACAATGATATCCTAGGATCGATCCATACGCCTCCTTTAACAATAATCAATATGTGTCACAACTTAGCACATAATAATAATGTAGAGACGCTGTGGTCTAATCGCTCTGCCACAGATAGAGCACGTCACTTGTGCCACAATGACGCCCTATGTCCCCATAGGTGGATGTGCTCGGGTATGGAGGTCAATGATACAATCAATCAAGCCAATATAACACAATAAGTTACACTAGTGCTCATAACCCTTAATCAAGGCCACTAGCTATAATCAATCATTTAGGAAGCATGTGACAATGAGTACAAAGCAGATAAAGGCTATCACATGCAAACAATATCAACTATACAATAAACACTTATAACAATAATCTTATGGATTTGATAAGCAACAAGTCAAGTTAAGAATTCAAAATACAGATCAAGAACGAGAGGTATTCATGCTACGAGAGGGAAAGGTCGGAATCCGTACCTTATACACGAATGACAATATTCAGAAACAAAGTCTAGGCTCGGTTAACGCCGTGAGAACCTACGATAACATAACGCAAATTATAGTTTGAAAAATTTCAGTTCTGCCTCTGTCTTTTCGCACTTGTTAAAAATACTAAACGACGTCTAAAAATTCTGAAAATCTCCAGTCTACTAGATTAGTGAGTTCTGAACAACTTTCATTTAGAAAAGTTTCTGATTTGGATTACCGAAATATGAGAAAAACGTGGATCTTTACAGCTGCGCAGAACTGCTAGCTGTTACGAAAACGACTGTTTGGAGTTCTAAACGAATGAGTTTTTCGATGTTTTATATATCAACGGATTCGTCTTTCGACGAACTTCGTCATGGACATAAATTTTAACTGATTTGGATCTGTTATGATAAAGTTATGGCCTCCGTAAGTTGGCTGTCAAATACGGGACTATTCAACTATTTAAAACTTATTTTTAAACAAAATGAACTATTTATAATGTTTGTTAATATTATATATAACTTGTTAAGGTTTTTAACAAATTAATTTACAGGAGATTAATTGGGTACTTTCATATAATAAGTTTTATGTTTGATCATATTTTAACCATTTATTACAAGAATTCCATAAAAATAATTTAATAAATGTCCTTGTTATATAATCTTATAAAGGCTTAGACTTAAATAAAATTACAGAAAATTAAGGTTGTTGATGTAAAAATAAACAGAGCTTATAAAAAGATTTTTATAATTTTTGATAATTTTTCTGTAATTTTTAAAGGTTAAAAGGCTTAAAAAAAAAATAGAAGAGGGTGCCCGGGTTCGAACCCGGGACCTCTTGGATTGCAAACAGTCAGGAAACCAGTGAACCAAGGCTCTAGGCCGCGTAATAACTCAGCTTCCAATTGTTAAAACAAGTCTTAAACAAATCCCCTAATTTCCCCATGAACCCTAGTTTCAATTTGGATCAAATTGAAGTACAAAACGATACTGATCAATGAAATAAACATGGGGCTTTGATTCCCCATGTGAAATCGAGTTTATGGATGTGTTTAATTTTACCAGATGTAGTCGAATCGATGATGAACCCACGATGAACAGTCGCGGCTAATGTGGAATCCAAACGATGATCAAACACTGATGATACTCGAATTAATTGCACAGGAAGTTTCTAGTGGTGTACACGATCAAAATACTTCTGTCAATTTGGGTTTAGAATGTATCTAGATGGGATTTCGAGTAGTTGCAGGTCCGCGGAGAAGGTGATGATCGAACGAGGTGTTTGTGTGAGTTTTAATCGAAATTGAGAGCATAGGTAGATTAGGAATTCGTATATGATTGATTAGGTAGCATTCAATTCAATTATTATGTCCATGTAGTGCGATTTAAGAATTGTAAAGCGGCCGAAAGTCGAGACAATGATTTGGATCGATCGCACTAACCATTTTTAAATTGAAGTGGGTTCGTGTGTTCGGTTTTTGTACACGAATCAATTGGGACCGGTTTCGTATTTTATAACCGAGTATTTTGGGCGTTATGGGGTCGCCGGAGGCCGACCGATTCTGGCCGGAAGCCCGCCGGAAATGCGGGAGAGAGACAGAGGGTTTTTAATTTTTTTTTACAGAATGGTCCCTGAGATTTAATGTTCTTTCAAATTTTACACATAACTTATAAAGTTAAGTTTTAAAGAATGGCACAATACCCCCTGCACTATTATTATTATTACTTTTATTATTATATTATTATTATTATTATTATTATTATTATTATTATTATTCTTATTCTTATTATTATTATTATTATTATTACGGGTATTATATTCTACCCCCCTTAAAACAATTTCGTCCTCGAAATTCTAAATAATGTAGCATGAACCCTTCAGGAAATACAATATGGTGGAAGTAATACTTCTTTAAGCACACATCACTTACGAATAGAGTAATCACTAACAGTTAGGCTTAGAAAACATACACTTATTTGTCGAATAAGTATGGATACTGTGAACGAATCATTTCTTCTGTCTCCCATGTCGCCTCGCGTTCAGAATGATTTTTCCATAAAACTTTAACGAACGGTATAGACTTGCGTCTCATAACTCGTTCTTGACGATCAATAATAGCTTCAGGTTCTTCTTCATAAGAAAGATCTTCTTGAATCGCGTGAAGAGGGTAACTAATAACGTGCAACGGATGATAGTTGTATCCCCTCAACAAAGAGACATGAAAACATTATGAACATGAGAGAGTTGCGGTGGCAATGCTAAACGATACGAGACTTCTCCAACCCTTTCAAGAATCTCAAACGGACCGATAAAACGTGGACTTAACTTTCCTTTAATTGCAAATCGACGTATGCCACGACAAGGTGACACTTTGAGAAACACATGATCTCCGACTCTAAATTCCAACGCTCGTCGGTGTTGATCGGCGTAACTCTTTTGTCTAGTTTGGGCTTCTTTCAACTTCTCTCTGGCAATGGCAACTTTGTCATTAGTAATTCTAACCAATTCCGGTCCTTCGATTATCTTCTCTCCAACCTCATTCCAACATATCGGTGCTCTACATTTTCGACCATATAAAAGTTCAAACGGGGCCATATTTATACTAGCCTGCCAACTATTATTATACGCGAACTCAACTAAGCATAAATACTCATCCCAATTGCCCGTCCATTCGAGTGCGCATGCTCTAAGCATATCCTCCAAGGTCTGAATGGTGCGTTCAGATTGTCCGTCAGTCTGCGGATGGAAGGCGGTACTAAATCTTAATTTGGTTCCCCAAGCATTTTGGAAACCCTTCCAAAAGCGTGACGTGAAACGCGGATCTCTATCACATACAATCGATGATGGCGTGCCATGAAGTCGAATAATATCTTGCAGAAATACCTCTGATAATTTGCTAACTGAGTAACCCTGTTGGATAGGCAAGAAATGAGCCGACTTTGTGAGTCTATCAACTACGACCCAAATGGCGTCGTTCTTCTTGAATGTTTTTGGTAGGCCTGTAACAAAGTCCATGGAAATATCATCCCATTTCCACACAGGAATATCTAATGGTTGCAGTAATCCACTAGCTCTTTGATGCTCAATCTTTACTTGCTGACAAGTTAAACAATGACTAACATATTTAGCTACATCTTCTTTCATACCACTCCACCAAAAGTTCTGCCTTAGATCTCTATACATCTTAGTGGCTCCCGGGTGAATAGAGAAAGGTGAACTGTGCGCCTCTGCTAATAAGGAGTCACGAAGGGTTGGTCATCTGGCACACATAATCTATTTCCACACCAGATAACTCCTTGTTCATCAACTCGAAACTCAGATTGTTTCCCTATCTTCAAATTTTGTAATATCGCCCAAAGTTCTCCATCTTGATTCTGAGCTTCCTTGATCCGTGTAATAAGATCAGATTCTATCCTCATCTTGGCTAGATAACCGTTAGACTCACCAAGCTGTAACCCAACTTCCATTCTATCCAGATCTGAGATAATCTGTGGTTGGATTTGAAGACATGCTACTCCACCTGCACTCTTTCGACTGAGAGCATCTGCCACGACATTCGCCTTGCCCGGATGATACTGGATGTTGGCATCGTAATCCTTGAGTAGTTCTAACCATCTCCTCTGCCTCATATTGAGTTCTTTTTGAGTGAAAATATACTTAAGGCTCTTATGATCAGTAAAGATGTCACATGTCTCTCCATACAAATAATGTCTCCAAATCTTTAATGCAAACACTACAGCTGCAAGCTCTAAGTCATGTGTTGGGTAGTTTACTTCGTACGGTTTAAGCTGTCGGTAAGCATAGGCAATAACTTTACCGTGCTGCATAAGAACACAACCAAGTCCTTTCTTCGATGCATCACTATAAATTTGGTACCCGCCAGATCCCGAAGGTAACGTAAGAATAGGGGCAGATACTAGTCTTTTCTTCAGTTCCTCAAAACTCTTTTCTCTATCCTCGTTCCAAGTAAACTTTACACCCTTTCTCATAAGTTGAGTTAGAGGCAATGCTACACGAGAGAAACCTTCCACAAAACGTCGGTAATAGCCCGCTAAACTAAGAAAACTACGAACTTCAGTGACGGATGTCGGTCGAGGCCATTTAGTAATAGCTTCCACCTTTGCCGGATCCATAGTGATACCTTTAGCTGATACAACATGGCCTAAAAATGCTACTTGTTCAAGCCAAAAGTCACACTTAGAAAATTTAGCATATAACTTCTTTTGGCGTAAGGTCTCCAAAATCGTGCGAAGATGGTCTTCATGCTCCTCTCTACTTTTAGAGAATACCAAGATGTCATCGATAAAAACAATTACAAAGCGGTCCAAATACTCATGGAACACTCTGTTCATGAGATCCATAAAGACAGCTGGAGCATTAGTCAAGCCAAAAGGCATAACTAGAAACTCATAGTTACCGTAACGGGTGCGGAATGCTGTCTTAGGAACATCTTGATCTCGGATCCTCAATTGATGGTATCCTGATCTAAGGTCGATCTTAGAGAAGAACTTTGCCCCTTGTAGTTGATCGAAGAGATCGTCAATACGCGGTAACGGATAGCGGTTCCGGATAGTAATCTTATTAAGCTCTCGGTAGTCGATGCATAGACGCATACTACCATCTTTCTTCTTCACAAATAATACCGGTGCCCCCCATGGTGAAACACTTGGTCTAATGAATCCGAGTTGTAATAACTCCTGCAGTTGTTCTTTCAATTCCTTCAACTCTACTGGAGCCATCCGATAAGGTGCCTTAGAAATAGGTTCCGCCCCGGGGATTAAATCAATAGTAAACTCGACTTCACGCTCAGGTGGTAACCCTGGAAGTTTTTCGGGAAAGACATCAGAGAATTCCCGAACAATAGGAAAGTCTTCAATACGAGGAGTGTCCACTGATGTATCTTTTATAGAAGCTAAGAATCCCTCACATCCACGAGATATAAGCTTTTGGGCTTTCAGAGCAGAGATAATTTTGAGAGGCTTCCGAGGTAGGCTCCCTTGGTAAACTAAGTCAGGATTCATAGGATCACCAGATAGCACACGACGAGTTTGACATTCTATGGTAACATGGTGTCGTGTTAACCAATCCATGCCAAGAATAATATCAAAATCACCCATGTGCATAGGAAATAGGTCAGCCTCTCTAATGATTGATTCGATCTGAATAGGACAGTTTTGGTATACTTGTGAAATAACAATCGATTCTCCAACAGGAGTAGAAATCACTAATGCAGGCTCTAGAGCGGTAGGCATTATCGTAAGGTGCTTTGTGAATAGATGAGATACTATAGAGTGGGTGGAGCCAGTATCAAACAATACAGAAATATCATAGTCACCATAACGAAGTATACCACAAATCGTACCTATATATTGATAACTAATGAGATACTAACGACGGTAAAACTAGAATCAATGGAAGTAGATTATGATTATTAGAATGAATTAGTACGGGAAGATGTACCTGGAGCATTAGCAGCTTCCCCTGCAGTTAGTGCGAATACTCGTCCTCCAGTAGTGGGTGGCGCATTGGCTCCCTTAGCATCATTCTCTGGTCGGTTCCTCGCCTTTGGGCATTGACTAACCCTATGCCCCATATCTCCACAACCAAGACAAGCTCCTGTAAGTCGACGACAAGTTCCGGAATGATGCTTTCCACAATGAGTACACATCGGATGTCTGGAAGGATTTCCTTTTTGATTCACCGGTTGAGCTGCAATTGATTGTTGATAGGATATCATTTGACCTTGACTTCGAGTCTTACCATGCCATGGCTTAGTGTTCTTCCCCGATCCTTGATTTTTCTGACGATCATTTCCATTTCGGTCAGATCCTTGAGATGACTCACCGCCAGCCTGAATACGAGTCCCATCTCTACTGCGCTTCTTATTATCCTCAAATTTTAACAAAATTCTTTTCTCTCCAGGTCCACCCTTTTTGCAGCCCTAACTGCTTCCTCAACATTGTTGAAAGTGGAGTGAATAATAGCCTTACGAATCCGATCACATACTGCCCATTGATACTTTTCAGCCCGTTCCTCAGGTGGTCCAGCAGAAGAACCTAGAAATCCCAACAGTCGATAAAACCGGTCTGTAAAATCAGTGAGTGATTCATCGTTTCGTTGACGGATGTTATCATACTCCCGCCTGTATGCTGCTTTATCCACATTCGTAAAATACTTGTCGAAGAATATGGAACGAAAATCATTCCAAGATAGAGTCTCCATGAACTGTTCGCCTCCTCTTTCAGCTACTACATTCTCCCACCATACTTGAGCATCTTCCTTCAGCTTATAAGCAGCTAAACTCGCCCTGTACTGCTGATCAACTCTAAGCACGGTAAAAATTTTCTCAATGTGAGCGATCCAGTCTTTGGCCACTGCAGGTGTAGCCGCCTTAGTGAATGATCGTGGTTTTTGCTTTTGAAATCGCGCTAGCCAAACATCTGCACCAGTTGGGTTTGGATTCGGGTTTGGATTTGGGTTTGGATTCGGATCCGGATTTGGGTTTGGATTTGGATTCGGATTCGGATTTGGGTTTGGATTTGGATTCGGATTCGGATTTCGTACCGCATAAATCAAAGTTGGTAGTATAGCAGTAAGTGCTTGGGTCATAGCACCAACAAGGTTTGGATCAGGTCCATTCGACCCGCTAGAATTTTGTGAATTACGGCTGGGAGGCATCTAAAATGAAAACATTTCACATTAATCAGAATAACGTGAATTAGAAAACAGCCATATAATATATAGAGAACCTAACCCAATGTCTACCCAATCCTCACATGTCTTAATTTATTTAGTTTAAGTTTTCTACAGGAAGGAGCCTAAGCTCTGATACCATAACTGTAACACCCCAACCCGGGTAGGGCTGACGTGTCACACAAACAGTAAATCAGAGTTTCATAACGATAAGATTAAAGTGCTAAGGAACACACAAATCCTTACATAGATCCAAATAACTTAAATAAAGTCTTAAAATCAAAATACTATTCAGTCTTTTTTGATCCAATTATTCTCATCCTAACTTCTTGAGTTAACACTCTTCACTCGTTCCCCTGAGCCCCTTGAGTACCTGTTATAAAAATAAGAGAAAACAACAAAAGAAAATACGGCTGAGCCAAAGAATGCTCAGTAACGGAAATAAACGATAGCAATACAATGATCGATAATGATAACAATGAGATGATCAAGTTGAAAATCAAATGATAATGACCATCTAAAAGGAATACCCATATGAGCCAATAACAATAACAATTAACAATGTGTACATTAGCTGCAGTTCTAATGCACCAATATGTGAGATAGGAATGTGGGCACACACACCTAACCATCTCACCAATAACAATAACAATGATATCCTAGGATCGATCCATACGCCTCCTTTAACAATAATCAATATGTGTCACAACTTAGCACATAATAATAATGTAGAGACGCTGTGGTCTAATCGCTCTGCCACAGATAGAGCACGTCACTTGTGCCACAATGACGCCCTATGTCCCCATAGGTGGATGTGCTCGGGTATGGAGGTCAATGATACAATCAATCAAGCCAATATAACACAATAAGTTACACTAGTGCTCATAACCCTTAATCAAGGCCACTAGCTATAATCAATCATTTAGGAAGCATGTGACAATGAGTACAAAGCAGATAAAGGCTATCACATGCAAACAATATCAACTATACAATAAACACTTATAACAATAATCTTATGGATTTGATAAGCAACAAGTCAAGTTAAGAATTCAAAATACGATCAAGAACGAGAGGTATTCATGCTACGAGAGGGAAAGGTCGGAATCCGTACCTTATACACGAATGACAATATTCAGAACAAAGTCTAGGCTCGGTTAACGCCGTGAGAACCTACGATAACATAACGCAAATTATAGTTTGAAAAATTTCAGTTCTGCCTCTGTCTTTTCGCACTTGTTAAAAATACTAAACGACGTCTAAAATTCTGAAAATCTCCAGTCTACTAGATTAGTGAGTTCTGAACAACTTTCATTTAGAAAAGTTTCTGATTTGGATTACCGAAATATGAGAAAAACGTGGATCTTTACAGCTGCGCAGAACTGCTAGCTGTTACGAAAACGACTGTTTGGAGGTCTAAACGAATGAGTTTTTCGATGTTTTATATATCAACGATTCGTCTTTCGACGAACTTCGTCATGGACATAAATTTTAACTGATTTGGATCTGTTATGATAAAGTTATGGCCTCCGTAAGTTGGCTGTCAAATACGGGACTATTCAACTATTTAAAACTTATTTTTAAACAAAATGAACTATTATAATGTTTGTTAATATTATATATAACTTGTTAAGGTTTTTAACAAATTAATTTACAGGAGATTAATTGGGTACTTTCATATAATAAGTTTTATGTTTGATCATATTTTAACCATTTATTACAAGAATTCCATAAAAATAATTTAATAAATGTCCTTGTTATATAATCTTATAAAGGCTTAGACTTAAATAAAATTACAGAAAATTAAGGTTGTTGATGTAAAAATAAACAGAGCTTATAAAAAGATTTTTATAATTTTTGATAATTTTTCTGTATTTTTAAAGGTTAAAAAGGCTTAAAAAAATAGAAGAGGGTGCCCGGGTTCGAACCCGGGACCTCTTGGATTGCAAACAGTCAGGAAACCAGTGAACCAAGGCTTTAGGCCGCGTAATAACTCAGCTTCCAATTGTTAAAACAAGTCTTAAACAAATCCCCTAATTTCCCCATGAACCCTAGTTTCAATTTGGATCAAATTGAAGTACAAAACGATACTGATCAATGAAATAAACATGGGGCTTTGATTCCCCATGTGAAATCGAGTTTATGGATGTGTTTAATTTTACCAGATGTAGTCGAATCGATGATGAACCCACGATGAACAGTCGCGGCTAATGTGGAATCCAAACTATGATCAAACACTGATGATACTCGAATTAATTGCACAGGAAGTTTCTAGTGGTGTACACGATCAAATACTTCTGTCAATTTGGGTTTAGAATGTATCTAGATGGGATTTCGAGTAGTTGCAGGTCCGCGGAGAAGGTGATGATCGAACGAGGTGTTTGTGTGAGTTTTAATCGAAATTGAGAGCATAGGTAGATTAGGAATTCGTATATGATTGATTAGGTAGCATTCAATTCAATTATTATGTCCATGTAGTGCGATTTAAGAATTGTAAAGCGGCCGAAAGTCGAGACAATGATTTGGATCGATCGCACAAACCATTTTTAAATTGAAGTGGGTTCGTGTGTTCGGTTTTTGTTCACGAATCAATTGGGACCGGTTTCGTATTTTATAACCGAGTATTTTGGGCGTTATGGGGTCGCCGGAGGCCGACCGGATTCCGGCCGGAAGCCCGCCGGAAATGCGGGAGAGAGACAGAGGGTTTTTAATTTTTTTTTACAGAATGGTCCCTGAGATTTAATGTTCTTTCAAATTTTACACAAAACTTATAAATTTAAGTTTTAAAGAATGGCACAATACCCCCTGCACTATTATTATTATTACTTTTATTATTATTATTATTATTATTATTCTTATTATTATTATTTTATTATTATTATTATATTCTTATTATTATTATTATTATTACGGGTATTATAATTATGAACTTGGATTGGTTGATATTCATAAGGCATGAATATAGAGCAATTGGTTGTTGCCAAGGTTCATAGATATTCGTGGGATACGAATATTGGACTAACCCGCATCTCAATTTTACTACATGGAATCTTATCGATTGATCATAAGTAAATTTGAGTAAGGCGAATATCATTTGGTATCCTCCGACCTGAGATACATATGGGTTTTGATATTCACCAAGTATTATGCCTTGAGCTAATTCTTCGCTGTCCTGAAATAGTGGACAGTACATAAGGGTATGTTCAGGTATGACACGAGGTGTTTGTGATGTCACACCCTCATTTTCCACGTACGGGGTTTTACCGTCAGACGTGTGACATAACCAGGATCTCAGATAAGCATTAGTTACACCAAACGACTCGATAATTACAAATCATATAAGTTGTTTAATATTAAGGAAACAGACCAATTGTATTTAAGTGATGCGGAAGCGAATACAGTGAAACATTCAACAATAGTTTGAAACACACAAACATGTGTCCAAACCAGTTTACGTAAAGTAAGTGCATATTAAATCTTGAAAACAGTTTGTAGTGAATACAGAATGACATGCTGTAGATGCTGTGCTCCTAAA
This sequence comes from Flaveria linearis, assembly GCA_024085815.1. Lineage (NCBI taxonomy): Eukaryota > Viridiplantae > Streptophyta > Magnoliopsida > Asterales > Asteraceae > Flaveria > Flaveria linearis. The sequence continues at coordinate 21,936,159 of CM044014.1, read as the reverse complement.
CATGCCACATCATTGTCCTGAGAGAAAACATGCAAAAATCTCAGTACAAGACTGGTGAGTTCACAGGTTTATCAGAAAACAGTAATTATCAGTAATGAAGTTCCCGGATTATAAAATCCGTCAAGTATGTAATTCCCGGATTATGTAATCCGTCAATTATGTAGTCCCCGGATTATGTAATCCGTCAAGTATGTAATTCCCAGATTATGTAATCCGTCAAGTATAATGAAATCCCCGGATTTATTAATCCGGTCAGTATAAATGAAATTCCCGGATTTATAAATAAAGCATATAATGGGTAGCTAGTCCATAATGATCACTATGTGTATGAAGGCGCGGCCGAACTGACATGTAATCAAATAAGTAAACAGGCCCGGATGTGGATCACACACCACAACACTTGTAATTAGGCTAACCGTTCACCCGTTTGACGAACGTTGTGCTAGCGCGACTAGCCCGGGTGGGGTATGTCAATCCCAGTAGTACTACTAACAATTACCTCGTTAAGTCCATATTAACGGTCCGTTGGGCAAGTATACACCATAGTATCAAGTATATGCAATATCATAAAAAATCCAATGTAATGTAAGTTTATAAAAACAGCATGTTTCTCTCCCCCAAAAAGAGTATAAAGTAAAAGTGGGGCTGTAAACTCACCTTGAATTGATGTAATGTATATGAACAAGAACTTCAAAGAATTAGGCAATGCACGGTCAAGCACGATCGATACCTATTATTAATTATAACTAAGTCTTTAAAATGTGTTTATTGCGAATTAATATATTTGATAAGTTTCGGGTTGGTTTGGTTTGACGTACACGACGTGATATACTAACAATACCATGTATTAATAATATTATCAATATTGATATTAATGATAACAATGGTATAATTATAATGTTAATAATTTTATTTGTGAATAGTTGGTAAAATTATTACATATAATTCTTACCATTAACATAATTAATCCGTAATTAGAATAGTATAAGGTTCATTAATATCTTGATGATTATTGTTTAAAGTCCATTTTATAAAATAAATATTTTATAACATTTGAAATGACTTTTATAAATAAATAAATAAATAGGTTTTTAAAGAAATATTTTTCCAGAAAATAATTATATAATTTCTGAAATAAACAAAGTTTATAAAAACTGTTTATATAATTTTTAGAAATTTTTCCGTATTTTTAAAAGGCTCAAAAGGCCTTTAAAAAAATAAAAGAGGTTGCCCGGGTTCGAACCCGGGACCTCAGGGGGCAGGGAAGCAGGGAACCAGTGAACCAAGGCCGCAGCCGCGGTAAACATTGGTTCCAATTTCTTTTAAACAGACCCGTAAGCCCTTCCCCAAATCAAGAACCCCAATTTTCAATTCTTGATCAATTGACCATTGATTCGAAGTTGTTAATGAAATTAAACATAGGGCTTTTGTTCCCTATGTGAAACCGAGTGTATAGGTATGTTAAATTACCCGATTCGTGTTCGAATTGAAGGTGAATGGTACGATGAACAGGTCGCGGTTTGCCTTGAATCAAACGATGGATAAACGGATATGGAATTCGAATTAACTTTGCAGGAAGCTTTTCTACTTAATGATGATCAATAGCCCTCTATCAATCTCGATCAATATTGCTCGGAAGATGGAGTTCGAGTAGGGTGCAGGTTACGGTCGAAGGTGGTGATTAATGGGGGTGTTTAAGTTTGTTTCAAACGCGATTGAAAGTCGCATTCTATTAGGAACAGTTATAGGGTCTTATATACACGTTTAATTGAAGTATTTTAGTGTTAATGGTGATCGTGGATTGCGTGTTTTGGCCGACAGTGGAGAGGGTCGGTTTCAGTGGAATTCGCACTCGCATTTTTCAATTGAATGGTGACTCACGTTCGACTCCACCACGGGAATGTGTCGGTAACTTTAATTAGGTAAAAACCGCGTCCATTTGGGTGTTTGAAAGGTCGCCGGAGTTGGCCGGGGGAGTCGCCGGACGGCGAGAGGGTCGACGGGGGGAAATGGGTTGGGTTTTGGTTAATTACAGAAATGGTCCCTGTGGTTTAAACTTGTATTTATTTTTTGCCAAACTCATTTTTAAAGTTTTAAAAATAACAATACAACCCCTCAACTTAATTATTATTATTATTATTATTATTATTATTATTATTATTATTATTATTATTCTTAAATAAAAAATAAATTGGTTCAATTTATGATAAACGGTGAAAATTTGTTTAATAGTATTTACCGAAAACTCGGGTTGTCACATTATCCCCTTGTTGCAGGAATTTTCGTCCCGAAAATTGAAACACCGGGGTTAACAAACATGTATACGGAGAATTCGATTAAACTGATAAATGGATTATGAAAATATATGAGAACAGTTAATACGCACAATGAGTTAATGAGCTTAATGCTAACTGACATACTAGTTAGTGACAGATGTCACACACCATGACACTTACCACATGATCTTCAACAAGAAGAATCTTAGGTTTCCTTTCTGATTTGGGAATATCTTGAATGTTTCTAGTACTTTTGTTTATCCGAAGGTGACCATGAAACCATCTGTATTATCCGAGCTATCACACAAACGTGAAACCTTATGAGGTGGAACAAATGTGAAATTAGACCCACAATGTTCTTTGCTTGATATCGTGAGATATCACAGTATCCCTTAGTTGAGAAAATTTCATTCTAAACTTCAGTTGGAGTTAGGTTCTGAAAGTGTATCCACGAATAAGTGCGGATATTTAGACTTCATCTGATCCTCCCGTTCCCATGTAAATTCTGGTCCCCGTTTAGAGTTCCATCTTACGCGCACAATGGGAATTTTGCTACGCTTTAGCGTCTTGACCTCTCGATCCATGATCTCCACTGGTTCTTCGATGAAATGTAGTTGATCATCTATCTTTAATTCCTCCAAAGGCACGATCAATGATTCATCCGACAGACATTTCCTCAGATTGGATACGTGAAATACATCATGTATCCCCCTGAGTTCTTCAGGTAAATTCAACTGATAGGCTACTGGGCCAATCCGTTTGACAATCTCGAATGGCCCCACGTATCTTGGGCTTAACTTCCCACGCTTTCCAAAGCGTATTACACCTTTCCAGGGTGAGACTTTCAACAGTACTTTGTCACCCACCCGAAACTCCAATGGCTTCCGGCGCTTGTCGGCGTAACTCTTTTGTCGATCACGTGCTGCCGCCATACGGTTACGAATTTGCACGATCTTCTCAGTCGTTTCGTGCACCAGTTCAGGTCCTGTAAGTTGGCTTTCTCCTACTTCTGCCCAACAGATAGGTGATCGGCACTTTCGTCCATACAATGCCTCAAATGGAGCTGCCTTGATCGAAGTGTGATAACTGTTATTATAGGAGAACTCAACTAATGGTAGATGAGTTTCCCAACTGCTGCCAAAATCGATCACACAGGCACGCAACATGTCTTCCAGTGTTTGGATTGTACGCTCACTTTGACCATCGGTCTGCGGGTGATATGCAGTACTCATATCTAGCCGCGTTCCTAATGATCGTTGTAATGATTGCCAGAAGTGAGAAGTGAACCGAGCGTCACGATCAGAAATGATAGATATTGGTACGCCATGCCGAGAGACTATTTCCCTTAAATAGATACGTGTTAGCTTCTCCATTCGATCAGTCTCTCGGATTGCCAGAAAGTGTGCGGATTTCGTTAAGCGATCTACTATAACCCAAATGGTATCGCATCCGCTGGGAGTTCTGGGTAACTTCGTGATGAAGTCCATTGAGATCTGCTCCCATTTCCACACTGGAATTTCCGGTTGTTGGAGTAAACCGGATGGTCTCTGGTATTTCACTTTAACCTTGGAACAAGTTAGGCATCGGCTTACATACGTGGCTATCTCCGCCTTCATTTTCGGCCACCAGTAAAATTCTTTCAGGTCCTGATACATCTTGTCTGAACCTGGATGGATCGAGTAACGTGACTTATGAGCTTCATCCATTATCAGCTCTCGCAAGTTCCCGTACTGTGGTACCCAGATCCGTTTCATAAAGTAGCGGATTCCATCAGCTTTAACCTCCAATTGTTTCTCCATGCCTCGCATGGATTCTGCTTTGAAATTCTCCGTCTTCAAAGCCTCAGATTGGGCAGCTTTGATTTGCATTGGTAGGTCAGAGTGGATAGTCATTTGTAATGCGCGCACCCGACGAGGCTTTAGGGTTTCCTTACGACTAAGGGCATCAGCTACTACATTAGCCTTACCCGGATGGTACTTGATCACACAGTCATAATCATTGAGTAATTCTAACCATCGTCTTTGTCGCATATTCAGTTCCTTCTGGTTAAATATGTGCTGGAGGCTCTTATGATCTGTATAGATCGTGCACCTGGTTCCGTATAGGTAGTGCCTCCAGATTTTCAAGGCAAACACTACAGCTCCTAGTTCCAGATCATGCGTTGTATAATTCTTCTCATGCACCTTGAGCTGTCTAGATGCATAAGCTATGACTTTGTCACGTTGCATCAATACACACCCCAAACCTTGGATGGATGCATCACAGTAAACAACAAAGTCATCAGTTCCTTCTGGTAAAGCTAGGATTGGTGCGCTGCAGAGTTTGTCTTTAAGCGCCTGAAACGCTGTCTCCTCTTTGCTACCCCACTTATAAATTGTTCCCTTATGAGTCAGGGCAGTCAAAGGTTGTGCCAATTTAGAAAATCCTTCAATAAATCTTCGGTAATAGCCTGCCAAACCAAGGAATTGTCGCACCTCAGTAGGCGTCTTTGGTGCCGGCCAATCCTTGATTGCTTTAATCTTTGAAGGATCAACATGTATCCCCTTTTCATTCACCACGTGCCCAAGGAATTGCACTTCACGCATCCAGAAGTCGCATTTTGAGAACTTTGCGTAAAGCTGTTCATCTCTTAGCAATTCCAGTATGGTTCTCAAATGTTCCTCATGATCTTCCTTATTACGGGAGTAGATTAGTATGTCATCAATGAAGACAATGACAAACTTATCCAGATAAGGTTTGCAGACACGGTTCATGAGGTCCATGAAAACTGCTGGGGCATTAGTCAGCCCAAAAGGCATTACAGTGAACTCGTAGTGCCCATAGCGTGTTCGAAACGCAGTCTTGGAGATGTCTTCTTCTCGAACCCTCAACTGATGATAACCTGATCTCAAGTCAATCTTGGAATAGTAGCTAGATCCTTGCAATTGGTCGAACAAATCATCAATGCGTGGGAGTGGATACCTATTCTTGATTGTCACCTTGTTCAGTTCGCGGTAGTCAATACACATCCTGAAGGTTCCATCTTTCTTTTTAACGAAAAGCACTGGAGCTCCCCAAGGTGAAGAGCTGGGACGTATGAATCCTTTGTCTAACAACTCTTGCAATTGCTTAGACAGCTCTTGTAGTTCGTTCGGTGCCAAACGGTACGGCGCCCGAGCGATTGGAGTTGCTCCTGGTGCTAGTTCAATTTAAAATTCTACCTGTCTGTGTGGAGGAAGGCCAGGTAGGTCTTCGGGAAATACCTCAGGAAAGTCTCTAACAACAGGAATATCTTCAACTCGCCTTTCATCCGCCTTCGGTTCAGTAACAAGTGCCAACAAGGCAAGGTGTCCTTTTCTGAGACATTTTGAGCCTTCAAATATGATATGATGCCGACTACCGCACCCACCTTTTCACCTTCCACAATAAGAATTTCATCGTCCGAAATAGGTAACTTGATCAGCTTCTCCTTGCAGACGATCTCAGCACTATTCTGGGATAACCAATCCATCCCGACGACTACATCAAAGCTTCCTAGTGTGACAGGAATAAGGTCTATGTGAAGTGTGTCCGGATAAGCCTAGCTTACAGTTTTTAAACACTTGTGTTGCTGTTATCGTTCTACCATCGGCTATTTCTATGGCATAGTTAGAACTCAAATCAGTAGGCACCATCCCTAGTGTTTTACTAAACTTGGTGGACACATAACTCTTATCAGCACCAGAGTCAAATAAAACAGAGGCATAACACCCATTAATAGAGAATCTACCAGATACTACAGTAGGGTCGTTTCGAGCCTCACCTGAGCCCATGATGAAGACTCTGCCTCTGCCACCGCCACCACCATTGTTGTTGTTCTTGGGCTTATCAGCAGCACCATTGTCACCATTCTTTTTCAGTCTCGGGCAATCCCTTTTAAAGTGTCCGGGTTGACCACATTCATAGCACACAGTCTGATTGTGGTTCTGCTGTTGTTGAGGTGCTTTTCCCGAGAGATTCACCCGGCAATACTTGGCAACATGCCCGAACTTCCCACACCTCTCACACGTGCTCTTTGTGCACTGCCCAGTATGATGGAGCTGACATTTGTTGCACTTTGGGAGATTTCCCTGATAGCCGCCCGAATGAGAGGGTTGGGACTGATTAAACTTCTTGTGTTGAGGTTGATAAGTGGAGGATGAAGATTGCTTTCCGCTGGTAGATGGTTCCCATTTCCTCTTGTTATTGTGGAAACCAGATGCAGCACCTCGCGGGGGCAGTTTTCCTTGCGCGACAGCCTGGTCAGTCAACTTGTGGGCTAGTTGAACAGCTTCCTGAATGGTAGCTGGTCTAGCAGTGGTGACCATGCTCTGGATTTCAGGTACCAGTCCGTCGATGTATCTTTCAACCCGTTTGTACGCCGGGTTAATCATAGTGGGGCACAGAGTAGCCAACTCGTGAGAACGAGTTGTGTAAGCTTCAATTTCAGAACCTACCATCTTCAGGTTCCAAAATTCAGTCTCCAGTTTTTGTATTTCGTCTCGTGAACAGTACTCCTCTTTCAGCAGATTCTTGAATTCTACCCATGTTATGGCGTTTGCAGCTCCAATGCCCAGCATCTGAACTTGTGTGTTCCACCAGCTCAGAGCAGCACCATCCAGTGTGCCAGCAGCATATTTTACCCTATTCCCAGCAGGGCAGTTGCAGATTTCGAACACCGATTCTAGCTTTTCGAACCAACGGAGCAGTCCCACCGCTCCCTCGGTTCCATTGAACGGATTGGGCTTGCAGTCCATAAAGGACTTGTAGGTGCAAGTCGGTTGCCAATAGGGTTCTGCTGTGGAGGGGGTTGGTTTGCCAACGCTGCGGTGATGCTATGATTGATTATCGCTGCCAACTCTGCAGGCGTCATTGAGATGTTACCTCTCCCGCGTCCTCTTCCAGACATTCTTTACATTACCAAATATCAAAAGCTATTAGTCATATGAAAATAGACCTTTTGTCTTGGAATGGAAAGGAAAGGAAATTCAAGGGTAGATAAGCTAGAGAATCAGTCCGAATCCGTGGGATTAACGCAAATGTCATAGTTTGAATTACGTCCAAATTCAAGGTAAGTGTGAGCATTCCTACAAATAGAACTAATTAATAGTTTCCACACAGTGGCTATGTTCTATGAGAACCGAGGCTTTCTTGCTCAACGTGTAGGAATGATGACTTATACTGACTGCAATGTTACCACCCGACCAGATTCACCGGACTTAGCATGCACGACAAATTACAATTACGTGTGCACCCGTAATGGTAATTTGCTTTGCATGATCACCCCGGCTCCTCCTATCAGGCTAACATATCTTACAGTGGTCATCAATGATAGAAGTTCCGAGTGTATTCGTTTGATTCGAGAATCAAAGCGAGTACTTTGACTAATCAAAGTATTGGGTCAATCACAACTTTGTTGAAGACATGCGTACCTATAAGCAGATACTCATCCCAAGGGTTCCCAGGTAAGGTAAACAGGTCCATCGGTTGATTTGGATATATGCGAATACCTTGCCTAGACAGAACACCCCGAGATACAGGCATCTTACTCTTCCAGCATTACATGTGTTCAAGTTGTAAGACACAGACTTTGACGAGACTTTGAAACCATTAATAACAATCGAGGTTTTGGAGTTTGAAATCACTTGAATTAGGCACTCAAACCCTCCCGTGACTCACAGCACAGGGATATGTTAAGGCAAAAGTTTTCAGGCAACTAAATTAAGTAAACATAGCTTAGAAATCTATGTGTGTGTAACTAATGCAAATCCAGCTATAGTCTAAAATGCAATGCAAATGAGATGCAAGTCCATTTTAGTTCGCTATAACTAATGCTTTGATACCAATCTGTCACACCCTCATTTTCCACGTACGGGGTTTACCGTCAGACGTGTGACATAACCAGGATCTCAGATAAGCATTAGTTACACCAAACGACTCGATAATTACAAATCATATAAGTTGTTAATATTAAGGAAACAGACCAATTGTATTTAAGTGATGCGGAAGCGAATACAGTGAAACATTCAACAATAGTTTGAAACACACAAACATGTGTCCAAACCAGTTTACGTAAAGTAAGTGCATATTAAATCTTGAAAACAGTTTGTAGTGAATACAGAATGACATGCTGTAGATGCTGTGCTCCTAAACGTGCCACATCATTGTCCTGAGAGAAAACATGCAAAAATCTCAGTACAAGACTGGTGAGTTCACAGGTTTATCAGAAAACAGTAATTATCAATAATGAAGTTCCCGGATTATAAAATCCGTCAAGTATGTAATTCCCGGATTATGTAATCCGTCAATATGTAGTCCCCGGATTATGTAATCCGTCAAGTATGTAATTCCCAGATTATGTAATCCGTCAAGTATAATGAAATCCCCGGATTTATTAATCCGGTCAGTATAAATGAAATTCCCGGATTTATAAATAAAGCATATAATGGGTAGCTAGTCCATAATGATCACTATGTGTATGAAGGCGCGGCCGAACTGACATGTAATCAAATAAATAAACAGGCCCGGATGTGGATCACACACCACAACACTTGTAATTAGGCTAACCGTTCACCCGTTTGACGAACGTTGTGCTAGCGCGACTAGCCCGGGTGGGGTATGTCAATCCCAGTAGTACTACTAACAATTACCTCGTTAAGTCCATATTAACGGTCCGTTGGGCAAGTATACACCATAGTATCAAGTATATGCAATATCATAAAAAATCCAATGTAATGTAAGTTTATAAAACAGCATGTTTCTCTCCCCCAAAAAGAGTATAAAGTAAAAGTGGGGCTGTAAACTCACCTTGAATTGATGTAATGTATATGAACAAGAACTTCAAAGAATTAGGCAATGCACGGTCAAGCACGATCGATACCTATTATTAATTATACTAAGTCTTTAAAATGTGTTTATTGCGAATTAATATATTTGATAAGTTTCGGGTTGGTTTGGTTTGACATACACGACGTGATATACTAACAATACCATGTATTAATAATATTATCAATATTGATATTAATGATAACAATGGTATAATTATAATGTTAATAATTTTATTTGTGAATAGTTGGTAAAATTATTACATATAATTCTTACCATTAACATAATTAATCCGTAATTAGAATAGTATAAGGTTCATTAATATCTTGATGATTATTGTTTAAAGTCCATTTTATAAAATAAATATTTTATAACATTTGAAATGACTTTTATAAATAAATAAATAAATAGGTTTTTAAAGAAATATTTTTCCAGAAAATAATTATATAATTTCTGAAATAAACAAAGTTTATAAAAACTGTTTATATAATTTTTAGAAATTTTTCCGTATTTTTAAAAGGCTCAAAAGGCCTTTAAAAAAATAAAAGAGGTTGCCCGGGTTCGAACCCGGGACCTCAGGGGTGGCAGGGAAGCAGGGAACCAGTGAACCAAGGCCGCAGCCGCGGTAAACATTGGTTCCAATTTCTTTTAAACAGACCCGTAAGCCCTTCCCCAAATCAAGAACCCCAAATTTTCAATTCTTGATCAATTGACCATTGATTCGAAGTTGTTAATGAAATTAAACATAGGGCTTTTGTTCCCTATGTGAAACCGAGTGTATAGGTATGTTAAATTACCCGATTCGTGTTCGAATTGAAGGTGAATGGTACGATGAACAGGTCGCGGTTTGCCTTGAATCAAACGATGGATAAACGGATATGGAATTCGAATTAACTTTGCAGGAAGCTTTTCTACTTAATGATGATCAATAGCCCTCTATCAATCTCGATCAATATTGCTCGGAAGATGGAGTTCGAGTAGGGTGCAGGTTACGGTCGAAGGTGGTGATTAATGGGGGTGTTTAAGTTTGTTTCAAACGCGATTGAAAGTCGCATTCTATTAGGAACAGTTATAGGGTCTTATATACACGTTTAATTGAAGTATTTTAGTGTTAATGGTGATCGTGGATTGCGTGTTTTGGCCGACAGTGGAGAGGGTCGGTTTCAGTGGAATTCGCACTCGCATTTTTCAATTGAATGGTGACTCACGTTCGACTCCACCACGGGAATGTGTCGGTAACTTTAATTAGGTAAAAACCGCGTCCATTTGGGTGTTTGAAAGGTCGCCGGAGTTGGCCGGGGGAGTCGCCGGACGGCGAGAGGGTCGACGGGGGGAAATGGGTTGGGTTTTGGTTAATTACAGAAATGGTCCCTGTGGTTTAAACTTGTATTTATTTTTTGCCAAAACTCATTTTTAAAGTTTTAAAAATAACAATACAACCCCTCAACTTAATTATTATTATTATTATTATTATTATTATTATTATTATTATTATTATTATTCTTAAATAAAATAAATTGGTTCAATTTATGATAAACGGTGAAAATTTGTTTAATAGTATTTACCGAAAACTCGGGTTGTCACATGTGAGAAACGTATGTAGTCAAGATGGAATTTGTTCCTCTTATTCGTTGAGAGTTAGATGTCTAAGGCCTGATTAAGTTAAATCAACAAGGAATGATCATTCTGTGTCCTTGGATTTAACATGATATCTGTAATAAAAGGATAGATGATTGATTCACCTAAATCATTTCAAGTAGGGTACATGAATGGGATGATGTTATTGAATGGCCATAAGTCATGCGTATTAAGGGTAGTAAACCGTTGTTAGGCGTCATTTACTGCTTGCATCAATCTTCTATGAATCTTGGGCAAGTGGGAGATTGTAGGATTCTATGTGCCCAAGACACTTAGAATATTGATGTGGTTAGTACGTTATGATCCAAGTCGGGTTATACCCAATAACAAGCTTAGCAAACACCAATTAATATTTAATTGATGATATGATCATGCAATTAAATATTTACACCAATTTAGAAAATGGGTTTTCTAAATAAGTTGCATATGAGATGGAACAATTTATTAGGATATTTTGTTCAATAATATTATTTGAAGTGTTATTTAAATTAGTTGTATAACACCAAATAATAATGAGAGTATACTACTTATACAATTAAATGGTTAATTGTTACAAGGCTAGACATGTGTGTGTATGTTTAATCAAAAGAAAATTTTTTTTTTTACAAAAAAAGCCGTCCCATGTAGCATGCATGTGCATGTGTTGTGCTTGCCTTTATTCTCTTGAGAAGAGACACATGCATGCCCTACATGTTTTCCACTAGCTTGGTATTAATAAAAGCATACACATGCCTTTTGACTAGCTCCACTAACTAGCATATTATACTCTCCATCTTCATCAAACATGATATGCAACTAACAACAACAAAAAATTCAGCTCTTAACTCTCTCTCTATCTTACGGAAATGGCAGCAGCATTGAAGGTGGATTTAGAGCTGATTTTTGAGCTGGTTTGATGTTGTTCTTGGTGTGAGATTCTTGCATTACATGATGATGATTCTCATTACATGCAACACAAGAAAGTTTAAGCTCTTTCTCTCTCTAATCCTACGGATTCCAGCAGCTAGAAAATAGGGTTTTCTAGCTGAGATTTGAGCTGCATCTTGGTGTAATCTACCTAACAAGATAAGGTGTTTGCAAGGAGCTTGGGGTATACTAGCTTGAGGACTTCTATCCTTGAAGTCTTGGCTGCATTTTGAGCATCTCCATCTTCATCAAACATCTCTTTTGGTCGACTTTATTGCTGCTGCAGTAAGGTATATCACAGCTCAATGTAGCTGTGATTTTATGTAGTTTTTCACATGTTCATAGCTTGCTAATTCACATAAATGATCCTTTGTTCTTTGGGTTTGTTTTATATATTAATATGGTCATCTAATGAACATATTTTTCAGCTTATAAAAGGGTTTATAAAGTTGTAATTCCGCTGCGTTTTCAGAAAGTTAAATGGTTAAACTATGATTTTATGTTCTAACAAACCCAACATGAACAGTGGTCGTATGACCGGAGAATTTTTCTAAGTGTAGGATGAAAAGTCCAACAGGGCTCATACGCCCAACAGGGCTCATAAGCCCAGCAGTGCTCATACGCCCAGACCCGAAATTTTTTTTTTCTAAGTGTAGCTGGTAAGTCCGACAGTGGTGAAACGCCTGACAGGGCTCTTACGCCCAAATACTTAGACTTTTTAACAGAATTTTCTTGGAGTCTGTGCAGTAGGGTTTCACATGAATGTTGACTGGGACTTATTTGAATGCGAATGATTATGTTTGAATGTAATAATATGCCTTCTCTTAATATTATAATTAACATTATGATTAAGGATATTATTAAGATTATTATTGATATTACTATTAATATTATTAGTATTATTATTATTAATATGCTTATTAATAATAATACTGTATGACTCTACGTGGAATGATCATGATCAAGAATTATTATCATTAATAAAGTGAAAGATTAATGATAAAGAAGAATGGAATGTAAATGAACGTAAGAAAGGCTTGCAAGTAAATGAATGGAGGTGCACACCCCTGGCAGGTGTTAGCTCAACTGTGATGCGGGTTCGCTACCCCGAAGGATGCACACAGGGTCAATCCTTGAGATTGGCATAGAGGTGAGCGACTTGGTGTCGCAACAGACTCACAGTATGTAGGTCAATTTTGTGATTGGCTTAGAGGTGAGCGACTTGGTGTCGCAACAGACTCACAGTATGTAGGTCCATCTTTGTGATTGGCTTAGAGGTGAGCGACTTGGTGTCGCAAAAGACTCACAGCTTAAGAGAAGATTAATGATAAAAGTACGAATTGAACGATGATGAAGATAATAAAAGTATTACCTATGTGTACGTACGATGTATGATCACCTATGAAAATGAGGAACGGTTTTTGAATGAAAAGTAAAGTATTTTAACTATAAAACTAGAACTCACTCAGCAACGCTGACTTTTATGTATTTTCCAGTTGGCAGGTGACAGGTTGCTGAGGATGGTACACGGGGATGGCTACTTGGCGGGCAAGACTGACATCCATTTATGTTTTGACGATACTGTTGTTTTGTAATTCATTCAATTAAACATTTTGTGACTTATGAACTAAAATGTATTGCTTAACAACAGTGTTTTAATGAATGGATGGTTTTTTTGTTAAAATAATTCCGCTGCTCAAAATTTTATTATGTATGTTTTATGCTGTGAATGACCAACTGTGAGGTGCCCGGGAAGGGAGCCTTACAAGTTGGTATCAGAGCCAAAGTTTAAGTGAAACGGGTAAATTTTCAAACTAAACCTTAACTTAAACTGAGAATGGGACGGCATGAGGGATGTCAGCCCGAGTAACCATGTGCCATCAGGTATTGTTTTTCTTGAAAAGTTAATCAGTGTTATGTGCGTGTGCTATGTGACTTATGTGTTCTTAGTAGATTTAGATGCTAATGTAGTCAAGATAGGAAGTGCTTGGGGTGTGAAGAGTAAATTAAGTGGCTAATCACAGCTTGGGGTGTGAAGAGTAAAGTAAGTGGCTAATCACAACTGGCCACTGTAATTAGGGACTTACTATACTTGACATAAACTGAGCTATTACCTTGAATGACTGTTTTAGTGTTTGAATCTTATAGTGCATAGGAAAATGGCTGGGAAGAAACCTTCTAAGGCTGCTAGAGGTAGAGGTCGTCCGCGTACGACTAGGAACAGTACTAAAACTCCTGAGACGACCCCTGTGAACCCCGAGGTTCCTGACCGGAATGAAGAAACTGAGAATGCGAGCCTGAATGCCTCAGCTAGGGAGGCGATTGCTGATAAGGTATACCAGGTCCTACAGGCAGTTATGCCATCTGTAGTGACCGATGTTATTCGTGCTGTGAGGAATGAGGAGAGAAAGGAGAAGGAGGACAGGAGAGGGTCAACTGGGAAGGAAAGCAAGGGAGGAGAGGAACGACTGGATCCGGAGATAGTAGTATCTGATGAAGAGGAAGATGATGTGGTAGGGGTGACGACCAAGGATGCAATTACGGGGCATTCCAGAGGTGCAGGCCCCCGACTTTTGACGGAAATGGCAATGCTGCTGCTGCCCACCGTTGGGTAAGGGAGATGGAGGTGGTACTCGAGATCAGCGAGTGCCGGGAGGATCAGAAGGTGAAGTTTGCCACCCACTCCTTTACTTACTCAGCACTATGTTGGTGGGACAATATTGTCCAAGCTGAGGGCAGCAGGGCCATAGGCAAAATGAAGTGGCCCGAGTTGAAGAAGCTGGTAATTGAGGAATTCTGTCCTCACAGGGAACTTGATAAGATTGAGAGGGAGTTCCTGCAACTCGAGGCGGGAACCATGAACCACCAGCAATACACTGCCAAATTCAATGAGATGGCGAGGCTGGTGCCGGATCAGGTGACACCGGTATCTCGCAAGATTAACCGGTACGTTCAGGGGCTTCCAGCCGACATTCGTAGGCATTTGATTGCTGTACGACCAAGCACTTTTAGGTCGGCAGTGGATTTGGCTGGGAGGCTCTATGACGAAAGGGAGGTAGCGGATGCAGAGGTGAAGAAGGCTAGTGGGGGTGACCGAAACTGGAATGGGAAGCGGTTCGGGCGTGGTGGCTTTACCCCGAACAACAAAAGGATGAGAGTGGATGACCGTAGGGTGGGGTCATCAAGCTCGGGGCCCAGAAGGTGTGGCAAGTACGGGAAGGAGCATACGGGTGAGTGCAAAATGGGGCTCAACGTGTGTTTCAAGTGTGGGAAGCCGGGCCACATCTTGAAAGACTGTAAGGAGCTGAGGTGTTATAACTATGGTGAGGCGGCCATATGAGCAAAGACTGCAGGAAGCAGAGGGTGGAGAGTTCCGGGGCAAAGAAGACGGCCGGGACTGAAGGGCAGAGGGCGAGCGCCAGAGCTTTCACCATGACCAGAGAGGAGGCTAGGACGGACCCCGATGTTGTGTCAGGTACGTTTCTAGTAAATCAAACTCTTGCTTCTGTGTTATTTGACTCTCGTGCTAGTAGGAGTTTCATTTCTGCTACTTTCTGTGCTAAATTGCCTGTTAGTAGTAAATACATTGATGAGCCCTTTGATGTAGAAACTGCTATTGGTAAGTCCACTAGAGTTACGGATGTGATAGAGGACTGTACCATAGAGTTAGAAGGCCATAGGTTTGCTGCTAGATTACATGTGATGCCCCTAGGTGGATTTGATGTAGTGCTAGGGATGGATTGGTTGGCAACCTACGAAGCGAATATCGTATGTCGAAAGAAGATGATTAGACTGACGGCATCTGACGGAAGTCTGGTAACGATATACGGTGATCGGGTAACGATGATTCCGAAGGTGATTTCGATGGCGGTGGCAGGCAAGTGTATGAGGCGTGGGTGCAGCGCCTACTTATGCTACGTAAAGGATGTGGAAGCGCCAACACCATAACTATCTGATGTTCCGGTTGTGTGCGAATTTCCAGATGTATTCCCGGAAGACTTATCAGGATTGCCACCTGATCGCGAAATCGAATTTCAGATCGACTTGATACCCGGGGCCCAACCTGTCGCTAAAGCACCGTATCGATTGGCTCCGACTGAGATGAAGGAGTTGATGGAGCAACTGCAAGAGTTGCTTGACAAGGGCTTCATTAGACTGAGTATCTCTCCTTGGGGTGCTCCGGTCTTATTTGTGAAGAAAAAGGACGGTAGCATGAGAATGTGTATCGACTACCGTGAATTGAACAAGTTGACAATAAAGAATTGGTATCCGTTACCGAGAATCGATGACTTGTTCGACCAGCTCCAGGGTGCCAGTTGGTTCTCAAGGATAGATCTTCGATCTGGCTATCACCAGTTGAAGGTGAAGGAGCAGGACATTTCTAAAACAGCTTTCTGTACGCGTTATGGACACTATGAGTTTCTCGTTATGTCATTTGGTCTAACTAACGCGCCAGCTGCTTTTATGGATTTGATGAACCGAGTGTGTCGGCCAATGTTAGATAAATCAGTGATTGTGTTCATCGATGATATTCTGATTTATTCAAGGAACGAAGAAGAGCATGCCAGTCACATTCGGGAAGTGTTGGAGACTTTGAGGAGGGAGAAACTGTATGCTAAGTTCTCCAAATGTGCGTTCTGGCTACGCGAGGTATAATTTCTGGGTCACGTGGTAAATGCAGAGGGGATCATGGTGGACCCAGCAAAGGTTGAGGCTGTGATGCAATGGAAATCACCAAAGACGCCATCCGAGATTCATAGCTTCTTGGATTGGCGGGCTATTACAGGAGATTTATTCAAGACTTCTCCAAGATAGCCTCACCTTTGACAAAATTGACCCGTAAGGACGTGAAATTCGTGTGGGGTCGAGAGCAGGAGACGGTCTTTGAGGAGTTGAAGACAAGACTAACACAAGCTCCTGTTTTGACTTTACCCGAAGGGAATGAAGACTTAGTGGTCTATCAGATGCATCTTATTCTGGGCTAGGTTGCGTGTTGATGTAACGTGGAAGGGTAATAGCCTATGCATCTCGACAGCTGAAAACCCACGAAGTCAACTATCCCACACATGATCTAGAATTAGCTGCGGTGGTTTTCGCGTTGAAGATCTGGCGGCACTACCTATACGGGACGAAGTGCACCATCTTCACAGACCACAAAAGCTTGAAGTACTTGTTCCAGCAGAAAGATCTAAACATGAGGCAAAGGCGATGGTTGGAGCTCATAAAGGATTATGACTGCGAAATCCATTACCATCCGGGCAAGGCCAACGTGGTGGCCGATGCCCTTAGCCGAAAAGAAAGGCCTGAGCCGATTCGGGTGAAGGCTTATCAGTTAATCATGACCTCCGATGTAATGACACAGGTTAGGGAGTTTCAAGATGAGGCTTTGAAAGAAGATCGTCTTAACTCCGAAAGGATGAGAGGTCTGGTTACGGAATTGGGTGAGAACACTCTTGGTGTTAAGACCCGATTTGGGCGAATGTGGATCCCCCGATACGGGGATCTACGTGGAAGAATCATGGATGAGGCCCATAAGACCCGATACTCCATTCACCCCGATGCTACCAAAATGTACCACGATATGAAGAAGGATTACTGGTGGCCGGGTATGAAACGCGACGTAGTGGAGTACGTGAGTAAGTGCCTGACTTGTTTACAAGTGAAGGCGGAACACCAGAAACCCTACGGGAAGATCCAACCGTTGGATATACCCGAGTGGAAGTGGGAGCACATCACCATGGATTTCATCACGAAGTTACCACGTACCCCTAAGGGGTATGATGCCATATGGGTGATAGTTGACCGTTTGACAAAGAGTGCCCACTTCCTACCGATCCGCGAAACGTACTCATCCGAGAGATTGGCAGATCTATTCATCAAAGAAATTGTAGCTCGTCATGGTGTACCGGTGTCTATTGTGTCTGACCGCGACACCCTGTTTACCTCTAAGTTTTGGAAAAGATTTCATGATGCAATGGGGACGAGGCTACACATTAGTACAACATATCACCCTCAGACAGATGGTCAGTCTGAGAGGACGATCCAAACACTCGAGGACATGCTTCGGGCGTGCGTGATCGATTTTGGAGGAAGTTGGGACAACCACCTGCCGTTAGCAGAATTCTCGTACAACAACAGTTACCATGCCAGCATTGGCATGGCACCCTACGAGATGCTATACGGTAGGAGATGTAGGACGCCCGTATGTTGGGGAGACATTGGGCAGAAAGAACTGGGAGGTGTTCAGGTGATTGAAGCAACGACTGATAAATTAGAAAAGATCAAAGCCTTCATGAAGGCGGCGAAAGATAGGCAAAAGTCGTATGCTGACAAGAGGCGAAGACCGATAGAGTTCAAGGTTGGTGACCGAGTCATGTTGAAGGTCTCACCTTGGAAAGGAATTATTAGATTCAGGAAAAGAGGTAAGCTAAGCCCGAGATACATAGGACCTTTCCGAATTATCGCACGAGTAGGAGAGGTGGTCTATCGACTTGAGCTGCCAGATGAGTTAAGTGGAATTCATCCCACGTTCCATGTATCTCATCTAAGAAAGTGCTTAGCTGAGAAGACATGGTTGTACCACTGGAGGATATCGAGGTGGATGAGAGGCTCAACTACGTGGAGCAACCAGTGGCAATCATTGATCGTAAGGAAAAGAGGTTAAGGAATAAAGTGGTTCCTCTTGTGCGTATACAGTGGAAGCACAGGAAGGGATCCGAGTCTACGTGGGAGACTGAAGAAGAAATGAGACAGCACTACCCACATCTGTTCGAGGAATAACAGGTTTCGGGGACGAAACCTATATAAGGGGGGTGGACTTGTAACACCCGTAATTTCTTATTAAAGAAATTAAAGAACGAAATAGAAAGAAAAAGGAAAGAAAACAAAAGTCTACTTTTGTGGAAGGGCCAAAAGTGCCAAATGGGCAAACTTCCTATTAATTTTGATACAAAAGGTGGTATGGCCACCCACTCTTGTTCACATCATCACCATCTTCGGACATTTAGAGAGAGAAAGCAGCAAAAGCAGAGAATTCTCGGGATTTTTGAAGAAGAACCATAAAGCTCGAAGTTTTTGGTGAGAAACCCCGAAATTTTGATGTTTAGGATGATTCTAGAACCGTTTGTGTACTTATAAATGTGACCTGTGTGTTCGGTGGTGTGTGTGTGTGTTTTAGGTGTTAGAAACGACCGAGAAGTTCAAGGAAGGGATATCGAAACCCGAAGACAACAAAGGTGAGTTTCTAGACCCCTTTTTTACCCGTTTTTAAATGATTTGGGGCTGGAAAATGCATGTAAGTATTTTTTTATAAATTTGGGTATGATACCCGTATGATATGAATGTATGTATGTTTATGTTTATGTTAAGTTTATGCCTGGAAATCATGTGTGCATGTTTAGAACTAGGTATTATGATGTTTGGGATTTGAAACTTGAATTAGAATCATGTATAGGCTGCTAATACGCCTAGCAAACCCAAATAGGAGTTATGTGTCTGGGAAATTGACTTAGGAAAACCAAGTGTAAGATAATGAGTCCCAATAGTGCTCAAACGCCCGAGTTTTTACCTTAGAAAATATTCTAAGTAAAGGTCATGAGTCACAATAGTGCTCATGAGTCCCAACAGTACTTATGAGTCTAGAAATTTACTAAGTATGGGGGGTGAAAATTCTGAACAGTGGTCGTATGACCGGAGAATTTTTCTAAGTGTAGGATGAAAAGTCCAACAGGGCTCATACGCCCAACAGGGCTCATACGCCCAGCAGTGCTCATGCGCCCAGACCCGAAATTTTTTTTTCTAAGTGTAGCTGGTAAGTCCGACAGTGGTGAAACGCCTGACAGGGCTCTTACGCCCAAATACTTAGACATTTTAACAGAATTTTCTTGGAGTCTGTGCAGTAGGGTTTCACATGAATGTTGACTGGGACTTTTTTGAATGCGAATGATTATGTTTTAATGTAATAATATCCCTTCTCTTAATATTTTAATTAACATTATGATTAGGGATATTATTAAGATTATTATTGATATTACTATTAATATTATTAGTATTATTATTATTAATATGCTTATTAATAATAATACTGTATGACTCTACGTGGAATGATCATGATCAAGAATTATTATCATTAATAAAGTGAAAGATTAATGATAAAGAAGAATGGAATGTAAATGAACGTAAGAAAGACTTGCAAGCAAATGAATGGAGGTGCACACCCCTGGCAGGTGTTAGCTCAACTGTGATGCGGGTTCGCTACCCCGAAGGATGCACACAGGGTCAATCCTTGAGATTGGCATAGAGGTGAGCGACTTGGTGTCGCAACAGACTCACAGTATGTAGGTCAATTTTGTGATTGGCTTAGAGGTGATCGACTTGGTGTCGCAACAGACTCACAGTATGTAGGTCAATCTTTGTGATTGGCTTAGAGGTGAGTGACTTGGTGTCGCAAAAGACTCACAGCTTAAGAGAAGATTAATGATAAAAGTACGAATTGAACGATGATAAAGATAATAAAAGTATTACCTATGTGTACGTACGATGTATGATCACCTATAAAAATGAGGAACGGTTTTTGAATGAAAAGTAAAGTATTTTAACTATAAAACTAGAACTCACTCAGCAACGCTGACTTTTATGTATTTTCCAGTTGGCAGGTGATAGGTTGCTGAGGATGGCACACGGGGATGGCTACTTGGCAGGCAAGACTGACATCCATTTATGTTTTGACGATACTGTTGTTTTGTAATTCATTGAATTAAACATTTTGTGACTTATGAACTAAAATATATTGCTTAACAACAGTGTTTTAAATGAATGGATGGTTTTTTGTTAAAATAATTCCGCTGCTCAAAATTTTATTATGTATGTTTTATGATGTGAATAACCAACTGTGAGGTGCCCGGGAAGGGGCCTTACAAGTTCTATAGAGTAGCAGTAAGACCTGCTATATTATACAGAACAGATTGTTGGGTCATGAAGAAGTCACAAGGGCGGTAGATAGAGGTCGCTGAGATGAGAATGCTGAGGTGGATGTGCAGCCACATAAGGATGGATCAGATAAGGAAGAACGTGTTCCGATAGAGATTAAGGGTGGCAAATATCACTGATAAAATTCGGGAGGGGAGATTGAGATGGTTTGAACATGTGAAGAGGAGACAGATGACAATACCGGTTAGAACTGTAGATAACATTATCTTAGATGTTAAGAGGGGTAGAGGAAGACCAAAGTTGACATGGGAGGAGTTGATTAGGCGGGACATGTTAGAGTTGCACCACTCTGAGCACATGATCGAGGATATGAGTGACTGGAGGCGTAGATTTAAGGTTAACGACGGTTAGTGGGAGTCGGTTGAGATAGGCATGCTTGTGACATAGGTTCGTTTCCTTTATATGTACAGTGCTATCACAAGATTAAGAATAAGAGCTTTTATTAAAATCTCAGAGCAGAGTAATTAGGAGTGTTGTTATTGAGTGTGCACTTTTATTTTAAAATATATCTGCCTTTTTGTTCATTGCTTGAGATGTGTATATGGGTCTATTGTCGTTATGTTTTGATAAACTATTATTTGAAATATACGAGATGTGCCAGTAATCTTGTGTTTTTTATTTTGTCGAGCCGGGGTCTCATTGGAAGCGGTCTCTATATACTAAAAGATAGAGGTAAGATTTGCCATCATCCAGCCCCTCCCAGACCCTGCTTTTAGTGAGATATACTGGGTATGTTGTTGTTGTTAATCTTATATTTTTCAATTTTTCTTGTTTTTGATTCAATCTTTCATTTTTATTTCTATGCAACATCCTATTCTAGTGCGTGGGATAACATTATTTGTTCAATGTAGGTGAAGCCTTAGTGCTAACTGTCCTATTAGTATTATTAATATCGTAGTAAATTTATCTGTCTTATTCATTGCCTAATATCGTAGTAAAATTTATCTGCCTCAAACCTGTTTCAATGCTGTTGTGTTTGCTTTTATGACATATGTTTAATTGCTTATGTGAGGTATGCATTATATTCTAATTGTTATGTGTATGCTATTGCTTATGTGATATGTGTAATGTATGCAATATAATCTGGGTATTTTATTTATGAACATGCATATGCATATACAAAACTCTTATATGATGTATGTTTATATGATATATGAACTACAATTTGGTTGTTATCGTTGTCGAGTCAGTGGTCTCTTTGAAAGCGGCCTCTCTGTCTCCCAAAATAGAGGAAAGACTGGTCACCACCTACACCTTCCAGACCCTACTCTCAATTGGACATACTAGTTATGTTTGTTTGTTTGTTTGTTTATACCATTCTAGTATTTTGTTTATCTCGACTCTTATGAATAACAATTTTAACCACGCATAGAATTAAATATATTTGACTATTAGATTTTGAAAGAACCAACCAACATTAATGTAAAAGTTACCATTATTATGATGATAAAAGAAAATAAATGAAAAAATAAAATAAGGCTTAAATCGAATTTATCTGTGAATTTTATGTGAGGGTATAACTAGTAAAAATAAAATAAAAAAATGTGTATATATAACAACATCCAATTAAGGTTAAAATTATATAGCAGGGCATCTACCTTATCACATAAGTGGATCTAACTTTGAATCCTATTGTTATGAACTTTTGTGTGTATATACGAGTATTTCTGACTCGTACATATTTAGTGGCGTACAAATTTGTTTTTTTTAGAAACCGGTTTCGGTTTCAACCTAAACCAGTTTGGTCAACAATGGTCAAAACCGTTTTGGCCTCAAACCGGTTCGTGTTCCAAACTGGGTTTAGGTTTGGGAATCCCGACCCTATACAAACCGATTTTGGTCGGTTTGGAAATCAGTTCGTGTTTTTTTTAATTTTTTATTTATTATAAATAATCATTATAAAGTAATTAAAAATATAAACTATGAAATCATAAAAATAAAATTATGAGAGATGATAAATTAAATACATAATTAATTGTTTTTATAATCACATGACACATTTTTGAGATTTTTAAAAGTATAGAGCGTTTTAAGTTGTTGTGATTTAACCAAACATATAATACGTATTTATACTAACCTAATGAGGGTATAATGGTAAAACACAAAAAATGTCAAAAATGCCCTAAACGGTCAAAAAAACAGCTATATTAACGTTACATAACGAGTATTTTTTAAAAACCGGTTTGGGAATCCTTGAAAACTGGTTTGCGGTCCAAAATATGGGAAATCGATGGAAAACGGCGGTGCGGGTCAGTTTGGGACCGGTTTGGGCCAAATTGTTTTTTTTAACTGGTTTTGATTTTTTAGACCGAACCGGTTTTTTTGCCCATCTTTAACATATTTAATATTATCCTGTGATAAAACTGATGTTTTGCGTTACGACAACTCATCAAGAAAATTGATAAAAACTAGATATGCCCCTCGCGCGTTGTTGCGGGTTCTTTTGTAAGGATCAATATATTCTTGTAATATACGTTTTTAACACAATGTGAATTGGCGACTGTCCGATATTAGATAGTTAAACATATTGTAGTCAAAGATCTCTAACCTGCTCAATATGAGTATGTAAAAAAATGCACAGTAAACTTCACATTTACTGATTCACAAATAACCAATACAACTTCTTAGGGACTAAATATTGCCCTACTACCACTATGAAATATAAAAAACCTACTAATGAGGCTCAACTTAATGTTTTAATAACACATTCCTGAATTGTTGCGTAACTAAAAAAGAATTTAAATACACAAATAATATTGAAACAATTAAGTTAACAATTTTTCCAAAAAACCTAAGCTTTCCAAAAGCACATCACATTGTATTCACCGTTTTTCAACCAATTTTCTACAAAATTTCACTAAAGCTTATTATGGGTTTATAGATAAAGATGAAACATGTGAGAACAATTTGCAGATTAATTGTCACATCCCGGTGGAAGCGTGAAGCGATTTCTGTGTGTGACTTGTTTGTTCAGAACGCAATTGATTATAAAAAAATTAGACCACAACAATATTAATACATAAAACACATAATTTGATTATATAAATCATAAGTTAGGATTACATCATTACATATAAAGTCAAAATTTGATATAATCCTTATAACAACTTTTATTTAACTAAACATCTTTAAATGCGATGTAAATGCGCGTCCACTACAACACTGTCATCGTATATGTTGACGGTTAGATTTACACAACCCTTCCCACGACTTCACCCCAGCAGTTGTATACATAAAAAGAGAAGTCTATATTGTTAGTCATTTTCACCGGAAAAAGCATACTCAAATAGTCAACGCAAAGTTGGTGAGGTCATAGGTTTATTTTCAGACAAAACAATTTATTGATACACCAATTACAACCAAACCTGTTCACATATAATTTATACTGTCACGAAACGATTCACAAAATCAGATAATATTACATCACAACACTCATTCTATTGGTGCAGAAAATATTTAAATAACATCACAACACTTATCCTGTTGGTGCAAAATATTCGCCTAAGTAGCGCTACCAATATTATCAGACGGTTCCTCATTCGAATTAATGGTTGTATCACAAATGACAGCACATCTCAAAATAGTTTCAAAATAATGCATCAACATAAACAGTATGCTTTTTCCCCCAAAAACTTTACAAACACCAAAATGGAGCTATGAGTCTCACCTGTTTTTCAAAATGTAAACTATAAAAATAATTATAAGTTAGATAAAATTTCTTTAAAATTTTTAGAACCTCAGATATAAACAAATTCTTAAATTTAGCTGTAAGATAGTAAAATATTATTACCATAAAATTCTCAATTTTTATTTTACTATATATAAATTATTATAATTATTCCAAATTCTTCAAAAATTACCAAAAATAGCTAATGTTATCCAAAAATTCCTAAAATTTACAGAATATTACTTCAATAGTTTATATCATCCCATCAATTTCCTGATGTCTAAATCACAACATATTTATTTCTTTAAATCCTACAATATTCCCAAAATTCATTAAAAATACTATATAACTCCAAAAATTATGAAAATTACACCATCTGTTGAATTTGATTTATAATTGCGTCATTGAATTTTTTATGATTTATGGTATTGATTAATTATTTCTTTTGATTTTTCCTTTACAGATCACTTAAAAATTCATTTTTCAAAACAAAATAAGGAAATAAATTACAAAATAATTCCTCGAGCTTTTATATCTCAAAAAAGTCATTCTGTGATTTTTCTAGAATTTTTCTGAATTTATTTGTATTTTTGAGTATTTTCTTTATTTTAAATAATTTATATAAATTATTTTACTTATTATATTTTTACTAAAATTTACAGAATGATAAGTCAATATTTTTCTAAAAATTTTACAATGTTTATTCCCACAATCATAGTTATATATATATTAAACTGATTTTTGTAAGTTGATACATCTTTTTATTGAAAATTTCTTTTATATAACTTTGGGTTGTCAACATCCATCTATTTTCTTTAGGTTATAAAACCTTTTTAATATATTTAACATATTTGTATGATTATGTGAAGAATTTGTGAGTTTAATCATAAGATTTGTTTATATGTGTTGTTTAGACACATATATATACATTTTGGTAACTTGACTAGTTATGTTTTAGAGATTATAACCTTGATTTTGATAAAAGAGGGGGATGATAACTGATGGCAGCCTCTTTCTCCTTCGAACCGAATTAAGCGAAGGTCTCCAAGCCTTGTTCTTCTTGTAACCGAGAAGTTAAAGAAAAAGAGTGGTAGTATAGAGGTGACCGTGGGTGGAGATGATGGTATTCGATTGAAGGGATGGTGTAAAGGTGGTGATGGTCGCGGTTGTTGATAGTTGTGTGGGGGCCGAGAGGTGAAGGGATGTGGTGATCGCGGTTGTTTGATGGTTGTGACTTATAAACCGAGAGATGCAAGGAGATTGGAAGTGGTTTTTGTTTGTGATGTGTTGGTGTTTAAGATGGTAGAGTCCGAGAGTTTTTAAGGTGCAATGGGTCGGTTGCCATTAATGGCACAATCATGAGTTCTATATCTAGTTTAGGTGAGTGTCATTCCTTAGGTTTGCTTAGTCAATACATAGGCTTAGGTGGTGGTTAAAGAGATGGTCATGGTGGCATGCAAGGTGGCGGCCAAGGGGAGGTGCTAAGTGTTCGAGCAAGGATGCTAGCGAGTCATCAACGATCTTAATTGCAATGTTAGATGTTTAATCAAGTTGGTAACGAACCGGGTTTTAAGTGTTTAGTAAAGCTTTAGTTAGTGTTTAAGTGTTAGTGGTTTATTTAGTTTCATTTTTGATGTTATGTTACTATTGATGTTCCATTATATTGTGGTGTTTAGTTGGTTTTGACATGGTTCATTTAGTCTCATAATGTTGAAGTAATTTTTATCAAACAATGTTTGGTAACATAAACTTATACGTATGACTACATGCATACGTAAATTTTGATCCATGCATACATAATTTTTCATGCAAGCATGCAAACATAAATAATACATTCATACATGCATGCACCCTACCTAGACTTATATATATATATATTTGGTAATGGTTTTTATATATATAAGCATGTATGTGTCAATAATTCTTATATATACATATATGCAAGCAAACATGCATATGTAAAATATATATATACATGACATGCATAAGTGACTAAATAATATTAATAAGGTGTTCATCATAATATAAAATTTTCTTTAAGATATACAATCGTTTAATCTTATTTCTAAGGTTGTCACATTCTCCCCTGTTAAAAGAATTTCATCCCGAAATTTGTTGGAGTGTGATTTCTTAAATTTTAGAAGAACTTTATCTGATCATTACCTCTGAATAAGTGGGGGTATTTCTTCTTGATCTCATCTTCTCTTTCCCATGTGTATTCTGGTCCTCTCTTTGCATTCCATTTAACTTGTACTATAGGGATTCTATTCTTTCTTAATCTTTTTACTTCTTTATCTACAATGGCTACTGGTTCTTCCACAAAATGAAGTTTTCTATCTATTTTAACTTCTTGAATTGGTATCTTTAAAGTCTCATCTGTTAGACATTTCTTGAGGTTGGATACATGAAATGTGTTATGAACTTCACTTAATTCTTGAGGTAATTCCAACTTATATGCCACAAGACCAATCTTATCAATGATTTTAAATGGACCAACATACCTAGGGTTTAGCTTACTTGGTTTTCCAAATCGGAAGATTCCTTTTGAGGGAGATATCTTTAGATAAACCCTGTCTCCAATTTGAAATTCCAATGGTTTCCTTCGTTTGTCTGCATAACTTTTCTGTCGATCACGAGATGCTTTCAATCTATTTTTAATATCAGTGACCTTGTCCGTGGTTTCTTGGATTAATTCAGGACCTGTAATTTGTCTATCACCTATTTCATTCCAACACAAGGGTGATCTACACTTTCTTCCGTACAAAGCTTCAAATGGAGCTACCCTAATACTAGAGTGATAACTATTATTGTATGAAAATTATATTAATGGTAAGTGGCTATCCTAATTTCCACCAAAATCTATAGCAAAAGCTCTTAACATATCTTCTAGTGTTTGTATTGTCCTTTCCCTTTGTCCATTAGTTTGTGGATGATAGGCTGTACTTAAGTTCACTTGGGTTCCTAAGGCTTTTTGTAATGTCTGCCAAAATCTGAAAGTAAATCTACTGTCTCTGTCTGATATGATGGATACAGGTATTCTATGTCCAGACACAATTTCTTTTATGTAAATTCTTGCAAGTCTTTCTATCTTATAATCTTCTCGTATGGGTAAGAAATGAGCTGACTTAGTCAATCTATCTACTATAACTCAAATTGTGTCGTATTCATTTATGGTTCTTGGTAGTTTGGTTATAAAGTCCATTGTAATCTGATCCCATTTTCATTCTGGAATTTCTGGTTGCTGTAGGTATCCTGAAGGTTTTTGATATTCAGCTTTTACTCTTGAACAAATATCACATTGTTTCACGAATTCTCCGACTGATTTTTTCATGCCTGGCCACCAGTATTGGCTTTTCAAATCCTTGTACATTTTATTATTTCCTGGATGTACAGAATATCTTGACTTATGTGCTTCTTGTAGGACAATTGTTCTAATCGTGTTATTGTCAAGTACCCAAATTCTCCCTTTAAACCTCAGAATTCAATCTTTTTCTTCCTTCATATCTTTTAATAGTCCCTTCAGTTTCAACATATCCTCTTGTTGAGTTTCCCGAATTTGATTTAACAAATCTGAACGTAATTCTATTCTCAAAGCACGTATTCGTAATAGTTTAACCCTTTCTTTTCTACTTAAAGCATCAGCAACTACATTTGCTTTACCATGATGATACTTAATTTCACAGTCATAATCACTTAATATTTCTACCCATCTTCTCTGCCTCATATTTAGCATTTTCTGATCAAAGATATGTTGCAGACTTTTATGATTCGTATATATTATACACTTAGTCCCATACAGTTAATTTCTCCAAATTTTTAATGCAAACACTACTGCTCCTAATTCTAGATCATAGGTGGTATAGTTCTTTTCACTACCCCTAAGTTGTCTGGATGCATATGCTATTACTTTATCTTTTTGCATTAAAACACATCCAAAACCTTGATGTGATGCATCACAATATACTACAAAATTATATGTCTCTTCTGACAAAGCTAAAATGGGTGCACTACACAACATATTTTTGAGGAGTTCAAAAGCTTCATTTTGTTTTTCTTCCCATATATACCTTCTATCTTTTTGGGTCAATTCTGTCAAAGGTTGAGCTATTCTTGAGAAGTTTTCTATAAATCTCCTGTAATATCCTACTAGACCTAAGAATTATCATATTTCAGTTGGGGTTTTTGGAATTTTCCATTTCTTGTCTGCTTCAATCTTTGTTGGATCAACTTGAATCCCATTCTGATTAACTATGTGTCCTAGGAATTGTACTTCTCTTTTCCAAAATTCACATTTGAGATTTTTGCATACAACTTTTCCTTTCGTAATAATTCCAAAGTTAACCTCAGGTGTTTTTCGTGGTCTTCCTTATTTTTAGAGTAAATCAGAATGTCATCTATGAAGACTATAATGAATTTATCTAAATAGGGTTTGCACACTCTATTCATTAAATCCATAAACACTGCTGGAGCATTGGTTAATCCAAATGACACTACAAGAAATTCATAGTGTCCGTATCTAGTCCTGAATGCAGTTTTAGATATATCGTCATCCTGTACTCTTAACTGATGATATCCAGATCTTAAATTTATTTTAGAAAAATAACTAGATCCTTGTAATTGATCAAATAAATCATCAATCCTAGGGAGAGGATATCTATTCTTTATAGTAACTTTATTAAGTTCTCTATAATTAATACACATCCTAAAAGTTCCATCTTTCTTTTTGACAAACAGAACTGATGCTCCCCAAGGTGATACACTAAGACGTATAAATCCCTTATCTAATAGTTCTTGTAATTGGGTCATCAGTTCCTTCATTTCAGTTGGTGCTAAACGATATGGTGCTTTAGCAATAGGGGTTGTTCCTAGTATTAATTCTATTTTAAACTCTACTTGACGAGTGGGTATTAATCCAGGTAATTCATCAGGAAAAACGTCAAGGTATTCAATAATAATAGGAACACTTCCTAAATTCCCTTTATCAAGCTTTGCATTAACTATATGAGCTAAAAAAGCTAAACATTTCTTATTTAAGCATTTTTGTGCTTTCTCGCAGGAAATTAGTTTCATAATAACATTTGGTCTGTCACCGTATATACATAGATTTTTATTTTCCTTATTCAAAGTAACTTTTATCATTTTCTTATCACATATAATTTTAGCATGGTTCTTACTCTACCAATCCATACCTACTACAATATCAAATCCTCCTAATTTAATAGGAATCAGATTTATATCAAAACAATATTCATCTAAATTCAAAATACAGTTAGTAATAATTTCACCAGCTTTTATTACTTTACCATCAGCTAATTCTATTACATATTTATGTCTTAGTTTCTCAGAGGTTAAACTAAGTGATGGTTTAAAGGTATTTGAAATAAAACTACGAGTTGCTCCTGTATCAAATAATATTTTTGCGTACTGATTGTTGATAAGGAACGTACCCGTTACCACTTCTGGTTCATGACGAGCTTCTTCAGCTTGTATTACGAAAGCTCTTCCGCGGGGGTTGTTTTGGTTAATTGGAGCCTTGCCTTTCCGTTGTGGACATTCATTACGAAAATGGTTCTCGTTTCCATACTGAAAGCAGACTGGTTTAGGGTTGGTGGGGTTCTTGCAATCTCGGGATATATGTCTTTTCTTCTTGCAATTATAACAAACCACTGTCATACAGTTTCCTGAATGATATCTTTGGCAGATATTGCACTGTGGTTGTCTATCTATTTTCTTTCCCTAAGCTGTTCCTAAAACATTTCTTTGTGGAGGTCGGGTTATTCTTTTCTGAGGGTTTTCTCCAAATCTCCTTCCTGTGTGGTTTTCATTCCACTTTCTTTTCTCTTCTATTTTTGGATTGCTTAAGGATCCATTCCTGATCATTTCATCTGTCAAACTTCCTGACAGGATTACTGCTTCCTGGAAAGTTTTGGTCCTTGCGGATTTTACTAATCCTCTTATTTGTGGTAGTAGTCCCCAAATATATCTTCCTATCCTTTTCGATTCAGGGGTTATTAGATGTGGTACTAACCTGGACAGTTCATTATACCTGTCGGTATATTCCCGGTGTGCAGCTCCTTTCATTTCTAGTGCCAAAAATTCAGCCTCTAATTTTCCTATTTCATTTTAAGGACAATATTTCTCTATCACTAGATTTCTAAAATCTTCCCAACTTATCTTATTCATAATATGCCTACCTTTAGTGTCTACCTTCATTTTCCACCAGGACTGTGCCTCTCCTTTCAGTGAATGCGAAGCAAATAATGTCTTGTAACTCTCAGCACAATTACTAATTTCCAAGACTGCTTCCATTTCATCTAACCATCGTAAGGCTTGCACAGCTCCTTCTTTTCCATCAAATCTCGGGGTCTGCAGGACATAAAGGAATTGTAAGAGCATCCTTTCGAGACTCCATTCAGGATGTCTTCCTCCTTTTGTTCTTCTGAATTAATATTTTCAGGCCTTTCCTGTGGGTGTGAGGTGGTTCCAAAGTTCAGATTTTGTTGTAGTTGGGTTATCAGAGTAGGTAAGGTAGCTTCTATTTGTTGGGCTACTATTTGAGAAATTCTGTCATTTTCATTTGTGTCAGTATTCATAGGTGTTTCTTACCCAAGTCGGGTTCTAGGTCGTCCCACTCGAGTTGTTCTTCGTACAGACTGAGTGTTTCTTTTTGGCGGCATGACTCACTATAGTGAATTATAATATTAGTATCATAAATGGATATTCTAACACAAATTTATTTAGCACATATCAAATAAGCATTTCAACACAAAAATATATAATTATATCATTAAGTTCTTATTTCTTTATTCTGACAAGTTAGACTGTAGCTTTCTAGTTCTTGGGAATCCATTCCCATATCTTTGTGAAGATATTTTTCTTAGGTATTTTGAGTTTCTTGATATCCTTCTGGATTATCCAGATCCCTTGTTGTATTTTCTTGAGTTTCCTAAGGGTCCGCTGAGCTGTCTTCACTTGGTTCAACTTTTGTCTTTCAATTATCTTACATTCGTTCCCGGAGGAATCAGAATTTTGTATTTCTATGTCCTCAGCTTGCTTAGTTACAAATCTGTCTCCACGTCGTATCTTTTTCCTAGGGGTATTAATTGTATATCCTACAATGTGTATCGGTGCGTGTCGAACATAAAATTTTGACTCATTTTCAACTTCCAGTTAAGGGATTTCCATAGCTTATTGGGATCTAGTTCAGGTGTTATTTCCTTAAAGTTGCTATGGTCTGAGCACTCGGAAGGATCAGTCTCATTGTAGTACCTATCTGAATTCATAACTGCAAGAATTTCTTTATAATTTTTCACAAAATGGTTAGTCACATATTTTTATTATAATTATTAAAGTTAAGCATAGAATCATAGAATTTCACATAAAATCATATCACACAAGTATATATATATTTATCATTATTTGAGCTTATGGTTATAGTCTAGGTATTTTTATAGTACCTAATTCTCTATAACTAATGGCTTTGATACCAACCTGTCACATCCCGGTGGAAGCGTGAAGCGATTTCTGGGTGTGACTTGTTTGTTCAGAACGCAATTGATTATAAGAAACTAGATCACAATAATATTAATACATAAAACACATAACTTGATTATATAAATCATAAGTTAGGATTACATCATTACATATAAAGTCAAAATTTATATAATCCTTATTACAACTTTTATTTAAATAAACATCTTCAAATGCGATGGAAATGCGCGTCCACCACAACACTGACATCGTATATGTTGACGGTTAGATTTACACAGACCCTTCCCACGACTTCACCCCAGCCGTTGTATACATCAAAAGAGAAGTCTACATTGTTAGTCATTTTCACCTGAAAAAACATACTCAAATAGTCAACGTAAAGTTGGTGAGGTCATAGGTTTATTTCCAGACAAACACAATTTATTGATGCACCAATTACAACCAAACCTGTTCACATATAATTTATACTATCACGAAACGATTCATAAAATCAGATAATATTACATCACAACACTCATTCTGTTGGTCCAGTAAATATTTAAATAACATCACAACACTCATCCTGTTGGTGCAAAATATTCTCCTAAGTAGCGCTACTAATATTATCAGATGGTTTCTCATTCGAATAATGGTTGTATCACAAATGACAGTACATCTCAAAATAGTTTCAAAATAATGTATTAACATAAACAATATGCTTTTTTCCCAAAAACTTTACAAACACCAAAATGGGGCTATGAGTCTCACCTGTTTTCCAAAATGTAACCTATAAAAATAATTCATAAGTTAGATAAAATTTCTTTAAAATTTTTAGAACCTCAGATATAAACAAATTCTTAAATTTAGCTGTAAGATAGTCAAATATTATTACCATGAAATTCTCAATTTTTATTTTACTATATATAAATTATTATAATTATTCCAAATTCTTCATAAATTACCAAAAATAGATAATGTTATCCAAAATTCCCAAAATTTTACATAATATTACTTCAACAGTTTATATTATCTATAAATTTCTTGATATCTAATTCACAGCATATTTCTTTTGTAAATCCTACAATATTACCAAAATTTATTAAAAATATCTATATAACTCTAAAAATTATGAAATTTACATAATCTGTTTAATTTTATTTATAATGGCTTAATTGAAGTTTTCATGATTTATGGTACGGATTAAGTATTTCTTTTGATCTATGCGTACATAATTTTTCATGCAAGCATGCAAACATAAATAATACATTCATACATGCATGCACCCTACCTAGACTATATATATATATATATATATATATATATATTTGGTAATGGTTTTTATATATATAAGCATGTATGTGTCAATAATTCTTATACATATATATGCATGCAAACATGCATACGTAAAATATATATATACATGACATGCATAAGTGACTAAATAATATTAATAAGGTGTTCGTCGTAATATAAAATTTTCTTTAAGATATACAATCGTTTAATCTTATTTCTAAGGTTATCACATTAATCATGCAAATGTGCGAACAAAAGCCTAAATAACTTGCTTGTAGCCGCTAGAGAAGAAGTTTATCACCGACAGCCTTGATGTGAACCGATATCGATAGAGGGTGGTGTCCTCGTGGAAGAGAAGAAGCAGACATCCGGAAAGCAACAATCGTCGTTGGTAGACAGTGACGGGGAAGAAAATAAGCAGCCAAACCGTCGTCGTTTATTCCTACCAGACTGTAACACAACCACTGCTGCCGCTGTCGACACCGGTATGGTCGATCTCCATCTGTTGCATGCTCCTAGCGGGCCACCTCCCTTGATTACCATCGCTTCATCGACTTTTCTTTTTAGATTAGAGAGCAAGAAAAAGAGAGCGTCTTGTACCTTTTGTACTATCTTGTGTACCTTGTGAGAACCTTTTACAAATTATCAAAACTATAGTGATAAATTTAGCTGGGGACACCGCAGGGGTTTTTAGGGAGAAACCGGATCAAAAGGTCACGGTTTGGCCAAACCTTGACACTTTGGGGAGAAACCGGATCAAAATGTCACGGTTTGGTCAAACCGTGACCTTTTGAGATATTTTTTTGAATCAAAAGGTCACGGTTTTGCCACCATGTGACCTCTTACACACACGGTGCTCGAGGGGCAGGTGCACTAATCGAGAGGAAATCAGATTCAAAAAATAACTCAAAAGGTCACATTTTGGCCTCCATGTGACCTCTTGCTTTTTTTTGTATTATTATTATTATTATTATTGTTATTATTATTGTTATTATTATTATTATTATTATTATTATTATTATTATTATTATTATTATTATTATTATTATTAACCGTAACCTTTTATTTTCTGGATACACAAAATAATACTATTATTATTATTATTATTAACTTTAAAATTATTACTTGAAAGCTAAAATCCATTAATTCATATTTCTTGAAAATTAAAATACACTAAAAGTTACTTCTTTAAAGCTAAAATACATTAATTCATATACACTTAATAAAAATTGACGTTTATAAGTTATATATGTACGTAATTTTAATATGTACGTAATACTAAAAATTTTAATAAAAGAAATTTTGAATCCTATAAAATATTATAAGTTACAAATTGAATAAAATATCTTACATTTTTATTATATAAAATTAAAAAAATTAAAAATTATACCCAATATGTCACGGTTTGGCCAAACCGTGACATATACACTTAATAAAATTTGACGTTTATAAGTTATTTTTAAGTGTTAGTTTGTTTGTTATATATGTACGTAATACTAAAAATTTTAATAAAAGAAATTTTGAATCCTATAAAAATATTATAAGTTACAAATTGAATAAAATATCTTACATTTTTATTATAAAAAAATTAAAAAAATTAAAAATTATACCCAATATGTCACGGTTTGACCAAACCGTGACATATACACCACAAGAAACTCACTCCCAATAATTAACCCAATCCCGAGGTGCAGAACTTTTTCTGAAGCCCAATATGTCACGGTTTGACCAAACCGTGACCTTTAGCCTTCAATATGTCACGGTTTGGCCTCCATGTCACGGTTTGAATCGGTTTTTTTCAAATTTTTTACGGTGCGCCTAAAATTCCCGTAAATTTATTAACCCATAAAACGCCCTGTAGTTACTGACATACCATTTTAATATATATTATAATTTCTGCACATGTTCAGATCACTTATTCAATACAAGTCCATTTTATTAGCTTTTATCACTAAAAACAAAAAAAAAACATGAGGTTAACATGTTATAATTTTGAAATAGCAAAAGGAAAAAAAAGTCTTCTTACTTTTTCTCTTTTGTTTGGGAAATAGGTAGCAGATGTGATCCTCATGCACTAAGAGATGCAACAAGAGGTGATATTATACTGTTTATTGTTTATTATTAGGGGTATTCAAATTCGGATATTCAAGAATTTCGAACTTCAGATATCCAAGAAAGTTTGGATTTGGATTCGGATATCCGTTCGGATATCCAAATTAAAATTTTTTTTATTTAATAAATTTTATAAAAATATAATAATTTTTATTGACATCTTTATCGGATCCCGAAGTTTTTTATTAAAATGTCCGAAATATCAAAAAACATCCAAAATATTTAATTAATATTTAATATTTTTAGATTTTTATAAAAATATTTTGGATATTTCGGATATCCGAAAAATCCAAAAATTTAAAAATCACTATCCGAATCCAAATCCAAAATTTCGGATATCCAAAGTTCGGATATCGGAATTTTGGAATTTCGGATATTTCGGATTCGGTTTCGGATTCGGTTTTGTATATTTTTGAACACCCCTATCTATTACATTCATTTTTTTATCCCTTTGTATAGGTTGTTTCAGGATCGATGCGCCCCGCATTGAAATTACAGTGCAGCCTGCATCAGGTTGATGTCATGCGTGGGTGGCATGTGTCGCTATTTCATTGCCTCGAGCCCTTTTTATGATGTGCCCCATATCGAAGTACGCTAGTCAATTTTCACTCGTTAGTCATTAAAGTCGTATCGTCTCTGCATTGATTCGTTAGCTATTAGTCGATGCGCCTCGCATCCTTTTCCAATGCAAGCCGCATCGGCCCTGTTTTCTCAAATTTTATTTTAGTGTAAATTACAAATTATGTCCTTTAGTAATATATAAAAATGTATGTTATGTCCTTTAGTTTTAATGATCGTCCTTTAAACTAACCTCCATTCAAATTCACTGTTAAGTCAGACATGTGCTACTTACATAAGAGTATTTATATACATTACATGCCTACATGTGTCAAAAATAGTTTTACAGTCGCTTTATTCTTGTCGCCTTCATGTTAGAGTGTTCAAAGTTGAATATCTGAAATTTTCAAATAGTTGAAGTCACTATCCGTATCCGTATATGAAATTTTGGATATCTAAAATTCAGATATTCGAAATTTTGGATACACAGATAACGATTTACACATATGAATTTCTTCTTTGTTTTTTGGAATAATTAGATAATTGTAATTATAAAAATAACGTAAAAACAACATATGTTAACAAAAGTTTCAATATACAGTAACAAGTCCCAATCAAAATAAAAAACCTTTAACACTTTAAAAACGATAACAAAAGATATTTTTAGAATTATTTAAAAACTTAAAATTGTTTTTGTTAATTTTTAAAGTATTAAACGTTTGAGTAAATATCGTTTTGCTCCCTGTGATTTGTACAAAATAACCATTTTACTCCAATAGTTTAAAAATGACTTTATCCTCCTTGTGGTTACCAGTGTTTTTCGATTTTGCTCCCCGACCCTAACTCCGTCCAAATAATCTGTTAAGTGTCACCCATGTGCCCCTCACGTGAGGGGCATTTTGTCTTTCTCTTTCAAGGGTTATTTTAGTCATTTGCCCTCTTAATCAACCTAGGGTTTTAAAAGAACCCCTCTTTCTCACTTCATCCATACACGGTTGCCCTCTTTCTCACTTCATCCAACCCTCTTCACTCGATTAACTTATAAACCATCAAACTGATAGAATTGAAGTCACCAATCAGTGTGTTCTTTGCAAAATTACAAAACCCTAATCTTCAACAATTGAACGAAAATGAGAAACAGCAGATGAAACAAGCTAAAATGTTTTCGATCATTATCTTAATTACCTGTCCTGCAGCAATTCGCAATAAGCCATGTCTAACCCTAGAATCAATTTGCTCGGGGATCCTCATCTGAACCCTCATCAGCTCACCCACCGTCGCCGGCCGATTGTCCGTCGCCGACGAGGCATTGGTCTCCGAAACGTTCTTCTTGTTTTTGGACTTGATACCCAACGCCTTCTTCACCTTACTGGCAGTCGTCAACGTGAGGGACCTCTGCAGCGACGGCAACGATGAGGCCCTGTCGGATGACCTACCCGACGACTGAGACACGTAAGTCAACGGCCTACCTCCGCCGGAGCTCCGGCAAGCCCCGACGAAGATCTCGTAGGCGGTTTCTCGGAGGTCGGAGTCGGATAGATCCAGACCCGGTTGGCCAAAGGGGTCGGATAGGTGGTTAGAATTTAGTAGGGGATCATATAGCCATCGTTGTTCTCAATTGGCATGACGATGGAGGATTGAAGGATGGAGTGCAAAATGAAAAGAAAAGTGAGGGAATGAGATAGAATAATGGTTGCTTTAGTATGAAGAATGAATGATGTGAAAGTTGTTTGATGCTTTTACAGTTGAGAGGAGAGGAGAGGAGAGGAGACGAGTGTTTGAAAGAAAGAGTAAACCGAACGCGGTGATGCAAACGGATTCTTTGTTTGATGTTAGAGGGCAAATGACCAAAATAACCCTTGAAAGAGAAATGACAAAAATACCCCTCACGTGAGGGGCACATGGGTGACACTTAACAGAATATTTGGATGGAGTTAGGGTCGGGGAGCAAAATCGAAAAACACTGGTAACCACAAGGAGGATAAAAGTCATTTTTAAACTATTGGAGTAAAATGGTTATTTTGTACAAACCACAGGGAGCAAAAACGATATTTACTCTAAACGTTTTTTTTGTTGGGACTTCTTAGTGTATATTAGGACTTTTTTATGAATGTTGTTCTATGTCATTTTTATAATAACATACATCTAATTATTGTAAAAAGAAAAAAAAGTTCAGATATTTAAATCGCTATCTGTATCTACATTTGAAAAATTTTCAGATATCCGGATATAGATAATGATTTTTATTATCTGAAAATTTCAAATATCTAACTTTGAACACCTAATATGAAGGCAACGAGAATAAATCGACATAAAAATATTTTTGACTCATTATAGACATATAAATTAATTAAATACATCTCATGTGAGGGGCACATGCATGACTTAACTGTAAATTTTAACGAATGTTAGTATAAAGGACGATTTTTGTGCAATTTTTATATAAAAAGGACATAGTGTAATTATTGAAACAAAAGGACGTAATGTATAATTTCATGTATAAATAAAGAACACAATTTGTAATCTACTCTTTATTTTATTTTAACTTCACTATACATTTTCTTCAAAATAGCTTGACCCCAGTCAGGCGCATCGCCAGTTGAATCTTACTAGGGGCTGCCACCCCTTGGACTCCGCTCTCAAGGGTTGCCTCCCCCAACACCCAGTGTCCAATCGATGTTTTGGGTCTGGATTTCAGAAGTGTCACATTTTGTGTATGTTTTTTTTTTGCGAGAACAATTATTTGCTGCCACAGTCATCAATTCTAAGCCTTTCCAAATACAGCTTTATTGCTTATGCAAGTTCGTGTTGTTGATGTTGTGATTAGCTGCTGATTGGGTAAAAAGTGTTTATCTAAGACAGGTTCTATCAGTTTTGTTAACTATACCCAAAGCTAAGACATTGAGTCTCTGGTTCTGTAGCTATGATGTCTATTAAGTTTCAAACAAAATAATTGGTGATTTGTTTATTATGTTATATACTATCTTTAATTTCCAAATGAAATGAGGTTTATTTACATTTTCTTTTGTGATATGTACAAGTTCTTTTTTTTTTTGGTAGGTATAATTTTTGTTGCCTTCTTACAAGCTCTTGATGCAGGTGTATGAAGGGTTCTGTGAATGCCCTTAGGCTTTTGTTCAATTATTGACATGTATTATTATAGTCTTAGTCATTTCTATTTAGTAGTTTACGGCGTGATCTATGTAGTTGGTTGATAGTGTACATGTCGTGAATTTAGTTGTGTGTATATGTGTAAATGTTAGATGAAACTGAAAACGGAGTCTGTTGTCTGGCATCACATCTCTTCTGTTTTAAGCCTTGGGTAGTTATTAAACTAGTTTGTTTGTATTGAATGTGTGTATGTAATATTGACAACGAAATACACATTCCATTGTTTGTCGTTGAAAACTCAGGCAATACGAAACGTTGAAAACCCCTGGTTTTTGTTTAAAAAACTTATATCTCATTGATTATCCTCATATATGAAACTGGAGTGATATGGTTGACAAGGGGGAATGGAGGTCTGCTATGGGATCACATTTTTTTATTTTCGTGATCTTAAATTCTTTATAAAACATTTTTTTACAAGACTAAACTCAAAGAGGCTAGGCGCCTTGATTGGATTTATGAGACAAAATTAATATATATCCATAAATTTCAAAATGTATAACAATTATAATTTTATATTATATCATTTTTTAATCAAAATAACATATTTAATATCTGTTATATCTACAAAAACATAGTTATTCTAATTTTATATTTTATAAATTGAAAAATAGAATAAGAGAGAGTGAATATCGATTTAATATAACAACCAACGTACATGTTGATTAAGATCTAGATTTACATAAACAATGAAAGAGTTAAACTTTATACTACAGATGTTCTAGATCGACGAATCAGCATACAATATTACTAATTTACTATAACGGTGATTAAACATTCAAATTAATTAATCACACTCTATATTAGTATATTACTTCATCATCGCCGACAAAATGTTTGATATCAAATAAGCAATGTTTTCAGAACCGGATTGGACGTCGACCCGAAACCTTACTGGTCCGGTGGTCGGACCAGATTTAAGAGCTAAACTACCTCATAATTATATATATAGGATATTATATATATAGTTATATATATATAATTTAATATAAGTAATTTATATGTGTATTTTATAGTTAAATATAAACCTGACAATAATCTTATGTCCAACACACTAATTTATTATTCAACGCTTTGTTTTCACCCATTAAAATAAAAAAATAAAATAAAATAAAATAAATCCGGTCCGACCACCGATCGGGACGAACAGGCGGTTGAACCCCTCTAAAACGAATTGTTGCGAACCGGTTCGGCCGCCCATCCGATTCCCAGTCGAGCCGGTTGGACCGGCTGGTCTGATCTGTTCTTCAAAACAATGCAAATAAGAGATTTGAGGGAACAATTCAACACCGTAAAAAACTTCGTTTTAGAGAAAAATAATGCAGATTAATTTTCATAGAAGTTACAATTAACCTTACTCATGGGTTACCTTTTAAAGTTTATAATTTTGTATTAGATAAAAAATGATTAAAATGATTAGTCTACATTGCATAATTAGATAATATATGTTTATCCGCATACAGTAATTTCAAAAGTTGAATAGTCATATTGAAGAAGTAAGAAAAAAAAATTGGATTTGTTAAGGATTATTTAAAATTTTCTTAATTGTTTCCTTCCTACGTGTTAATTACAATATTTTATTTTGTAAATTGTAAATATATTAGATTTGGTAAAATGAAAAGACTAACAACAACCTGCTATATTATTAAAAATATTATTATTAACAACAACCGGCTATATTATTAAAAATATTATTATTATATCCCTTTTATTAAATCTTATCTAATACAATTGGCCCTCGAAGGCTATAAATACAAACCCCTCTGAAACTACCATTCACGTATCCTTCATCAATTTCTCTCACAACAAAACACACGCTTGTGTGTGTTTTGATCATCTTCTTGTTCTCACAAGAAACCAGTTTAACTGCTTCTTGATCTTTTATATATGAAGATAACGATGAATTTTTTCTGGTTATTTGCGTCGGTGGTGTGTTTGTTTCCATTGTTGAATAATATCAATGGAGGAGGAGGAGTTATGGCTTTTCACAAGACTTATATGAACTATCAACTTTTGAGTACCGCGAACGACGTAGAACAAGTTTATAGAACTGGATATCACTTTCAACCGAAACAGAATTGGATTAATGGTATGTTTCCTCTTTTATTAGTTATCTTGTAAATCTTGTAAATTGCATTCTGGTAAAAAAAAAAAAAAAAGAAAACTCTTAACTGTTTTAAGTTTTAAGTGTCTCATAGTTATAGACAACACTATGAAAACCCTAATTATTGTTCCTAAAATTTGATATTGATCCATCAACAAAAATCATTCACCATTAGAAGACGATATACCGAGGGACTATATCTAACAGATCTCTATATTGGTAATCGTTTTAGTTACCAACGATCGACTTCCTGACGGATACTACTCGATCGTGGTGAAAGTTATTAGGTTTATAGCGACATACTAATTTTCTTATTTGAAAATTAAACTTCATTTTATTTTTGCATGTGAATATATTATGTTGCGAATTCTGGTTGTTGTTGTTGTTTAAAATGGTTGAATGGTTCAATAGTCATATTCAGTTCCATATATAAATGCATGTATATAAATATTTGCATGTTTAGATCGGTCATCTTCCTATAGTTTCTTGCTATTGTTTTTAAATTTTAAATATATGTTTTTTGCATTTCAATTAAAGTTATTATACTTTGTTTATTTATCTGTGTTAAGACTTTTAAAATAGCTAGAAATTAACAAAATAAGTCAAATTTAGTTGTGTCATTAACACAGAAATAGCCTACTATGTTGGAAATAATATGAATAAGTCGTTTAATGCGGATGATAGAAAGGCATTTTTGTGAAAAAAGAAAACGAGTTTAATAATATTTTGTATATTCATTTTCTTTTACAATTAAAATCTATTTTGTATTTATGTTGAAAATTTCCACACTGAATTCCAAAAATGACCATAATTTCTTTATGGCCATCAAATTGGATTACAAAATCTATTGAGTCAGATTGTCAAAGTCAACTTTCTTGAAGTTATTTGCAGATGTATAGAGAGAAAAACGCACATAACACGCAACATATACAACTCAAGAACGTGTACCCACGTGCATGTATATGTGCAACCATATATTATGTATTGAGCTATTAATTTTATAAACTGATATGTATTTTCTATTAGATTACTAAGGAAGAAATTAAAAAAAAACTCTTATCTTTCGTAAGAACTCGTCATGTATAAAAGAGGTTCACACAATTTTCAAGTTTAACACATATGTAAACACGCGCAAAAAAGTTTACGTATTGAAGATAGATCGACTTCTTAAGGTAATTATTCTCTAGATTATTAAATAAAAGATTATTAGAGACGTATTAGTTTAATGCGTTCCATATTCTGTAATTACAAATTGTAAATTTATTAGTAGTTCATGAATCATGTGAGGAGAAAAGAAGAAGAAAGATTTCATGTCGGTGAAATTATTGTATAGGTTAAAAAATGTTGCTTTTAGAAGAGATTAGAAATAAGCTGTATAGATATAAAGTGTTCATTTTATTATTTGTAGAATTAAAAAATGCTGCTTTTAGAAGAGATTAGAAATAAGTATAGATATAAAAGTGTTCATTTTATT
Organism: Flaveria linearis; assembly: GCA_024085815.1. Taxonomy (NCBI): domain Eukaryota; kingdom Viridiplantae; phylum Streptophyta; class Magnoliopsida; order Asterales; family Asteraceae; genus Flaveria; species Flaveria linearis. The sequence continues at coordinate 21,893,683 of CM044014.1, read as the reverse complement.
ATTTGTAGAAATTAATATGAAAATTAATTATAATTACACACAAATAAAGCGAAAAAAGAGGAGAACTATCGACCAATTCCTCCATCTTAATCTCTTACCCCACGTGCTTTTTATTATTATTTTTGTATCTAGTTTTTAGCCTACAATTTTATATAATTCTACTTTTTTATTTGAAAAACAAAGCCAAGTAACACGCTCAAACTAATAAGTATATGTTGTAGTTTAAGCAATTTAAGGTATAAACATAATTAGATTTAAAATATCAATTTGAGTAAATAATCTATAAAAATCATACACTTGATTTTGTTTAATATCTAAATCAATAAACAAGTTGGATATATTTTGAATAGTCAACTAGACGATCCAATTGACAATCACATATCTGTTTGAATGTAATTATGTTTATTTTCATTTATTAGTTTACATTAGTTTCTCTTTTCATTAAATCTAAATTACGATCACTTTATACTTTTTTTATATTATGTCACTAATCACGGGTTCTTTTTTTTCATTTTTGCATGATGTGGACAATCTACTTAGACCCTAATGGTGAGTTTATTTATCTATTTTATTGAAGATTAATATATTAGAATATATTATTTATGAGTAATATAGTTTTAACTAATAGATATATTATTTACACAGCGCCTATGTTTTACAAGGGATACTATCATTTGTTTTACCAATATAACCCAAAGGGTGCAACTTGGGGTAATATCGTATGGGCACATTCGGTATCAAAGGACATGATCAACTGGATTGCATTAGAACCAGCAATCGTGCCATCAAAACCTTTTGATAAGTATGGTTGCTGGTCTGGCTCGGCCACAATCCTCCCAGGAAACAAACCTGTTATTTTGTACACGGGAATTATTGCCCAAAAGCCTATGCCAGGTTACCAAGTTCAAAACTACGCAATACCTGCCAACTATTCAGACCCGTTTCTTAGGGAATGGATAAAACCCGATGACAACCCAATAGTGAAACCAACTTATGAGAATGTGTCATCTTTTCGTGACCCAACGACGGCGTGGTTCAACAATGGTCATTGGAAAATGGTCGTAGGAAGTAAGCATAACCGCCGAGGTATTGTCTATTTGTACAGGAGCCGAGATTTTGTTAAGTGGACCAAAGCTAAGCATACACTTCACGACAAACCAAATACTGGTATGTGGGAATGCCCGGACTTTTACCCAGTGTCAATCCGTGGAACAAACGCAGTTGAAACCTCAGCACTTGCAGGAGGAATTAAACATGTTTTAAAAGTCAGTCTTGACATTACTAGGTTTGAGTATTACACGATTGGGACTTATAACCCGATCAAGGATAAATATTACCCTGACAACACTTCTGTTGATGGTTGGGCTGGATTAAGATACGACTACGGGAACTTTTATGCATCAAAGACGTTTTTCGACCCGGCCCAAAACCGGAGAATTCTTTGGGGTTGGGCTAATGAGTCCAGCACTAAGCTAGAAGATATTGCAAAGGGTTGGGCTGGAATTCAGGTAATTTTATATTTTTTATATATAGAGTACTTTTATATTTATATATGATGATTAATGACTAAATTATAATTTATATATATTTTTTTATTTTTATGTTGTAGTTGATTCCACGTATGGTGTGGTTGGACCCTACTGGAAAACAATTGTTGCAGTGGCCAATTCATGAACTTAAAACATTAAGAGGTGAGAAACTGGACCAAAGTAATGTGAAGCTCAAAAAGGGTGACATTGTTGAAATCAAAGGAATTACTGCTGCTCAGGTTTGTAATATTTGCATTACATGTAGTAAATTTGATTTGGTCATGTTAATGTGACACATTTGTATATAACTATTGGTATAATACAGGCGGATGTGGAAGCAATCTTTACATTTTCTAGTTTGGATGAAGCTGAGATGTTTGATCCAGAATGGTCTAAGTTGCCCTCTGAAAATCTTGCATTGGAGATATGCGGTATCACGGGTACGAAACAAGGTGGGTTAGGGCCTTTTGGGTTCTTAACTTTGGCCTCGAGCAAACTCGAAGAGTACACTCCCGTATTTTTTAGGGTTTTCAAAACTACTGACAACAAGCATAAGATTCTTATGTGTTCAGACGCCAAACCGTAATATATCTCTCTCTTTTAATTATTTATATCTATCAATTATTATTAACTTGTTATAATTTAACTAATCTATCATGTTATCATGTATATCTTAGCTAACTTATTTTGATATTTATTGTGCTTTGTTTTGTCACAGTTCAACACTGAACAAGGATGTTTATAGGCCATCATTCGCAGGCTTTGTGGACGTCGATCTAGCTGAAAAGAAGCTTTCCCTCAAGAGTTTGATCGACCACTCGGTTGTAGAGAGTTTTGGGGAGGGTGGAAAGACGGTTATAACTTCCAGGGTTTACCCCACACTAGCGGTGAACAAAAATGCACATTTGTATCTATTTAACAACGGTACCGAGACAATCACTGTTGAGAGAGTGGATGCATGGTCGATGAAGAATCCGTATGTCATGAATTAAATGAATTGAAGTTTAATTAGTGGAGAACTTAATTACGAAGTACTTTGATTATGTTATTAATTGTATTGGGGATTGATTACATTTTTAGTAATTTTTCCGGAACTTTTATTCACATAACATGTACTTTATTCTCATTTAATTTTTATTTCATTTTTTTAGAGTTAATTACACAAATAGTCCCTGTGGTTTACTTAAAGTAACAAGTTTGGGTACTAACTTTTTTGAGTAACAACTTTGAGTATTGTGGTTACTATTTTGTAACACAAGTGGGTACTAAGCGCAACGTCCGTTTGTTTTTAACGGATTACCCCATCACGTGTGAAAAATGTGAGGGTAATTTAGTCAAACCAAATAGAAAGGTATACTTTACCAATTTTAACCCTTGTTCATCATCGTCTTCATTTCTTCTTCATCATCTTCATACGAGGGTAACGTAGCAAACAAACGACAATGAAGTGGTGGTCAATCAGGGATGACAATGAACATTTCAACTACGAACTTGTTTACAGTAAGTGACCGCAAACCCTATGTTTTGTTTACAGTAAGCAATTCCCAGTAAATTTGTTAATGAAAACCCTTCTTTGTAGGTAAGGATAATTATCCAGATTTCTTTTCCATTGAGATTCATCACGGTGGAGAAATTGTTATAAAAGATCAGCAGAGGGTATATGTAAATGGGAAGATAGATTATGTTGATTTGTGGCTAAAGATGATTTCCCTGTTTCAGTAGTAAATGATATTGCTAAAGAGTTAGGTTACAATCAAAATGATCACTTGTTTTACAGTTATCTAGTTCCTGGAAGTAACTTAAACATTGGGTTGAAAGTTTTAGCAGACTATGATGATGTTTTAGAATTTATGTACTGTGTATCTGATCATCAATGCATTACTTTGTATATTGAACATGGAAATAGTAACCTTTTGGCTACTTCAAGTGTCCTAAATAATGTAGTTACTTATATGGGTGGTGCTGAAGAAGATGATGATAAGCTTGTAGATGAGGCCAATGAAGTTGATGAGGTGGAAGTGGATATGAAAAACTTCAAGTTGCACTTGAATGGAGACAATCAAAGTGATGAGGATGGTCTTGATGTAGTTGATGAGGATTACTTGAGTAACGATTCATTTGGGACATCTTCATCAGAAGAAGAAGATCCTAATCAAAAGATAAGGAGAAAGGCAATTAGAAGATTAAGAAAACAACAAGAAGGTTGTAAAGATCCATGCACTTTCTATGTTGGTCAAGAATTTGGGAACAATGAAGAAGTTAAATCATTGATTCGAAGACATTCTGTTGAGACAAGGAGGGAGATTTCATTTTACAGGAATGACCAAGAAAGACTAAGGGCTGTTTGTAGAGGGATAATACTACAGTTTGATAAGGGCCCAAGTCAAGGCCCAAGTCAATCCACTATTGATAATGAGGGTCAAAGTCACATAAATAAAGAAAGTTATGGTCATAAAGGAGTTGTCAGTTCAGATGATAAAGAATTGGGTCCTAGTAAAAAAGATGGTGGGAGAAAAACCCAAGAAAAACCTAACAAGTGTCCATGGGCGTTGTATGTTGCCAGATTAAAAGAGGAGCCAACATGGATGGTTAAGACTTACAACCCAGAACACAAATGCCTTCAAATTAGATCTGTCAAGGCTTTCACTTCAGATTAGCTATCTCAATAAATTTTAGAACAGATAGAGTCTAACCCGGCCATACCAATCAAGTCTATCCAAGAACAGATGCAAAAAAGGTATCAAATGTCTGTCTCTAGGATGAAGGCATTTAGGGCTAAGACACAAGCCTCGGAACAGTTAATGGGTGACTACACTAAGCAATACAATCATTTAAGGGATTATGTTCTTGAATTGCAACAGAAAAATCAAGGCACCACTATTAAAATTGAAACTGAGCCTGAGTCAAATCCTGCTTCTGAGGTTAGAGTTTTTAAGAGAATTTATATTTGTATTGGTCCATTAAAACTGTGTTTTAAAGCTTGTAGAAGGGATATAGTTGGCTTGGATGGCACATTCATGAAGGGTCCATTTCCAGGTCAATTACTTACTGCAGTGGGTATGGATCCTAATAATGGGATATATCCAGTTGCATATGCCATAGTTGAGGCAGAAAGTTCAAATTTTTGGGCTTGGTTTCTAGAAATTCTAAGAGAAGATCTAGATTTACATGTGAACTCCAACTTTACATTCATCTCTGATAGATAAAAAGGTATCATACCGGCCATTTCAAAGCTATTCCTATCTGCTGAACACAGATATTGTTTAAGACACATTCACCAAAACATGAAGCTCAATGGAGAGGCAAAGCATACAAAGATATTTTATGGAAAATAGCAACAACAACAACAGTCCAAGAATTTAAAAATAAAATAGAAGACTTGAAGTCTATGAATGTTGCAGCATTTAACTGGTTAAACCAAATTCCATCTGTTCACTGGACTAGAAGCCACTTTTCAGGTTAGTAACATTATTGTTTCATGTGTAATTTACTTAGTAACATTATTGTTTCATGTCTAAATTTACTTAATTGAATGTTGTGTGATTACTTTGTTTGAACTATAGCATGCAAATATGATTGCAGGTAGAGCAAAGACTGATGTGCTACTAAATAATATGTGTAAGGTGTTTAATTCAAGATTGGTTGATAGAAGGGATAAGCCTATTATAACTACCTTGGAGTTTGTGAGAGAATATCTCATGAAAGGATAGTAAATGTCATGAAAGTCATAGATAAATCTGATGGGTTGTTAACTCCTAATGTCACAAAGAAGTTTGAGATTATATAAAAGAGGCTGCTAAGTTGACTGTTAAAGGGAATGGGGGAGCAAAATTTCAAGTTACATTTTATAATAGGGAACAATGTGTCGTTGATGTTATTGAGAAGTATGTTCATGTAGGAGGTGGGAACTGCTGAGCATTCCTTGTAAACATGCAGTTGCAGTAATCTGGGATATGTCATTGAATGGTCAACAGGTTGATATTCCTGAAAAATGGTGGATTCTTGTTTTCATTTGGATACATGGAAGGAGGTATATTCATACAAAGTTGGACCTATCAATGGTTGTAGCATGTGGCCCAGATCAATATGTCCTATAATGTTGAAGGAGCCTAAGCATCACAGACCAATTGGGAGGCCAAGAAAGATGAGGAAAAAGGATGCATTGGAGAAGGAAGATGATGTGGTCAAGCATGGGAAACTAACTAGAAAGTGGAAGACAGTGACATGCAAAAAGTATGGGAAAAAGGTCACAACAAAAGGAGTTGTACTGGACAAGGGGAACCATCAGTTGCTACTCATTGAAGATTTCTCTTTTGTGTAGTTTGTTCAAACTTAAGAGATGTTTTTTATATTTGGTGGTCATTATGTATTTTGAAACAATGTTCTACATTTTGGTATGTAACTTCTTGGTTTAAGATACTTGGTTATTATGTAGTCAAAACCAGTGTTCTATATTTTGGTATGTTAGTTGTTTGTTTAATGCATCTTTGCTTTTGCTTAATGGTTCAATAAGTTAACTACTTGTGCTTTTGTTCACTGCAAATTGGTTTAGTTATGATATATTAATTAATGGGTCAACATTTAATCAATAAGTTAACTACTTGTGCTTTTGTTCATTGAAAATTGGTTTGGTTATGATATATTGATTAGATTGGTCATTACATTTTAACACACACACTGCACAACTTTTTATCACAATTCACATTGGTTTGGTTTGGTTATTACAATTCAACACACACTGCACATTGGTTTGGTTTGGTTATTACACCATCAATAAAATCATATCATCCCATTTCATAACACCATCAACAGAAACATATCAACACACACTGAACATTGGTTTGGTTATATTTCATAACACAGCACATTGAACATTTCCCATTTCATCCATAAATCCAAAAGTTACACACTTGAACTACACCATATAGAATACAAAAACACCAATCACTACAAACATTAACCAACTTAACATCAATTTCTTGTTCTTCCTTTTAATTTCTTCTGTTAGTGTTCTAATTTTGGCTTCAAGGTGGTTCTTTGATTTCAGCAACCCTGGAATGATTTCAGCTGAACGGGGACACATGGGAGGATCACTCCAAACAAAAAATGTGCACTTTGATCGCTACAAATAAACACGTAGCAGATGAAGATGTAATGATGGATTCAGAAGTTGAAGATGGTTTAGAAGAAATTAACAGTTGTGGGCAAGAGTATAAACGTCGTCCGGGGTTATTAGTCCAAGAGGTTTTTATTATGGCTGCTCTACCATATTTGCACATAACCATGGTTACTTGAAACAATTAGGGCTTCAATTTTTGAAGTCGTTGAAGAAGAAATGAAGATGATGAAGATGATGAAGAAGAAATGAAGACGATGATGAAGCAAGGGTTTAAATTGGTAAAGTATACGTTACTATTTGATTTGACTAAATTACCCTCACGTTTTTGGCACGTGATGGGGTAATCCGTTAAAAACACACGACCGTTACGCTTAGTACCCACAGGTGTTACAAAATAGTAACCACAATACTCAAAGTTGTTACTCAAAAAAGTTAGTACCCAAACTTGTTACTTTAGGTAAACCACAGGGACTATTTGTGTAATTAACTCTTTTTTTTAATAATAAAAGAATACACCAATCGGCAATCACTACAAGTTGGGGGTTATCTTGTGTAGTTCATATATATACACCAATGTTTGATATATTTATACCAATGTTTCTTCTTCTCAGCATCATCATTTTTATCAAAGTTCAGTACATCAGATGCCACCTTTTCCTTCAATAAGTTGATATCCGATAACAGTATTTTTGTCAAATATTTGATTCTAAGATCATATAACTTAGCATTTTGTTGATCTGACTCTTCTGAAAGACCACAGTTCCATTTCTTATGTTTACCAAAGTATGTTTCCATGTGTCGCATTGCAAAGATGCCACAATCAACAAAGTTCTGTGTAGTTTCCTATGGTAAAGCTATCCTTCCTGGATTCAATTTTTTTATTCTTTCATGCTTTTTAGGGTCTTCTTCCTTCAAGTATAGAATCATAATTGAATTCTGAAATCAGAATATTGTAAATTAGTACATAATTTTAAATTTTAGAAGATATGTTGTGCAATATGTCAATTGAAGGTGTTTTGAAATCAAAACAGATGACATAAAAGTGCCCATCTTGGAGAATTGGGATGAACATCATTTCTACTTCTTTAATTGAACCAAATGTTGAATCAAATAGAGTGTTTTCTACATTCATCCTGAAGTTCTGCAATGACTCAGTTTGCAACACTTTTTTACTCACATTAAAATCCCCTTGCATGTAAACGATGTTTCCAAAAAAATAATTAGTTGTACTGTATTATTATACATGATAATAGTGTAGAGTATGTACTGCATTATAAAACAACTATTCATGACAAGAAATGTATTTTCTAATATAGTACAACTAATTTATTGTACTGTAATTTAGATGCAGTACAATGTATATTCTATTTTAATTTAATAATGCCGCACATGCATTCTATTATAAATGCAGCACATGTTGTTTAAAAATCATACCACCATATTGCATGGACAGAAGAGTCTTTTAGGTGAGTTATTTGCTCTGAATTGTTCCTCGTTGTTGAGTACAAGTGACCAGCAACTCATGATACCGCAATGCAAATATTCATTTGGATAAAACGACTCGAAGCTTATTTTTGAGGTTTTATTCCCACTTGCAGTTTCAAAGACGAATTCCCTGCATTATTTTAACAGATAAGTTATTTTAAAAATATGTGATATTAAATGTGTTATATTATAAATCAAGATAGTCATATAATTACCAAATATCACCAATTGCTGCAAATATATATTGTGCTACAAGTTCTTCATCTTTGTGCCTTTTAAGATTCATTTGCACAACACGCTCTTTAAATGGCGATCTTAGAGCTTCAGACAACTTTGTTATGCGTGTTGTTTTTTCTCTTTTTCTTCTCCTTCTTCAGCTCTTGTAGCTATATCCTTTTCTACTTTTTCATCGGTGAAAGTAGATTTCTCAACCAAATTCTCTTGTACAGGAGTTTCCAATTGAGGATTATTTGTTTGCAAGAATTGTACTGTTTTTAAAACATTCTCAACATCATCTTCATCTTGTTTTCTAATCTCCTCCCGTCCATCTGCCTCATCATTTCCTTCTCCGTAAACTTTTTCTTTCTCAATAATTTGTGATAAACCAACTGAATTCTCGATATTATCTCCATATAAAACTTTTTCTTGTTCTTTCCCTTCTTTATCTGCGTCCTCTTGATGTGCTGTTTTCTCCTGTACATCACATTGTTTCTTACTTGATCTAAATCTTCTTTTTCTTTATTATCAACATTTAAATCAGCTTCTTTCATGATGATTTCTCCATCTAAAACATCTACATCTTCTCTTTCTGTATCCACATGTTCTTTTTCTTTATTCTCTTCATCTAAATCAACTCCCTTTTTATGTTTTCTCCATCTCCATCTGCAGCTTCTTCCATTTTATCTTTTCCTTTTTTTGATATTTTGTTAGCTTTGACATCCATCCTTCTAAAGCATTGAATATTTCATCATTTGAATCATACTTTGCAATGCATTCTTTGATTAAACGATCAACACCCTCAACAAATTCATCAAGATCATTTGTTTTTTTCCTTATAAGATATGCCCACTCCTAAGATCAAAGAAAAAGTATACATAGTTAAATGCAGTACAATGTACATTCTATTTCAATGTAAATCGTGGCTTATAATACTGAATATTTAAATGCAGTACAATGTACATTCTATTTCAATTTAATAATGCAACACATGTTGTTTAATATAGTAGTGTGTTACACATGCAGCACATTTCAAATATGCTGCAATTATAAATGCAACACAATGTACATATCATAATGCGGCACAATGTACATATTATAATCCAACATAATGTACGTATTATAATGCAGCACAATATACATATTATAAATATGTTGGTAAATCCTTATACTCTTTTACAGAAGAGTTGTGTTTTTGTAAACCTAGTAGAATGAACAAATGCAGCTCCGATAACAATGTAAATCGTGGTTTATAATACTGAATATTTAAATGCAGTACAATGTACATTCTATTTCAATTTAACAATGCAGCACATGTTGTTTAATATAGTAGTGTGTTACACATGCAGCACATTTCAAATGTGCTGCAATTGTAAATGCAGCACAATGTACATATCATAATGCGGCACAATGTACATATTATTAGATTATCATATAAAATGTTAATAAAAATAATAGATAGTTTTCATAAGAATACATATACCTTTTCATTCCTTGGATGTACTGGTTGGCTGCGTAACTGAAGTGATGCATAAGCAGACAATCCTTCTAGGGAACCAGTTGTTTCTTGAAAGAATGACTGTTTCTCCCAATCAACATTAGTTGGTATTATGTCATCCAGTTCATTACTTGCTATATTATCAATCTTCTGTTGTGTTGGAGATGGGAACAATTGATCATCATCACCCAGTTTTATTTCTTCTTCAACCTCTGATATTTTATCAGAGTTCAGCTCAACATCTTTCTTTTTAGCTACCTTTATCTTGAGCTTCAGCCTTTCGTTTGGTACAGATTTAACGATGCTCAATTTCATTTTTTCTGGTTGCTCACTTCTTTTCTTCTTTTTAGACTCTTGTTGCACATGTGCTGTATCTTTTTCATCCCTCAACCTTTTTCCTACTTTTATAACTTTTCTTTGTTCTTCTTTGTCCTTCACCACCTTGCTGCCATGTCATTTTGTAAACCTTGTTTCTCAGCAAGATCCATAAGAGTTTCAGATGTATTATATGATATTGCGGGGATCCTTTTCTCTTTACGGTTGCTTCTTTTGTACGAGTCATATGCATATACCAACTGTTAAAAGATTATTTATATGTTAGTACACTGTACTAGATTCAAAAATGATAGGTGTATATAGTATGACGTACCGTAAGAATTGTAGCAGGTCCATTGTAGTGCTGAATTCCATTCCATTTTCTTTTTGTTTTATTCAAACATGTTATTATATATGAACACCAATCCAATGATTTTATGTCTCTTCCTTTTACTAATGATGTGAGAAACTCCATGTTTACTTTTGATCCTTGTGTCATCCTCAACAAAACTGTAACAAAAACTACTAGGAAGTTGATTTGGAATAACCGTCCTGAATCATTTGATGATTTGACTTTTTTAATAACTTCAGCTACAGAAGGCAAACGAATTCCATGAAATTGACTTTTAAATTCTGCTACAACAGGATCTCTTCCTGTAGGCTTATTTATTTTAGTCACTTTTATGTTTCCCATTGGGATTCCAACAATTTCATGCATTAGTTCTCGTGTTATCTTTATAACGTGTGAACCGACATTCAAGTTGTTTGTGTCCGGATCATAGTTTGATATCAACCAAAATGCTAGGTTAGAAGGTAGACATTTTATGCAGTAGGAGTTTATGCTCCCAAATCCCATAGCTTCAACAGCCTTTTGTTGTGCTTCCGTTAGGCTCCCAATTAAATCACAAAGGCTTTTTGGTGGGTTTCGTATCCGCAGCCTATTGTTTTCTTCAAATTCCACAAATGGTTTTAATGCCTTGTTTGTATTCGTGAGGCTTTTCTTAGATACAGAGTCTTTTATTGATTTCGATGGTTTTTGAAAATCATCATCAGAAACAGTCGGCTGATATCACAATAGCTGTAGATAGTTTATAACATTAGCAATTGCATCACTGTTTTTGTAAATAATATAGTACATGTGCAACACAGAAATCTAACCTATAACATTAAAACCTACCTAAAAGAAACTACATATCTGTTGAAATACAGCACACGATAACAAGATGTGCATGAGATTTTAGAATATACTACATATCTGTTGAAATACAGCACAATATGTGCATATAGTGTAATAAGTCAATGTTCATACTTTGTACTATCTTGAAACATAATAACACAACCTCTACAAATATCAATGTTATAATGCATATAGTGCATATAACATTATATATGCATGTGATGTTTAGAATATAGTACATATCTGTTGAAATATAGCATAACATGTGCAAAATGTGATGTACAAGTACATAATGTGTTCATGCATGTACAGGTACAACCAATTTTATAATACCAAGAATACAGCACATTCATGACAAACCTATGTTCATACTTATAAAATTGCAAATCAAGTTTATAATGCAGTACATATCTATTGAAATACAGCACAACATGTGCGTATAGTGTACATATCTGTTGAAATACAGCACAAAATGTGATGTACAAGTACATAATGGTTTTCATGCATGTACATGTACAACCAATTTTATAATACCAAGAATACAGCACATCTATGATAAACCTATGTTCATACTTATAAAATTACAAATCAAGTTTAGAATGCAGTACATATCTGTTGAAATACAGCACAACATGTGCGTATAGTGTACATATCTGTTGAAATTATAATGCAGTACATTAATGATAGAAAATCCATGTTCATACTTATAAAATTACAAATCAAGTTTAGAATACAGTACATATATTAAAATCCATTTGAAATTATAATGTAGTACATTGATGATAGATGCATCGACTTGGAAACATAATAACCCAATTTCAATATATTTTAATGTTATAATGAAGGATAAAATGCAGTACATATATGAATATCACAACATATCCATTTGATTTCGTTTGAAAATACTACATTAAACAAGTTGTAGAATACAGTACATATATGAAAATAGACTTTGTAACTAACCTAATAATCTTATATAAACAAACAATGCAACAAATCAAGTTTAGAATACAGTACATATATGAACCTCGGTTTGAAATTTAGTATCCACTACACATATTAATCGAATTTGTAATTGAATTCAAGACACTTACCGCCGCTACGAATCGTCGATTTCTTCTTCATTTTAGGTCGTTTTGATTCTGTTTTTCAACAAAAAATCATAGAATCAGTACTATAACTTCTATAATTTAATGGATTTCACAAATGATTTGAAGAACTTACTTGATTTGGATTGTGGAATGACGATGCAGGAGAGGAATAGACAGAAGAAGATGGTTTTGGAACCGTATATTTGTGTTTTTCTATTTTATATTGTCAAATTACCATAATGTCCTTTTATTCCTATATTTGATTTAATTACTAAGAATGCCCTTAACATGTAATTAGTGGCTGAAAATGTTTCTTAGATTTCTTAGGGAATATATTATTCTTAGGGAACTTTCCCCTATATATATATATATATATTTATATATATATATATATATATATATATATATATATATATATATATATATATATATTGCAGTTAATCAATGAGCTTCATAGTCATCGCACTCGCGGTTTGTTAAGCAATCAAATGGAATGCTTTAAAATGTTCCCTCTCAATCTCTTCTTACTTCAACCAAAGTCATTCCAATTGAATATCGTTAGTTGATGAAGATACCAGTTGACCTTTATTCTTGACGAACGGTCGTGGTGGTTCCTCCGGGCTCTCATCCTCATCCTCATCCTCGTCGTTGAGGTCAGTGGGAGTTACTCATGCATCAAAAGCATTTATAATGTACTTGTTAGGTAGAGTCAGATGTCTTTGTCATTTCGAGGATTGATTTCTTTAACTCGTTTTAGAAATCGACACCACTTTGGAGAACGCCTTTTAATATCCTAACAATCTGCAATGTGGTTAAATGTTAAGCCTTTACATGATTAGACAATTATACTCTCGGGTGCAATAAGTAGGAAGTGATTTAATGTCTAGAAAAATTGACCGAAGTAAACATTTTCAACTAACTGAGACAACAAATGCAGTTTTAGGTACTTAAAATAGCAAATCTAAAACATATATGAAGATATATACAGCATTTTAGAAGTGGGTGAGCTTCCTATTGTTGAATAGTTAGAAGTCTACTAAGAGTTCTACTTTGAGCTCCATCCCAATACAAAAAGAACATGGTTATGTTTTGCATATGTTATTTTGGACCGTCTCTAATGGTTGCGCACTTTATGCATAAAAAGCGTGGTTTCATAAGGGGGGTGGTTTTAGAACAACCCCCCCCTATGTAGTGTCATAAGGGGCGGTTTTTGAAGCCCCCCTTATGTAGTGACATAAGGGGCGGTTTTTGACCCCCTTTTATGTAGTGTCATAAGGGGCGGTTTTGGATATGTCATAATTTTAATTTGAAAACCGCCTTTTATTTTTAAATGCCTGGAAAAAAAATTATTTCACTTATTTAATATTCAGAAACTAATTCGTTGTACAAGATGCTCAATCAACTAAAAATATCACATTGCGTACAAAAAATATCACGTTGCGTGTCAAATGTATTAAATGTTTCAAATCAATTCGATATAAGATATCTAGACAAAATTAAGTACGTATTCTATACACCTTAAGTTCCCTAGATAACATCATTAAGTCTTAAAAATATAAACAAATCAAAAACATCACTGGTTCAACTAATAACTCTTGTCAAGCACTTCCAACATCAATTGTAATACTAAATTATCAAGCTCTTTCGTTAGAACAATCCCTTGTGTATTCCATAACTAAAAACAAATAGATAAAAAGAAGATTGCAAGTATATAATCGGGTATTATGTTTAATAAATATACAAAAACTTACACGGATAGAAAAATCATGCTGAACATTATTGACAAACTCAATCATATGCTTGATAATCATCAAGCCACATTCTCAATCATCTTTTTGTTACGGACACTGCATTTTATTCACAATCAATTGGGAAAAATTATTTTTTAATCAATTATAAGTATTGAAAGATCACATACGTTAATCATTTCCCATTTTCACACTTTAGGATTATTTTTTTTCTCTTTACCAAAGATGTCTTGTAGTAGTTTAACAAAATGTTATTGATTCACGCCCTTTCCCTCGCTCTTCTTGGAGCCCACAACGTATCCACAATGCAAAAATGTATTCATACTACAAAAATAAAAATTAGTGTGTGTGTGTGTGTATATATCATTTGTATGGTGATATATATTACCTTTAAATGTAAGGTGCAAGAATGAAACGTTTATCCAGATATTGTTGAGATACACTAATTATATGTGTTTGAACTTCATCTTGTTAATTAATACATTTTTGAGCCTCAATTTCAGTTGGGTCTAAAAAAGCGCAACTGGAATCGGCGCTTTATAGAAATTCCTAAAATCAATAAAAAACGAAATCATAATGTTAAGATTTCACATTAAAGAAGTAGATTATATTATAAAACTACAATTCATGAATGATATGTTACAGCAAATTTGTAATACCAACTTACATTGCAAACCAATGACGTATTGACATGTCAAGCCAATCATAAATAAATATTTGTGTCACCTCAGTTAATATAATAGCTTGCGTGTTTGCTCATGATACATCCCGTGAGGTGCATCAACAATAATTGCAGACACATAATTCCTCAAACATGTTTTGAAATGGTTTACAAATTAGTTTGACTTTATTTATGGCCAAAACTAACTCGGGATCAACAAATTCGGGCTCGGGGGGATGTTGGGTTGCGGGTACTGTTTCGGGGTGTACTTGGGATGCAGGTCGAACTTCGGGTGCGGGTGCAGTTTGGTTTACGGGTTGGATTTGTACGGGTGTGGTTTGTAACACGGTTTCTGGTATAGTTTGGGGTACTTGTGGCGCCACAGATCGCAACTAAAAACGATTAAACATTAGTACGTCACAAGCACATATATATAAATAATAAATATTTTACTACTATATATGTATAAAATTTATTGTTATATAAAATGTTTTGAAATCTAACCAAGTTGGTATAAGGGTCTCCAACATTATTATCAAATATATCAGCTCTAAAAAACTAAAAATATTGTATGTAACACATTATTACTTAGAAATATAGATAAAATAGATTGTTATATGAAAAAGTCTTGAAAACTAACAACGTCTTGAAGACGGCCTCCAACAACATCTTCAAATTTAACATTCACGTCATCATTGACAACATCATTAACACCATTCATATCTAGCTTGTAACCCGAAGTCAACGTGTTCTCATCATCGTCCAATTGTGACGAGTCAACCCAATGATTTTATGACGAGTCAACTCTATGACTTTGTGACCCGTTACTCGATTCCATTCTCGAGACAAACTACAATTTAACAAATAAAAATATTATGTTAAACTAAAATATATCGTAATAAATATAAAGTATACCTTTATTGCATATCGTCACCACTGAAAGATTTGCTAACTCATGTTTTCAACAGTTTTAACTTGATCTATTTTT
Organism: Flaveria linearis; assembly: GCA_024085815.1. Classification (NCBI taxonomy): domain Eukaryota; kingdom Viridiplantae; phylum Streptophyta; class Magnoliopsida; order Asterales; family Asteraceae; genus Flaveria; species Flaveria linearis. The sequence goes on along the minus strand of CM044014.1, from coordinate 21,877,856 downwards.
GCAACTTTATAGACAAACAAATTCTTATAATCTTCATTTATAGGATCCACATTAACCTTTACACAACCCTCAATTATTCGCCCACAATAAAGGTCAATAAACTGGTGCGGCCACGTTTCACCATAAGTGTAACATCCAAAAAGCTTAATATTTATTTATTTAATTAAAATTAGTATTCAGTCACATGCCATACGTGCGAATGAATCTCAATCGCACGAATGACGGGAGTATGGGTTCAGTCGCACGATTAAGCCGTGCGAATGGTCCAATCGTGCGATTGAGTATGTCGGCTAAAAATAGGCATGTAGGATAAGTAAGGCGGTTAAAGGGTGTTGAAGGCAGATTTTATCTGCTGTAAACTCATCCTCTTGCTCCTTACGAACCCCAAACACCCTGTTCTTGCCCAATCGATCAAATTAGCTCCGTTTAGGTAAGTTTTGCTTGGTACGGATCAATTTTTGAATATGTTAAGCTGTGTATGTGGTTGAAACTGATCCAAAAACATGTTTCTGATCTGAGTTTTTGTTAAATCTTTCTGTTAAACTGAAAAAGTGAAGGTTCGGGTCCTAGTTTTTGTAAAAATTGATGAAATAAGGACCCGAAACGGTTGTAAATATGGTGTATAGGTTCTATAGTGAACATGGCATAATCTGAACGGTCAAAACTTGAGTTTGGATCAAATATGGTAAGAACACAGCTGCTGATCCGTTTCAGGCGAATGAGCCCAGTCGCATGACCCATTCGTGCGACTGAGTCAATCGCATTGTTCAACCGTGCGACCGAAGTCCAGTCGCATGAACCAATCGCACGAATGGAGGTCACTTCGCACAAACCCTGCTATAGCTCATTCGCATCTCTGTCGTATGGTCCATTCGTACGATTAAGCTCAGTCGCATGTTCAGTCGTACGAATGAGTCTAGTCGCATAGCCTTAGTCGTGTGAAATGATCAGCTAGGGGTGATTTGACTAAGTTAGGGTTGTTGTTTTAGATTTGCCTTGAGAAGGAGAAGTTTTAACTGCCCTAGTGTATTTGGATTGATAATCACTTGCTGAGAACATTAAGGTGAGTTCTAATTGCCCTTTTATGTGTTAATGTCGTTTGACAATGTGGTTTTGACAAAATCGGGCACTGGCATGCATATAAATAAATAAAGATATGAAAATGAGTTGAAAATGGTAAAATGTGGTTAACGCGCGAGGTGGAGGTTTGACCCACCAAATTAAAATTGATAAAAAGATGTAACGCGCGAGGTGGAGTTTGACCCACCAAATTATAGACGGAGGTCTGACCCGTCAACGCGCGAGGTGGAGGTTTGACCCACCAAATTAAAATTGATAAAAAGATGTAACGCGCGAGGTGGAGGTTTGACCCACCAATTTCTAGACGGAGGTTTGACCCGTCAACGCGCGAGGTGGAGGTTTCACCCACCAAATTAAAATTGATAAAAGATGTCCATAAATACTTTGTGGGTATTCGATATGCATATCAATACTGGGATAAATAAATGGACTGATGAATGTGTGTGTGAATCATTTGGTGTAGTAGAAGGTGATGAGTTATTGTTATTAAAATGTGATGTATGTTAGAACTCACCAGTATATCTGATTTTGTGTTTGTTTTTTTATGCATGCCAGGTAATAATAGAGGTGCTCGTGATGGTCCCCCACAAAGTTAGCTTCCAGTTATAGTGTATGATACTGGCAACGAATGTTGGGTTTTAGGGAATGATGTATTTAAAGTTAGTAAAGTTTTGAAATGATGGTTGAAGTGGTTGTAAATTTTGTTAATGATGTAAACAGTTTTAATATATATATAAAATTCCGCTGTGTTTGTAATCTCTAAGTTGTTATAACAACCCAACTAGTAGCACCCTCCATATTATATTATTGTTAACAATGTGAGGGTGTTACAAGTTGGTATCAGAGCCTTAGTTAAAGGGATTTGAACAATTAAATGTTTCAAACTTTAACTGAATATATGGGAAGTGCCAGTATCTATAACCGGAAATGGGGGTGAAGTATTGTGTGGACGAGTACTTAATTAATTGTGCTAATTCATTCTATTGTTGAATGAAAGTAATTGTTTAAGATAAAGACTAGTATTGTGTATACATGATTTATGGTTTAGAGAGGGTTAGAAATAAACTGTGAAAGGGTAATGAGAAGAGACAGGATGGTGTGAATAAAAATAATTGATAACACCTGGCCAATGTTATGAGCAATTTACATTATATGCAACATCCTGGTATCACTCATTATTTGATTATGGTTTATTTCTGATCGTAGATGGAGGAAACTAGTAATGCAAATTCTAGACCTGAAGCTAGGATCTCAGGTGACGAACTTAAGACAGCTATAGGTGATGAGGTCGCCCGAGTGTTGCGTACTACCTTACCTGAAATGTTGAGCGACCTTAGGAAAGGTGGTGAATCGTCATCCCAACCAACTCCTCCACCTGTTATTGTTGAGGCTGTAGTGGAGAAACCAGTGTCATATAAACATTTTAAGGAATGTGATCCGCCTAAGTTTGAAGGCCAGAAGGATGTAGTAGTAACTTATAAATGGCTACGAGAGATGGAAGCAGCATTTAAACTTAGTAGGTGTAAAGAAGACCAAAAGTGGGCTTTGCAGTGTATTCTTTTCAAGCAGAAGCCTTGTATTGGTGGGATACAGTAGAACAGGCCATGGGTGAGGCCGCCGTGAGCCAGATGACGTGGGAAACTTTTAAAGCGTTGGTGATAGAAAAGTTCTGTCCGAAAGGCGAAATGGATAGAATTGAGATCAAGTTTTTGCAATTTCAGGCAGGCAGTTTGAGTCATAAAGAGTATACTTCTAGATTTGAAGAAATGGCTCGTTTGGTACCTCATTTAGTGACTCCTGAGACAAAGAGGATTACTAGGTATGTTCAGGGACTACCTCCTAAGGTGAGAATGCTGGTCAAGTCTAATTCTCCTTCTACATACCAAGCCACGGTAAATTTGGCTGCGGACATGTATGAGGAAGTTGCTGAGTCCGAGAAACCTGAGGTGAAAGAAGAAGTGGTTAGTCGTCAGGAAACTTCATTGAGTTCTAGGCCTATGTATGGACAGAGTGGGCCGCAAAAGAGAAAGTTTAATGTTAGGGGCTTTGTAGGTCCCCCTCCTCGGTGTAGTAAATGTGGAAAGTTTCATAGAGGAGAATGTAGATTGAACCACCCAGCATGTCGTAAATGTGGGAAGCCTGGACATTTTGTTTCTAGATGTCCCGAACTTCGGTGTTATGGATGCGGGGAGATGGGACATATGAGATCTGAATGTCCAAAGTTTAGACCTGGACCGGTTCCTATTCGTGCAGTAGGAGGACCGAGTAAAGTCAGTGTGAGTGGTAGTAGCGGTACTGCGGGGGAGCATTCACAATAACTGCGGAGGAGGCTAAGACATTACCGGATGTTGTGTCGGGTACGTTTCTTGTTAATGATGTACCTGCTAAAGTTTTATTTGATTCAGGGGCTAATAGAAGTTTTATATCGATAAAATTCTACACTTTAATAAAAGTTAGACTATCGAAGTTAGATGTTGCTTTTTCATTAGAGACTGCCTCTAATGAATTCATAGTTGTTAGTGAAGTAATAGACGATTGTTTTGTTGAATTAGAAGGTGTAAAATTTCCTGCTAGATTACACATGATGAAATTAGGAGGTTTTGATGTAGTATTGGGAATGGATTGGTTATCCATGTTTGAGGCTCAAATAATATGTAAAAGAAAGATGATTGTGTTACGAGCACCAGATGGTAATCTGGTAACGGTTTTTGGTGATGATCATGATAGTGTGGTGAAAGTCATATCTATGATTAAGGTTGAGAAATTATTGAATAGGGGTTGCGAGTCATTCTTGGCATATGTAGTTGATACTGCTAAGGAGACGAAGAAATTAGAAGATGTTCTAGTGGTTTGTGAATTCCCCGATGTATTTCCAGAAGATCTACCGGGTATACCTCCTGATCGAGAAATTGAGTTTAGAATTGATTTAATACCCGAGGCGAAACCTGTCGCTAAGACCCCTTATAGACTTGCACCGGCTGAGTTAAAGGAACTCCTGAAGCAATTACAGGAATTATTAGACAAGGGTTTTATCCGACCAAGCTCTTCGCCGTGGGGTGCTCCTGTTTTGTTTGTAAAGAAGAAAGATGGCAGTTTGAGGATGTGCATAGATTATAGAGAACTAAACAAACTAACTGTCAAGAATAAATACCCATTACCCCGTATAGACGATTTATTCGATCAACTCCAAGGTGCTAATTGGTTCTCAAAGATAGATCTTAGATCCGGGTATCATCAGTTAAAGGTAAGGGAAGAAGACATACCAAAGACAGCTTTTCGTACGCGATATGGGCATTATGAATTTTTGGTGATGTCATTTGGATTAACGAATGCTCCTGCTGCATTCATGGGTTTGATGAACAGGATATGTAGACCGATGTTGGATAAATCGGTAATTGTGTTTATAGATGATATTTTAATATACTCTAAGAATGAAGGAGATCATGCTTGTCACGTTCGAGAAGTATTGGAGACCTTGAGAAAGAATAAGTTGTATGCAAAATTTTCGAAATGTGAATTCTGGTTAAGGGAAGTGCAATTTTTGGGCCATGTGGTGAATACGGATGGAATATTGGTGGATCCTGCAAAGATTGAAGCTGTAGTGAATTGGGGAATTCCTAAAAGTCCTTCAGAAATTCGTAGTTTCTTGGGACTGGCAGGGTACTATAGGAGATTTATACAAGATTTTGCCAAAATTGCTTCTCCATTGACAAAGTTAACTCGAAAGGACGTTAAGTATGAATGGAATAAGGAACAGGAAGCTGCTTTTCAGGAACTGAAGAACCGATTAACACAAGCTCCAGTATTAGCAATACCAGAGGGTGTAGATGATTTGGTAATATATTTGATGCATCATATCAGGGATTGGGGTGTGTTTTGATGCAACGTGAAGAGTTATTGCTTATGCTTCTAGACAGTTGAAGACCCATGAAGTTAATTACCCAACCCATGATTTAGAACTAGCAGCTGTAGTTTTTGCTCTTAAGATATGGCGACATTACTTATATGGAGTGAGGTGCACCATCTTTACTGATCATAAGAGCTGAAATATTTCTTTGAGCAAAAAGATTTGAATATGAGGCAAAGGCGATGGTTGGAGTTAATCAAGGATTATGACTGTGAAATTTTGTATCACCCCGGGAAAGCAAATGTGGTTGCTGATGCATTGAGCCGAAAGGAAAAATACGAACGATTAAGGTTAAGGCGTATAAACTTGTGATTACTCCTGATTTTATGCAACAACTGAAAGAAGCCCAACTGGAAGCATTGAAAGAAGAAAACATTAAGAGAGAAAGAATGGTTGGTCAAGAAAAATACTTAGAAGAAAATAGCCATGGTGTTAAAATCAGGTTTGGTCGAATGTGGGTTCCGTTGGCATTACGTGATATGGTACTAGATGAAGCTCACAAATCTAGGTATTCCATTCACCCAGGCATGACTAAAATGTACCAAGATTTGAAGCAAGATTATTGGTGGCGGGAATGAAATTCAACGTGATGCGGTACGTAAATAAATGTTTGACTTGCGCCCAAGTGAAAGCTGAATATCAGAAACCTTATGGACTGTTGCAGCCATTAGCCATTCCAATTTGGAAGTGGGACGATCTGACTATGGATTTTATAACTAAATTGCCCCGTACACCAAAAGGTTATGATACTATTTGGGTAGTGGTAGATCAGCTAACCAAAAGTGCTTTATTTCTACCAATACGGGAAACTTATTCGGTGGAAAAGTTAGCTGATATCTTTACTAAGGAAATAGTTAGATTGCACGGAGTTCCAAAAAGTATCACGTCTGATAGAGATGCCAGATTTACCTCCAGGTTTTGGAGAAAATTTCACGAAGCCATGGGAACTAAACTTTACTTTAGTACAGCCTATCATCCCCAAACAATGGTCAGAGTGAAAGAACTATTCAGACATTAGAGGATATGCTGCGGGCATGTAGTATTGATTTTGGAGGCAGCTGGGATAGTCATCTTCCTCTAGCTGAATTTGCATATAACAACAGTTATCAAGCTACTCTTCAGATGTCCCTGTTTGAGATGTTATATGGAAGAAAGTGCAGAACTCCACTTTATTGGGGAGATATGGGGCAACGTGAATTGGGAAATAGTGAAATAGTTGAAGAAACAATGTCAAAGTTCGAAATAGTTAAAAATCGTATTAGAGAGGCGAAAAGCAGGCAGAAATCATATGCAGACCATAGAAGGAAACCAATTGAATTTAAAGTTGGGGATTTTGTCTTGTTGAAAGTTTCTCCCTGGAAGGGCATTATTCGATTTAGAAAGAGGGGCAAATTAAGTCCACGTTTTATTGGACCTTTCCGAATAATAGAGAAAGTAGGATACGTGGCGTATAGGTTGGACTTGCCAGAAGAACTAAGTGCTATTCATCCAACCTTCCACGTTTCTCAGTTACGTAAGTGTTTAGCTAATGAAACTCAATATGTACCATTAGATGACATAGAGGTTAATGAGAAGCTCAATTATGTGGAACAACCTGTGGCCATTTTAGATCGTAAGGAAAAGAAACTTAGAAATAAAAGCATTAGCTTAGTCCGGGTGCAGTGGGCACATCGCCAAGGATCTGAGTCAACCTGGGAAACAGAAGAAGAGATGAGACGGAACTACCCCCGTTTATTTTAGTCAGGTTTCGAGGACGAAACCCTAAATAAGGTGGGTAGACTTGTAACATCCAAAAAGTTTAATATTTATTTATTTAATTAAAATTAGTATTCAGTCGCATGCCATACGTGCGAATGAATCTCAATCGCACGAATGACGGGAGTATGGTTCAGTCGCACGATTAAGCCGTGCGAATGGTCCAATCGTACGATTGAGTATGTCGGCTAAAAATAGGCATGTAGGATAAGTAAGGCGGTTAAAGGGTGTTGAAGGCAGATTTTATCTGCTGTAAACTCATCCTCTTGCTCCTTACGAACCCCAAACACCCTGTTCTTGCCCAATCGATCAAATTAGCTCCGTTTAGGTAAGTTTTGCTTGGTACGGATCAATTTTTGAATATGTTAAGCTGTGTATGTGGTTGAAACTGATCCAAAAACATGTTTCTGATCTGAGTTTTTGTTAAATCTTTCTGTTAAACTGAAAAAGTGAAGGTTCGGGTCCTAGTTTTTGTAAAAATTGATGAAATAAGGACCCAAAACGGTTGTAAATATGGTGTATAGGTTCTATAGTGAACATGGCATAATCTGAACGGTCAAAACTTGAGTTTTGGATCAAATATGGTAAGAACACAGCTGCTGATCCGTTTCAGGCGAATGAGCCCAGTCGCATGACCCATTCGTGCGACTGAGTCAATCGCATTGTTCAACCGTGCGACCAAAGTCCAGTCGCATGAACCAATCGCACGAATGGAGGTCATTCGCACAAACCCTGCTATAGCTCATTCGCACCTCTGTCGTATGGTCCATTCGTACGATTAAGCTCAGTCGCATGTTCAGTCGTACGAATGAGTCTAGTCGCATAGCCTTAGTCGTGTGAAATGATCAGCTAGGGGTGATTTGACTAAGTTAGGGTTGTTGTTTTAGATTTGCCTTGAGAAGGAGAAGTTTTAACTGCCCTAGTGTATTTGGATTGATAATCACTTGCTGAGAACATTAAGGTGAGTTCTAATTGCCCTTTTATGTGTTAATGTCGTTTGACAATGTGGTTTTGACAAAATCGGGCACTGGCATGCATATAAATAAATAAAGATGTGAAAATGAGTTGAAAATGGTAAAATGTGGTTAACGCGCGAGGTGGAGGTTTGACCCACCAAATTAAAATTGATAAAAAGATGTAACGCGCGAGGTGGAGGTTTGACCCACCAAATTATAGACGGAGGTCTGACCCGTCAACGCGCGAGGTGGAGGTTTGACCCACCAAATTAAAATTGATAAAAAGATGTAACGCGCGAGGTGGAGGTTTGACCCACCAATTTCTAAACGGAGGTTTGACCCGTCAACGCGCGAGGTGGAGGTTTCACCCACCAAATTAAAATTGATAAAAGATGTCCATAAATACTTTGTGGGTATTCGATATGCATATCAATACTGGGATAAATAAATGGACTGATGAATGTGTGTGTGAATCATTTGGTGTAGTAGAAGGTGATGAGTTATTGTTATTAAAATGTGATGTATGTTAGAACTCACCAGTATATCTGATTTTGTGTTTGTTTTTTTATGCATGCCAGGTAATAATAGAGGTGCTCGTGATGGTCCCCCACAAAGTTAGCTTCCGGTTATTGTAACACCCGGAAGTTTGACCTTTTTGTATGTTGTGCGACTGAGCCTCAGTCGCCGGTGATTTATGCGACTGGAGGTTCAACCGCATGGCTATTCGGCCGATTGAAGCTCAACCGCACGATTGAAGTTCAACCGCCCGAATGAAGTATGAGCCGCATGGAACACGTGCGATTGGGGTCCAATCGCATAGTGTTGATGCGACTGAAGGTCCAGTCACCCCTGGACCAGATGCGACTGAGCCGTGGGTATAAAAGGGGAGCAACTCCATTCTCCTCCCCAACACCTTCACATTACAGTCGGGAAGAGAGCAGAGGGCGACCGAGAACGAAGAAGAAAGGGGGAAAGTGCTGTCCGAGCTCCGAATCTGTCGAAAGGCTAGCCAAATCGAAGCTCACCAACTCCTACCTGATAATGTGAGTTCTAGAACCCCTCATTTACATGTTTTCTAACGATTTTGGGGCTGGAATCACATAGAAACCCTATTTTTGAAATAGTGTAAGTTTGACCCATTTAGGGTAAATTATGAGTAATGCGTTTTTAGTAAGAAGTAGGACTTGTATATGCTTGAATGATGTCCTAGTATGAATCCCTGAGACTAGGGAGGGTCGATTTGGGCTAAAAATGGGTTTAAGACGAGTTTGGGTGCGGGAGTTCGCGACTGCTGTTCATGAAGAACTCCAGTCGCTGCCCAGTTAGGGTTATGCGACTGAAGGGCCATTCGGCTGAATGAGTGTTAGTTGATGTCCAATCGCCCGACTGAGGTTCAGACGCCCGATTGAGCCTCAATCGCACTATAGGCGATGCGATCGAGGGTTTCGGTCGCATAAGTCCAATCGCAGAGTAGTTCAGTCGTACGGTTAAGAGTTAGTCGCATATAGCCCAGTCGCATAGTGTCTAGTCGTACGGAAGGAAGTTCAATCGCACGTTTGAGTACCCATTCGCATGATAGCCCAATCGCACGGCCCAGTCGCATGGAGGACATGCGACTGGTGTAAGTTCAGTCGCCCGAGCAGGGCTGATGTGAGTGAATGTAGAAGTGTATGTATGATGTATGTATGATAGTATGATGTTGCCATGGTAGATGGTGAATACTGATGATATGTAAGTATTTATGTTCCTTATGTATATGTGTCTTATCTTTTAAATAACTTTACGTGAATGAATGAACAATATAACGAATGTATTAAGAACGTAAAGTGAAAGATAATGAAAGAAGGAACATGATGAATGAATGCATGCATTAACGAATGAAAGTAAGAAAGGCTTGCAAGCAAATGAAGGAGGTGCACACCCCTGGCAGGTGTTAGCTCAACGGTGTGCGGGTTCGCTACCCCGAAGGATGCACATCGGGTCAATCATTGAGATTGATAATGAGGTGAGCAACTTCGTGTTGCAACAGACTCGGTTAGCAGGCAATCATAAGATTGTCACTGAGGTGAGCAGCCGTGCGCTGCAACAGACTCGGCTAACTTATGTTAGAAGTAAAGTGAAAGATAAGTGGTGCTTGTACCTACCCCAGGTGACTGGATCAGCATTTGTGCACAACGTTCGTGGCTAACCACCACAGGTCCAGCACCAGTAGTAAGTATGATGTAAGGGGGTATTGTACATGTCACCGAATGTAATGAACGTTCGAACGAAAGTAATGAAAGTATGAATGAATGTAATGAACGTTCGAACGAAAGTAATGAAAGTATGAATGAATGTAATGAATGTTCGAACGTAAGTAATGAATGTATGAATGAAAGTAAAGTACGTACGAAAGTATGTAAAGTATGTATGTATGAAAGTAAACGAGAATGATAAAGTGTACACGAATGAAAGTAAGTAATGAATGATGAGATAATAATAATATTATCTACGTGTACGTATGATGTGTGAACACATGTATGGAAGAACAGTTAATGAGAATGAAAGTATGTTTTATTATAAAACTAGCACTCACTCAGCAACGCTGACTTTTTATGTGTTTTCCAGTTCGCAGGTAGTGTTGCTGAGGATGGCACGAGGCGGCTACTCAGCTCTTTTGGGAGGGCATTCTCCAGTTGATAATGCTGCAACGTCATGTGTTGCGGGTCCATAATATACGCAACACATCACGTTGCATGTCATTATGAGATTTCTTGAGGATTCGAATAAACGAGATTACTCAAGAAATCTCCTTTAGATTTTGATAAGTTCGCCACGCATTGGATGCGTGTGCATAGTACATGCAACAAAGTATGTTGCATGAGAGTGTCAAGAGTATTCCGTCAGGGTTCCGATGTACGGAATTACCTAAGGAATATTCTTCAGTATTAAAAATATAATTTTTATATTTTTGAACTTAATATCTTCTCTAGAGGTCGCTGTATGATCTCATGATTGCTGAGGATTCATATAAACGAGATTATTTAGGTAATCTCAGGTTTCATATGTTTCCACAGCAATCATAGTGAAGATAGACAAAGTAGAGAAAGCCGTATTTTGTAATCGTGTCAATGATGTAATGACTTTCATGAATGAATGAGATTGTATATTTATCATTTCCGCTGCGTTATTTTATGATTATATACATTATGTACGTCATATGTGCGATGAAGAACCAACAGTATGGCGCCCGGTGAGCGGGGCCTTACAAGTTGGTATCAGAGCAAAAGTTTAAGTAAATGGGTAAATTTTCATAATAAACCTAAACTTAAACTGAGAATGGGACAGGGAGAATGAGAATGCCATCTGAGTAGTCGCGTGCCATCAGGTATTTTTCTTAAAAGATTAACTGGTATTATGTGCGCATGTTATGTGAAGTATGTGTACTGTTAGACTTAGATACTAATGTAGTCAGGACAGGTGATGCTCGGGGTGCGAAGAGTAGAGTAAGTGGCTAATCACAACTGGCCACTGTAATTAGGGACTTACTGTACTTAACATAAACTGAGCTATTTCCTTGAATGACCGTGTTGGTGTTTAAATCTTTCAGTGTGATAGAAGATGGTCGGTGATAGATCATCTGATGCTTCCCGTGATGGTGGGCGTGGTGATGAGCCGCGTGTCATGCGAGGAAGACCTAGGAAAGAGAAAGTAGTTCGTGAGGAGAATGAGATTCCTCATCAGGAGGAGACAGACGAAAGCGCCAAGTTGAGAGCCTCGGTAAAAGAGGCAGTGATCGAGGAAGTACACCAGGTTATGCAGACGATCTTACCGTCTGTGATGACCGAAGTGATAAAGGCAGTACGCGAGGATGATAGACGAGGGAGGAATCGGTCCTCCGGTAGACAGCAACAGACAGAGGCAGAAACGGTACTGTCCGATGACGAAGAGGAAGAGGAGGAAGAACAGGTAAGGGAGACAGCCCGGGGTTGTGATTACGGGAAATTTATGAGATGCAAGCCTCCGACTTTTGATGGTTCAGGTACGGCTGCTGATGCTCACCAATGGGTGAGAGAGATGGAGGCGGTCCTTGATATCAGTGACTGCCAGGAGGATAAGAAGGTGAAGTTTGCTACCCACTCGTTTACGGGGACGGCATTGTGCTGGTGGGACAATATTGTCCAGGCAGAGGGTAGCAGGGCCATTGGGAAAATGAAGTGGTCTGAGTTAAAGAGAATGGTGATCGAGGAGTTTAGTCCTCGTCGGGAGATGGACAGAGTTGAGAGAGAGTTCCTGCAGTTGGAGGCGGGGACGATGACCCACCAACAGTACACCACCAAGTTCAACGACATGGCACGGTTGGTGCCAGAGCAAGTGACGCCGGTGTCTCGTAAGATTAACCGGTATATTCAGGGGTTGCCAGCCGAAATTCGTTGGCATTTGATTTCCGCCCGACCGAGTACTTTCAGGTCGGCAGTGGATTTAGCTGGGAGGTTGTACGATGAACGAGCTGCGTTGGTGAAATCTGAAGGCAGTAAGAAGGGAAGTGATGAGAGGAAGTGGCAGGGAAAGAGGTTTGGTCGGGGTGATACTTCGACAAGTAGTAAGAAGGCACGGGTTGATGATCGCCGTGTGGTCGTGACAAGTGCAGGGTCGAGAAAGTGTGGGAAGTGTGGGCGAGAGCACGGTGGTGAGTGCAGATGGGGACTGAATGTATGTTTCAAGTGTGGAAAGCCGGTCATATGGCTAAGGAGTGTAAAGTGATGAGGTGCTTTAACTGCGGGGAAAGTGGTCATATGAACAAGGATTGCAAGAAGTCGAGGCCTGAGGGTTCCGACGGGAAGAAGGCAGTGGGTGAAGGGTCGAAGGCAAGCGCCAGAGCATTCACGATGACGCAGGAAGAGGCTAGGACGGACCCTGATGTAGTGTCCGGTACGTTTCTGGTGAACCAAACTTTAGCCTCAGTATTATTTGATTCAGGTGCCAGTAGGAGTTTTATTTCTGCCGTCTTTTGTGCCAAATTGCCTGTTAGTAGTAGGCGTGTGGATGTGCCGTTTGAGGTAGAGACTGCTATAGGTAAGACCACCAGGATTTCTGAGGTAATTGAGGGTTGCGATGTAGAACTGGAGGGTCACAAATTCCCAGTTAAACCCTTTGCAATGACGTTAGGCGGTTTCGATTTGGTGCTTGGAATGGATTGGTTGGCAGATTTCGAGGCGAATATTGTGTGTCGCAAGAAGATGATCAGTTTGACAGCGCCCGACGGTAGTCCAGTACAGTAAATGGGGATCGGGTTACTACGATTCCGAAAGTGATCTCAATGGCAGTGGCGGGGAAATGTATGAGGCGTGGATGTAACGCCTATTTATGTTATGTGAAGGATGTAGAGAAGCCAGCACCACAACTAACTGATGTTCCAGTTGTGTGTGAGTTCCCAGACGTGTTCCCGGAAGACTTATCGGGATTGCCACCTGACAGAGAGATCGAGTTCCAGATTGATTTAGTACCAGGTGCCCAACCTGTTGCCAAGGCACCATATCGATTGGCCACTACGGAGATGAAAGAGTTGATGGAACAGTTACAAGAGCTACTGGATAAGGGGTTTATTCGACCGAGTATCTCACCTTGGGGTGCTCCGGTCCTGTTTGTAAAGAAGAAGGACGGTAGCATGAGGATGTGCATCGACTACCGTGAGTTGAATAAGCTGACAGTGAAGAACAGATACCCCTTGCCGAGGATCGATGACTTGTTTGACCAACTTCAGGGTGCTAGTTGGTTTTCACGTATAGATCTTCGATCAGGTTACCATCAACTGAAGGTGAAGGAGCAGGATATCCCTAAAACAGCTTTTCGGACGCGCTACGGTCATTATGAGTTCCTTGTCATGTCTTTTGGCTTGACCAACGCGCCAGCTGCTTTTATGGATCTGATGAATAGGGTGTGCCGGCCGATGTTGGATAAATCAGTGATTGTATTCATTGATGACATCTTGATTTATTCAAAGAGCGAGACTGAACATGCCGGTCACATTCGCGAAGTTCTGGAGACGCTGAGAAGGGAGAAATTGTATGCAAAATTCTCCAAGTGCGCATTTTGGTTGCGTGAGGTTCAATTCTTGGGTCACGTGGTAAATCCGGATGGGATTCTAGTCGATCCGGCAAAAGTGGAAGCAGTAATGCAATGGAAGTCTCCAAGGACGCCATCCGAGATCCGTAGTTTCTTGGGTTTGGCGGGATACTACCGAAGGTTCATCCAGGACTTTTCCAAAATTGCTTCCCCACTGACCAAATTGACCTGGAAGGATGTGAAGTATGTATGGGGTCAAGCTCAAGAGAAGGCATTCGAAGAACTGAAGACAAGATTGACCCAAGCTCCAGTATTGGCACTACCCGATGGGAGTGAAGATTTAGTAGTTTATTCTGATGCTTCCTATTCGGGGTTGGGGTGTGTATTAATGCAGAGGGGAAGGGTGATAGCCTATGCATCCCGACAGCTGAAAGTTTATGAGGTTAATTACCCTACTCATGACTTGGAGCTAGAAGCTGTGGTTTTCGCGTTGAAGATCTGGCGGCACTATTTGTACGGGACGAAGTGCACCATCTTTACGGACCACCAAAGCTTAAAGTACTTCTTCGAGCAGAAGGATCTGAATATGAGGCAGAGACGGTGGTTGGAGCTAATCAAAGACTACGATTGTGAAATCCATTACCACCCGGGCAAAGCTAATGTGGTGGCTGATGCCCTTAGCCAAAAAGAGAGGCCCGAGCCAATTCGGGTGAAAGCGTACCAGCTAATCATGACCTCAGACATGATGAAACAAGTCAGAGAATTCCAGGATGAAGCACTGAAGGAAGATCATCTTAACTCCGAAAGGATGAAAGGCCTGGTTGCGGAGTTGGGTGAGAACACGACGGGTGTTAGGACCCGGTTTGGGCGTATGTGGATTCCTCGTCTTGGGGATCTGTGAATGAGGATTATGGATGAAGCTCACAAGTCTCGATACTCCATTCATCCCGGCGCCACCAAGATGTACCAAGACATGAAGAAGGATTATTGGTGGCCGGGTATGAAACGTGATGTGGTGGAGTATGTGAGTAAATGCCTCACGTGTTTACAAGTGAAGGCAGAGCACCAGAAGCCGTATGGAAAGATTCAACCGTTGGACATACCGGAATGGAAGTGGGAGCACATCACTATGGATTTTATTACAAAGCTGCCACGTACCCCAAAAGGGTATGATACGATCTGGGTGATTGTGGATCGATTGACGAAGAGTGCTCACTTCTTACCGATGCGTGAAACATATTCGTCCGAAAGGTTGGCCGATCTTTTCATCAAAGAGATCGTGACTCGTCATGGTGTACCGGTGTTGATTGTGTCTGACCGCGACACCCGGTTTACATCCAAATTCTGGAAGAAATTCCACGATGCTATGGGTACGAGGTTGCATATCAGCACGGCTTATCATCCTCAAACTGATGGTCAGTCAGAAAGGACCATTCAGACTTTGGAGGACATGCTCCGAGCATGTGTTATTGACTTCGGGGGAAGTTGGGATGACCATCTACGTTAGCTGAGTTCTCGTACAACAACAGTTATCATGCCAGTATTGGCATGCCACCCTACGAGATGCTATACGGTAGAAGATGCAGGACACCCGTCTGTTGGGGTGAAATTGGTCAGAAAGAATTGGGAAGCGTCGAAGTGGTAGAGGCTACGACTGAGAAGCTTGAAAGAATTAAAGCTTATATGAAGGCAGCCAAAGACCGACAGAAGTCGTATGCCGACAAACGACGCAGGCCGATTGAGTTCCAGGTGGGAAACCGGGTTATGTTGAAGGTCTCACCTTGGAAAGGGATCATTCGATTCCGGAAGCGGGGTAAGTTGAGTCCGCGATATATAGGCCCTTTCCGGATTGTTGCTCGAGTAGGGGAGGTGGCTTATAGGTTAGATCTGCCAGATGAACTAAGTGGAATCCACCCGACTTTCTACGTGTCTCATCTAAGGAAATGTTTGGCGGACGAAGACATGGTCGTTCCACTGGACGATATCGAGGTAGACGAAAAGCTCAATTATGTAGAGCAACCAGTGGCGATCATAGATCGCAAAGAGAAGAGGTTGAGAAACAAAGTGGTTCCCCTTGTGTGTGTACAGTGGCGGCACAGGAAGGGATCCGAGTCAACGTGGGAGACTGAAGAAGAAATGAGGCAGCATTACCCACGATTGTTCGAGGAATGACAGGTTTCGGGGACGAAACCTAAAATAAGGGGGGTGGACTTGTAACACCCGGAAGTTTGACCTTTTTGTATGTTGTGCGACTGAGCCTCAATCGCCGGTGATTTATGCGACTGGAGGTTCACCGCATGGCTATTCGGCCGATTGAAGCTCAACCGCACGATTGAAGTTCAACCGCCCGAATGAAGTATGAGCCGCATGGAACACGTGCGATTGGGGTCCAATCGCATAGTGTTGATGCGACTGAAGGTCCAGTCGCCCCTGGACCAGATGCGACTGAGCCGTGGGTATAAAAGGGGAGCAACTACATTCTCCTCCCCAACACCTTCACATTACAGTCGGGAAGAGAGCAGAGGGCGACCGAGAACGAAGAAGAAAGGGGGAAAGTGCTGTCCGAGCTCCGAATCTGTCGAAAGGCTAGCCAAATCGAAGCTCACCAACTCCTACCTGATAATGTGAGTTCTAGAACCCCTCATTTACATGTTTTCTAACGATTTTGGGGCTGGAATCACATAGAAACCCTATTTTTGAAATAGTGTAAGTTTGACCCATTTAGGGTAAATTATGAGTAATGCGTTTTTAGTAAGAAGTAGGACTTGTATATGCTTGAATGATGTCCTAGTATGAATCCCTGAGACTAGGGAGGGTCGATTTGGGCTAAAAATGGGTTTAAGACGAGTTTGGGTGCGGGAGTTCGCGACTGCTGTTCATGAAGAACTCCAGTCGCTGCCCAGTTAGGGTTATGCGACTGAAGGGCCATTCGGCCGAATGAGTGTTAGTTGATGTCCAATCGCCCGACTGAGGTTCAGACGCCCGATTGAGCCTCAATCGCACTATTGGCGATGCGATCGAGGGTTTCGGTCGCATAAGTCCAATCGCAGAGTAGTTCAGTCGTACGGTTAAGAGTTAGTCGCATATAGCCCAGTCGCATAGTGTCTAGTCGTACGGAAGGAAGTTCAATCGCACGTTTGAGTACCCATTCGCATGATAGCCCAATCGCACGGCCCAGTCGCATGGAGGACATGCGACTGGTGTAAGTTCAGTCGCCCGAGCAGGGCTGATGTGAGTGAATGTAGAAGTGTATGTATGATGTATGTATGATAGTATGATGTTGCCATGGTAGATGGTGAATACTGATGATATGTAAGTATTTATGTTCCTTATGTATATGTGTCTTATCTTTTAAATAACTTTACGTGAATGAATGAACGAATATAACGAATGTATTAAGAACGTAAAGTGAAAGATAATGAAAGAAGGAACATGATGAATAATGCATGCATTAACGAATGAAAGTAAGAAAGGCTTGCAAGCAAATGAAGGAGGTGCACACCCCTGGCAGGTGTTAGCTCAACGGTGTGCGGGTTCGCTACCCCGAAGGATGCACATCGGGTCAATCATTGAGATTGATAATGAGGTGAGCAACTTCGTGTTGCAACAGACTCGGTTAGCAGGCAATCATAAGATTGTCACTGAGGTGAGCAGCCGTGCGCTGCAACAGACTCGGCTAACGTATGTTAGAAGTAAAGTGAAAGATAAGTGGTGCTTGTACCTACCCCAGGTGACTGGATCAGCATTTGTGCACAACGTTCGTGGCTAACCACCACAGGTCCAGCACCAGTAGTAAGTATGATGTAAGGGGGTATTGTACATGTCACCGAATGTAATGAACGTTCGAACGAAAGTAATGAAAGTATGAATGAATGTAATGAACGTTCGAACGAAAGTAATGAAAGTATGAATGAATGTAATGAATGTTCGAACGTAAGTAATGAATGTATGAATGAAAGTAAAGTACGTACGAAAGTATGTAAAGTATGTATGTATGAAAGTAAACGAGAATGATGAAGTGTACACGAATGAAAGTAAGTAATGAATGATGAGATAATAATAATATTATCTACGTGTACGTATGATGTGTGAACACATGTATGGAAGAACAGTTAATGAGAATGAAAGTATGTTTTATTATAAAACTAGAACTCACTCAGCAACGCTGACTTTTTATGTGTTTTCCAGTTCGCAGGTAGTGTTGCTGAGGATGGCACGAGGCGGCTACTCAGCTCTTTTGGGAGGGCATTCTCCAGTTGATAATGCTGCAACGTCATGTGTTGCGGGTCCATAATATACGCAACACATCACGTTGCATGTCATTATGAGATTTCTTGAGGATTCGAATAAACGAGATTACTCAAGAAATCTCCTTTAGATTTTGATAAGTTCGCCACGCATTGGATGCGTGTGCATAGTACATGCAACAAAGTATGTTGCATGAGAGTGTCAAGAGTATTCCGTCAGGGTTCCGATGTACGGAATTACCTAAGGAATATTCTTCAGTATTAAAAATATAATTTTTATATTTTTGAACTTAATATCTTCTCTAGAGGTCGCTGTATGATCTCATGATTGCTGAGGATTCATATAAACGAGATTATTTAGGTAATCTCAGGTTTCATATGTTTCCACAGCAATCATAGTAAAGATAGACAAAGTAGAGAAAGCCGTATTTTGTAATCGTGTCAATGATGTAATGACTTTCATGAATGAATGAGATTGTATATATTTTATCATTTCCGCTGCGTTATTTTATGATTATATACATTATGTACGTCATATGTGCGATGAAGAACCAACAGTATGGTGCCCGGTGAGCGGGGCCTTACAGTTATAGTGTATGATACTGGCAACGAATGTTGGGTTTTGGGGAATGATGTATTTAAAGTTAGTAAAGTTTTGAAATGATGGTTGAAGTGGTTGTAAATTTTGTTAATGATGTAAACAGTTTTAATATATATATAAAATTCCGCTGCGTTTGTAATCTCTAAGTTGTTATAACAACCCAACTATTAGCACCCTCCATATTATATTATTGTTAACAATGTGAGGGTGTTACAATAAGCCACTGTCATCATCTCGTCAGCCACTTTCATTTGCAACTCACATGATATGTGAACCTTTATCATTATATTAAAAAATAAACAAAATTTAACCAAAAAAACATAGGCTAAAATAAAATCTCATTAATACCATGGACTCGATACTTAAAATAATAATACTTAAGTTATTTGTAAACTATGAAATATATTACCTTGATAGGTATGCATTAGGGCCATAACTAGTTCCATTCGAACTATGATACTGAGTCCGCATCATTGTTCACATTTTTAAACAATCCGCCGTGAACCTGAGTACGATCTATAAACACAATGGCATAACATTTTTTATTCTCCTCGTTTTATCCAATAAATCAAAACTAATTTTAAAACAATATTGTTAGGCTATAGTTAGTGTTTTTTCGGGGTTGATGTGTTTTTTCGGAACTCCATTGTCTTTGGTTTACACTCTTTTTTTCTTAACTAATACAATTTATCAGGGTATCATCGTTTTACCTAGAAAAAACATATATTGCCGGTCAAGTAAAGCATCATTGGTATGAAAATTTATGTAAAATGTTGTCGCCAATATAAAAAAAGGATATAATAAGATTAGAAAATAAAGGATAGAAAAACAAACTATGACAATTCAACTCTTTATAGTAAACTAAAACTGAAACTTCAGTGTGTTTTCCTTTTCCATACCAATACGCCCAACTTGCACCCAACGATCAACATGCTTTCACAGCTTAGTCTTGTAGACTTGAAGGTTTTTTCTAGAGTTTGACTTTTGGCTATGAAACAAGACTGAAATATTTAATATAATTTTTGAAAAGCTTAAAATGGACACGTAGTCGTAGCAACATAAATGGACGTAACAGCTTTGAATTTTTTTCTATAAAAACACCTCATCTAAATTAATGTTATTAAAATATTTTAGACTTATTAAATATGTATAAACCCATGAGACTTCAACAGTTGCTTGTTACTCGTGAATCCATCAAAACGTGACGACTTAACGATTATTTTATTCAATGTTTCCGTGATTTTATTATTATTCTTAGAGTTAGTTACATGTACGTCGAATTAAAATTTTTGTTCTGATTTTTTTTTAGAATTTATATCTATAATTTATAAGAAATTCAACTAACCATTGTTACTAATAAAGCATAAAATTATTTGAAATATTTCATGAAGCTTTATGCTTATATATGACGCTTGAAATCGGCTGTTAATAATTTAAATATTTTATTTCCACATTTTTATAATACAGTATGCTTATTTATAATTATCTTCTTTATATACAACATAACATATAATAATATAATTATTTTGTTAATAGTTATATAATCAAAAAAATTATTTATACTAAATATTATTTAATAAACAAAAATTACATAAACAAAAACCTCGCTCACGAGCTATAATACATGCTTGAGCTAGAGCTCGAACTCGTTTAAGCTTGGCTTATTTTCAAGCTTTAAACGACCTATTTCAAGTAGCTTACAATTCATCTTAATTCATATTCGGTCACTCTCTTTTGATACCACTCCTGGGAAAATTAGCTGGCTACACATCGGTATTGCCAATTTGATCTCAAATGCACATGGTTATTACTAATCTGATCTCAGGTTATAAGGGATTGCTAGTTTAATCTCAATTTCAATACTCAAATAGGTATATTGCAAATCAAGATACTTCTAACAATAAAAAATATTGGTTATTCAATTATGTTCTTCTAATCTAGTAGTACTAACGATTGACTCCACAAAAGTGATGTAAGTTTAAATTTTTACAAGTACAAAGTTAGTATTTAGGAGTAGAAAGAGTGATCTTAAAAGTGGTTTGACCGGAAAGTAAGATTTCACGGTTAAACTCGTGTAATGGTCACCTGTCATATCACTATCACTACCATCACAACCTATCCGACTCATCACATGAAAGTTATTTCAATTGCAAATCGATAGAACTGAATGTGTATTACCATCCATTTCGAAGATGATCTATAGATCAAAAAATGCCACTAAGCATGAACTTGTTTGCGGTTGCTTGATGGTCACATGCTCAAACTGACAGTCTAGTCTCGATGATGACGGTGATGTACCAGTGTAAGGATTGTTGAACTAATCTTGTAATTATATGATAATTAAAAGGATATGATAGGAGATAATTATGTTAGTTTATCGGTTATTTAATTGAGATCGGAGTTAGCTTGTTTGATGTAACATCCCGTAATTTTTTATAAAACAATTACGTTTAATACGTACTAATTCCAATAATTACAAAATTTATAATAAAAATCATAATAATAATAATAATAGTAATAATTATAATAATAATAATAATAATAATAATAATTATAGCAAAGATTTATAAATAAAAAAAAAAAAAAAAAAAGTATAAAAATTAGATTATAAAGTCCAGGGGTTGTTCTGTTATTTCTGAAACTTCAAAAGAAACATTATTACATAAAATATAAACTCTGAAAACCTCAGGGACCATTTGTGTAATTATCTAAAACCCAGCCCCCACCCTTCGTTTTCCCGGCCACCGGTCCGGCCACCCTCGGCGAGCCTCCGGCGAGGCCAAAACACTCGATTTTTACACGGTTTTAACCCAGTTAAGACCCGACATTCTCACATGCAAGTTTCGAACTCGTGGACCACTTAAAATTGAATAATTGAAGACGATAATGTGACCAAACCCACTTCGGCCAACCATCCACCAATATCACGCATTACACCCATTAACGATTAAATTAATTATGCACTAACGAATATTAAGTCCTATAAACTTCCTTCGAGTTCCATTTCATCCAAAACAAACACAAAACACTCGATTTCATCATCTTCATCTCGCGACCTGCAACTTGGTCAAACTCCATATCCTGTGCATCATTAATCAAAATTGAATGAGGGCTTTTACTTTTTATTGTCACACGAAGCTGATCACAAGTTTAATTTGAATTCTATCAAGTTCTGATCAACCATCGATCACCACCTCTACCGCGGCTTGGTTCTAACTCGTTCCCATTGATCTAAGTTTCAAAACAGGTAATTAATCATACACACATACTCGATTTTGGTTAGGGAACAAAAGCCCCAACATCAATTCGATTAACAACATCAATTTGGTACTCAATTTGGTCCAGATTGAATTAGGGCTCGTACGGGTTTGGGGGGAAATGGGTGAAAGCTGTTTAAGAGGAAATGGAACTGGTTTATACGCGGCTTAGAGCCTTGGTTCACTGGTTTAGGCTGTGTGTGTGTGGGTGTGAGGTCCCGGGTTCGAACCGGCAACCTCCTTTCATTGTTTTTATTTTTTTAAAAGCTTTATAAATACTTTAAAAATATGGAAAAATTTCTAAAAATTATAAAATAAATTTTATTAATTTTCCTTACTTTAGATCTTACAAAATAATTTTCTGTAAAATTATTTTATTTAAAAACTTTAATAGATTTTTATAAAATATTATTTAAAAATAATAAAAATACTTATTTTTATAAAATAAATTCTAAATCAAGTTTAACTATGAAATAATCATGAAAATTATATAAATATTATTTATAAATATTATAAATAATTATTTATATAAGATAAACGCTATATTATCTTTAAATATATTTATAAATTCACAAACTATTTATAAATAAAATTGTGGGTTTTCTTGTAAAATATATTTTAACTAAGGGTATAGATTAATACCTTATTATTAATCAAAATACTATAATTGTGATTATCCTTATTTGTAATTATCTTTGGATAATTATAAATTATATAGTTAAACCACGTCATTATTATAATTAATTCTAAAATATTTAAATATAAATATGAAAACCCTTTTTAATGGAATCGAAATATATAAATAATTGTTTAATAAGTTTAATACTTATTGATAATTATTTATTAATACAAATAGAATCTTGTAAACATATATACATCCATTTGTGTACGTGTCACGTGTTAAACCAAACAACCCGAATCTTACCAAATATATTATTCGCAATAAACACATTTTAAAGACTTAGTTACAATTAATAATAGGTATTGATCGTGCTTGATCGTGCATTGCTTAATTCTTTGAAGTTCTTATTCATATACATTACATCAATCCAAGGTGAGTTTCCGTGGCCCCTTTTTATGCTTTTATAATTGTTTCAATGTTTTCAAACTTGGGGGAAAAGTATGCTCACCCGTTTTCGATGCTGTAAAATCTTACATACAATTTTCATACTTGGAATCGACGTGATACTATTCTCATATTCTAATACATACATGGTGTTATTCTACGATTCTTACAACCATAATTCCCGGGTTTGGGAACCAACGGATAGGTATTGGTAGTACTACTGGGTTGACACCCCACCCTTCGACGATTGGTTAACTTGTGAGTTACCAACACAGCTGCCAGCAATCAGGCCAAGGGTGAATATATTCCGACGAATTTATATGCATAACTGTCATTAGGTTTGGTTGTCTTAAACACATGTTATGTGGTTTTTGCTTACAGTATGATTCCATATCAAATTCTATACAGCATCAACTACATGTTTTCAATTTAAACCTGCGGAACTCACCAACAATTATGTTGACCATTTTTGAGCATATCTTTTCAGGTAATCATAAACAAAGAGGATAGCTAGAGCTGATGCCTTAGCAGAGACCCCCAGGATTTCAATAGACTGCATTTGTATTGTATATCATTTACTGTTATATCTGAACACTGTGTATATGGATTTTTAGAACTATTAAGACTATGATAGTCGTGGAACTGACTAACCACGACACAAGTCACCATTGTGTCGGGCGACGTCATGACACGAGGATTTTGCATGTAATATGTCTCTGTAATTATACCAAGTGTTATGACGATCCCGTCCGTCGCATCCTCGTGTTTCCGCTCTAAGCGGGGGTGTGACAGATTGGTATCAGAGCCTTGGTTATAGAGATTTAGGTGGAGAATTCGACCTAGACTATAACCTAAGAACCTTCATATAGAATGCATGCTAGGGATTGTGTGCATTGATTTTACCTAAATGTCTTTCATGATTTGTGTGACATAGACACCTGTATTCTGGATTTCCTGGCAAAAGGCCCTCGGGCTAAGGCAAGCATATCGCATATATCTCATTGCGAGACCTGGTATGCTTACCTGGGGATTTCTGGGATGAGTGATAAACTATGGTCAATACACAAAACTACAAGGCAAATGGGTCAAATATATTAAGTCTATGAACTTAATATACAGGTATATCCTATATACCTAATAATCAACAAGTATGTTCCTACATACCTGATTTTATACATGTAACGTGTTATCTGAACATCCCGGGGAAGACATTATTACTCTTAGTCTTTCTCCATGGGATACTTTTATACTAAGAACTTTACGCTTGTATGCGCACAACATCATATTATTAGGGAACTTCGGTGATCACGCGTAGCGTCGATCTCGGATATTGAATCCGACCCTATCATTGTTATGACTGAAATCCTGAAAGTATGACGGATATGCAGTTACCATTAGACTTAATGTGCTTATATGCTTATTTGCTATTACATGCTATTATTGGAATACTGGCTCATGGACATAAGGACATTACATTATTTATGCTTGATGAATCTAGATAATACTATGATGTTAACTTGGGGTAAGTGGAGCTAGGGTGACCATGCAAGGTAAATTACCATTACGGGTGCACACGTAATTGCAATTCACCATGCATGAGAAGTCTGGTTAATCTTACCATGAGGTAACGATCATGAGTATCACACGCTATACCTAGGGTGCTAGGGTCATAATTCTAGTAAGTCCTTATTGAAGGCAATCAAACATTGTAAGTCCTTGTTGAAGGCAATCAAACATTGTAAGTCCTTGTTGAAGGCAATCAAAATTATAAGTCCTTGTTGAAGGCAATTAATATTATCATTTACTCAAGTCCTGTCCTACTTAGAGCCTTCATAGTATTTCCAATTATAATATTGACCTTATGAGAAATATCTCCACTTAGCGTTGCAGTAACCACTGATTAATGCTTAGAATGAAAGTGGAATACATAAATGTAGAGGAGTAATGATACTCTCTACACATACAAAACGTTATTCTTTAAAATTATGCTAAGGATAAACGGATGTCACGTAACTGGTTTAGGCATCGTTCTAGGTATGCCACGGATGTGGGGGAACGCTGCGGGGAACCCTATATATAAGCATCCTTGGTATACCAAGAATGTGTTTAAACTGGGCTACGTGATGATCCTGATTGTCTGAGGCATGATGCTATTATGACTCTTAACTCTATGCTATGTTGCTACCTTATATGTTACTTGGTGGCTATACTCTATTATGTGCTAATACTTGATGCTAAGTACTTGTGAATGCTATTGATCGTGGATGCTTTCGGCGGTGTGATTCTTCTTTGTGGGTCTACTTCGTGGTTCTTCTTTGCCGAGCATCCATTACAACCATTAGTTCCAGTAATGGGACCTAAGGATTGGTTTGGTTGTAATATATACGTATGCGCTTTGTGGATCTTGCTACGTCATATAAACTATACGTATGCGCTTTGTGGATCTTGCTGCGTCATATAAACTTATACGTATGCGCTTTGTGGATCTTGCTACGTCATATAAATTTATACGTATGCGCTTTGTGGATCTTGCTACGTCATATAAACTATACGTATGCGCTTTGTGGATCTTGCTACGTCACATTAAACTATTTACACTTTGGGAATGTTTTCTTTACATCCATCAATTCCGTGTGGAACCGATGTATAGGTTTGACTGTAGCCATTCATAACTGGTAAAACCGCCTATACATCAGTGTAGTTGCGGTGGCTCTTATTAAACTTATATTACGTTATTCTTTAGGATGATGCTAAGGAAAATTAAGATGTTATGTAACTAGTTTAAGTATATTTCAAAGTATATCGTGGATGTGGTGGGAACGCTGCGGGGAACCCTATATATAAACATCACCGGTATACTAAGAATGTGCTTAAACTAGGCTACATAATGATCTTAATGGACCGAAGCATGGGTTATTGGAACTTGATAAGTAAAACCATATGTGATTTTTTACTTTGATTCCTATCAAAGCACACACAAATCTTAAATCATAGTCAAGGCATTGCGTGCCTAAATCAAATAATTTTCAAAATGAGATTTGACTCGTTATTCGTGGTTTTCAAAATCTCGTCAAAGTCTGTGTCACACCACCCAGAACATGCAATGCTGTAGGTGGAATTCCTACATCTCGGGAAACTTTGTTAATTGAATATTTATATTATAGGTGGTCACTCACCTCAATAATCGAATAAACTAATCATAACCTTGTTACCACTTATAAGTACACATGTCTTCAATAAGGTTATGGCTGATCTCATATCTTGAGAAGTCCACGTATTCCCTTCGATTGTGAATCGAATGTTCACATCTCATTATAATGTCGAATCATTCTTGTCCTTGATTTCGTCTTCCTGATTTAAATTATTCAAGATTTGAACATCATCCTAACAAACTCTACTATCTCAAACCTTGATCTTAAGCTTGTTAGCATGATCTTTCTTTGTTACACTGATGTAACTTGAAATTTTCCTAATTCCTAATTGATATTAATTTCCTTTCATCGTAAAGTCAAACTTTATACTGCTTGTACCGTGGGAAATGCAAGAGTTTGCAAGTCAACCTATGACTAAGAACACTCGTATCTCTTAAATGATTCTATTTCATCAAAGCAGGGGAGATTCCCTTACTTTGATGATTCTCTATTTCGATAAATGGTTTCCCATTTGTTAGTTCTATGAAATTTCATCCTCTGGATTGGGGTGACTTCCTTATCTTGAGGATTGACTTCAATTATTCTCATTGGAAATTACATTTCATAAATGACATGATCTCACCAAAATAGGATTGAAACCCGTATTTTGGTGGCAAATACCAACCTTAGATTGTTTCTTGTTATTATCAAGATAGGCATGAATCATTACCTCAAAGCCTTTAAGGAATATTTTTAATATCAACTCCGATTGTGATTGATAACCACCTTCCTTAAAACAACGCTCGTGAAATCTTTCAACATCTTCAACCGTTAGACACCTAATGACAATCTTCACATGAAACTTAGGTTGAACTATTTTGACCTGCTTTTAACTAACCGTGCTGTAGATAAAGTTCTGAGCGCCAGAATATATAGGAAATGAAACATCTATAACACTTACCTTATATAAGTTCTAATCTACCTAGAGTTATATGGGAATCACATGGTGACACTAGTCTCATCTCTAGTGAGACGTCACTCCTTTACATTTCAGAAATTATGCAAATTGAATGGTTGCTTAGAATATACATGGCCTTTGAAGAATGATGCTTGTCCACTAGTGGGTACCGCACTGAATGGTAGAATGCCTAAACTCAAGTATAAGGTAGTGAGGCCGCAATAGTCATGACTTGAGATAAGTTTAAAATCTTTGGCGAGTGAGTACTATTACCCAAGGAATGAAATGCAAAAAGTTAAAATTGTAATACTGGAATCATGCTCTTTATACTGATAGAATCCATAAGTTGACAAAGCTAATGTCATACCTTGTAACATCTAGATCAAATAGAATTAAGTAGGACATTGGGAAGATCTGTGAATAGTAGGACAAAGTTGGAGATTAGAGCAAGCAAACTAGTGGTGAAATAGACAAGAAGACTCAGATGTTACTATAGGCACATATCTTACCATCAATCAATACATATCTGTTGGATACTGGTAGAGGATAGCATTGGTTCCTTCAAATTCACTCCTTCATTTGTCATAAACCCCAGTTGCTTAGAAATTAGTTAGTCGGTGGAAATAGGAAAACTCTCGACATGCGTAAGTTAAGATGTATAGAACTACTCGAAGACTGAGATTATTGTATACAGTATTGTTCTTAGAATAGGAAGGTTGGAAAGAAAATGACTGTGTGTGTGTGACCTATCTTCTTCATTCCTACGGTCATGGAAACTTTTTAGTTTTAACTTGCCAGAACAAGAGCCTCTTATCTTAACTGTGTGATGACAATTGGTGCATTATAAAAATTCAATTCGACAATTATCTCACAACGTCGAGAAATTAACCTACATCTGTTTCAAATATTCGTATACCGAGGTATGATGTTACATCAATCGTTATTCTAAATGATTGATTCATTTTGTTTTAACAATATTCTAACCATCCTTGTGAACCCATTCCAAGATCTTCGCATAGCGTATTATTCTTAGACCGATGGTGGTCAAAGGAGAAATACATTCACAAGATATGCGTTAAGGTCGTTCATATGAGGACGTTTGGGGTTCTTAAATTCCAACGGTTAACCTTTCTTATCATTGCTGGTCTTTTAATGATTTCTAGACATCACCTTACCAGGAAATTATATTCTGGAAGTTGTGATTATAAGTCTAAAATATCATGGAAACTCGTCATCGGTTCTAACGTTCCATATGCCAAATCTCAAAAAGAGTCTCGCGATTCTCTGGAAGGGTTCAGATTGGAATACATTATGTCAAGAATCTTGTAAAAGATTCTATACAAGTGAAGCGACGCCGGATACCTATTGTCAAAGTCCGCTGGGAATCTAAACGTGGCTAGTTAAGGTGAGGACCAAATAAATCTCAGTATCCTCATCTTCTCGTTTCAGCCTCCTCGTGATTAAAATTTGGGGACGAATTTCCTAAACCGGGAGACTGTAACATCCCGTAATTTTTATAAAACAATTACGTTTAATAGTACTAATTCCATAATTACAAAAATTATAATAAAATCATAATAATAATAATAATAGTAATAATTATAATAATAATAATAATAATAATAATAATTATAGCAAAGATTTATAAATAAAAAAAAAAAAAAAAAGTATAAAAATTAGATTTATAAAGTCCAGGGTTGTTCTGTTATTTCTGAAACTTCAAAAGAAACATTATTACATAAAATATAAACTCTGAAAACCTCAGGGACATTTGTGTAATTATCTAAAACCCAGCCCCACCCTTCGTTTTTTCCCCGGCCACCGGTCCGGCCAACCTCCGGCGAGCCTCCGGCGAGGCCAAAACACTCGATTTTTACACGGTTTAACCAATTAAGACCCCCGACATTCTCACATGCAAGTTTCGAACTCGTGGACCACTAAAATTGAATAATTGAAGACGATAATGTGACCTAACCCACTTCGGCCGACCATCCACCAATATCACGCATTACACCCATTAACGATTAAATTAATTATACACTAACGAATATTAAGTCCTATATAAACTTCCTTCGAGTTCCATTTCATCCAAAACAAACACAAAAACACTCGATTTCATCATCTTCATCTCGCGACCTGCAACTTGGTCAAACTCCATATCCTGTGCATCATTAATCAAAATTGAATGAGGGCTTTAACTTTTTATTGTCACACGAAGCTGATCACAAGTTTAATTTGAATTCTATCAAGTTCTGATCAACCATCGATCACCACCTCTACCGCGGCTGGTTCTAACGCGTTCCATCGATCTAAGTTTCAAAACAGGTAATTAATCATACACACATACTCGATTTTGGTTAATCATAGAATAACACCATGTATGTATTAGAATATGAGAATAGTATCACGTCGATTCCAAGTATGAAAATTGTATGTAAGATTTTACAGCATCGAAAACGGGTGAGCATACTTTTCCCCAAGTTTGAAAAACATTGAAACAATTATAAAAGCATAAAAAAGGGCCACGGAAACTCACCTGGATTGATGTAATGTATATGAATAAGAACTTCAAGAATTAAGCAAACACGATCAAACACGTTCAACACCTATTATTGATTTGTAATTAGTCTTTAATACGAATGAATATATTTGGTAAGGTTGGGTTAATTTGATTTAACACGTGTCACACACGTAATATATATATGTTACAATCTTTTATATATTGTATAGTTTTAATAAGTAATTATCAATAAGTATTAAGTTTACCAAATAATTATTTATATTTTGATTTCATTAGAAAAATTTCATAGGTGTATTTATATATCTTTAGGATTAAATATAAAAAAATGTGGTCTAATTATATAATTTATAATTATCCATATATTTATAAATAAGAATATTCACACTTATAGTATTTTGATTAATAATAAGGTATTAATTTATACTTTGGTTCAAATATATTTTATAAGAATTAACCCACAATTTCATAAATATTTGTGGATTTATGAATATATCAATTTGTATTTAAAGATAATAAAGTGTCCATTTTTATAAAAAAATTATTTTAATATTTATAAATAACATTTATATAATTTTCATGATTATTTCATAGTTAAACTTGATTTAGAATTTATTTTATAAAAATAAGTATTTTAATATTTTTAAATAATATTTTATAAAAATCTATTAAGTTTTTAAATAAAATAAATTTACAAAATTATTTGTAAGATTTAAAGTAAGGAAAATTAATAAAATATTTATAATTTTTAGAATTTTTCCATATTTTTAAAGTATTATAAAGCTCTTAAAAAAATAAAAAAAACAATGAAAAGGAGGTTACCGGGTTCGAACCCGGGACCTCAAGGTTGATATGCAATCACAGAACCAGTGAACCAAAGGCCTCAGCCGTGATGGTATTCAGTTCTATTTACTTTAAACATGGTTCCCCAGTTTCACCCAAATTGTGATGAACCCTAATTCGATTTACCCAAATTGAACCCCAATTCGAAGTTGATAATCAAATTGATGTTGGGGCTTTTAATCCCCATGTAAAAACGAGTGTAAGGATGTGTTAATTACCCGATCGATGATGAATTTGAGGTGAATGGATTATGAACAAGCCGCGACCGAAGTTGAGTTCGAACGGTATGTAATTGATGATGAAAATCAAATTAAATTTGCAGGATCGTTCTATCGTTGTTAACAAGCAAAAGCCCTCTGTTAATTTGGGTTTAGAATGCTCAGAAGATGGGTTTCTACTAAGTTGCAGGTTGCGAAGAGGATGAAGATCGAATTCTACGATTGCGTGCGTTTTATACTAATTCGAACTTAGTGGAAGTTGGAAACGACAAGATGATCAAGAACATGCGTTTTCTTTGTTTATTTAGTGTTTAGTGCTCGATTTAATGCCGCACTTCGGCCGAAAGTTAAAGTGATTGATTAGTGGTCTAGAAGCAATAATTTACCCGATTATAATGTGTGTTAGGTTGAATTTTGTCCATGAGCGATTGGTATAATTTTCGTGTTTAAAACCGAGTATTTTGGGGGTTTCGGCTGTGCGGAGGGCCGCCGGAGTTGGCCGGACCGGTGGCCGGAAATCGGGGGGTGGGGAGGGGCTGGTTATGTAAATTTGTATTTATATAATTGGTCCCTGTGGTTTAGTTTTTATTATTTTTAGTTTTAAAACTTCTTTTGAAGTTTCAAAATTTGCAATTTACCCCCCTCAACTTTAATATTATTTATTTATAATTATTATTATATATTAGTATCATTATTATATATTTATAAATTATTATTATCATTATAATTATTGAAATTAATTAAAATTAATTTTTTAAATAAATAAATAAAGAATAAAGAATAAGTGAATAAATAGATAAATAATAAATACAATTTTTTTTTTTACGAGATGTTACAGTCTCCCCTACTTCGGGAATTTCGTCCCGAAATTTATTCATGAGGAGCTGAAATGAAAAGATGAGGGTACTTGGATTTCATTTGGTCCTCACGTTCCCAGGTGAACTCTGGACCTCGCCTTGAGTTCCACCTCACTCGGACAATTGGGATTTTGCTGCGTTTTAATTGTTTGACCTCCCGATCCATTATTTCTATTGGTTCTTCCATAAAATGGAGTTTCTCATCAATCTTGATTTCTTCAATTGGCACATGTAAGGACTCGTCCGCCAAACACTTCTTGAGGTTTGACACGTGAAAAGTATCGTGTACACCGCTGAGTTCTTGTGGCAACCTCAATCGGTAAGCCACCGGACCGATTCTTTCTGTAATCTCGAATGGTCCTACGTATCGAGGGGCTAACTTCCCTTTCTTTCCAAATCGTACAATCCCTTTCCAGGGAGAGACTTTGAGTAAGACGTGATCTCCAACATTGAATTCTAGGGGCTTCCGACGGTTGTCGGCATAGCTCTTTTGGCGATCTCTTGCAGCTTTTAATCTGTCTTTAATTGGAAAATCTTGTCAGTCGTTTCTTGAATGATTTCTGGACTGTTAGCTGGCTTTCACCAATCTCAGCCCAACAAACTGGGGATCTACATTTCCTCCCGTATAATGCTTCAAATGGAGCGCATCCAATGCTTGTGTGGTAACTGTTGTTGTAAGAGAACTCAATCAATGGTAATGAGTATCCCAGCTACTACCAAAATCGATTACACAAGCTCTAAGCATGTCTTCCAACGTTTGTATCGTTCGTTCACTTTGGCCATCCGTTTGTGGGTGATAGGCGGTACTCATATCTAGTCGAGTGCCCATCGCTTTCTGCAACGTCTGCCAAAAGCGTGAAGTAAATCGACTGTCTCGGTCGGATATGATTGACACCGGCACCCCATGCCGTGTCACGACCTCCTTGATGTACAATCTTGCCAGCTTATCCATTTTATAATCTTCTCGGATAGGCAAGAAGTGAGCAGATTTTGTCAGTCGATCCACTACGACCCATATCGAGTCGTGTCCGCTTGGCGTTCTCGGAAGTTTGGTAATGAAATCCATGGTGATGTTCTCCCATTTCCACTCGGGAATTTCGGGTTGTTGCAATAGTCCCGATGGCTTCTGATGTTCAGCTTTTACCTTGGAACACGTCAAGCATTTGCTCACATATAGAGCAATGTCTTTCTTCATACCCGGCCACCAGTATAGATCCTTCAGATCATGGTA
The DNA here is from genome assembly GCA_024085815.1 of Flaveria linearis. NCBI lineage: Eukaryota > Viridiplantae > Streptophyta > Magnoliopsida > Asterales > Asteraceae > Flaveria > Flaveria linearis. The sequence goes on along the minus strand of CM044014.1, from coordinate 21,845,186 downwards.
CATCTTGTCTGCACCGGGATGAACAGAATATCGAGTCTTGTGTGCTTCATCCAAGACTAGTGTACGTACACCTCCCCATTTGGGAATCCACATGCGATCAATGAAATAATATGCGCCGTCATCCTTGCGATTCATTTGTTTATCCAACCCTCGGAATTCTTCTCCTGCAAGGTTTTCTTCTTTTAGAGCCTCTCTTGCGCGCTTTGAATTTGAGCTTTCAAGTTTGTTTGTATAGTCAATCCCAAAGCTCTAACACGTAGTGGTTTTATGCGTTCTTTACGACTGAGGGCGTCAGCCACCACATTTGCTTTCCCGGATGATACCGGATTTCGCAATCGTAGTCACTAAGTAGTTCTACCACCTCGTCGTCGTTGTCGCATGTTGAGCTCTTTCTGATTCAGGATGTGTTGAAGGCTCTTATGATCAGTGTAGATGATGCATTTGGTTCCATACAGATAGTGCCTCCATATCTTCAGTGCAAAAACTACGGCGCCCAACTCCAAATCATGAGTCGTGTAGTTCTTTTCGTGCACCTTTAGTTGTCGTGAGGCGTAAGCAATCACCTTATCTCTTTGCATTAACACACATCCCAATCCTTGATGCGAAGCATCGCAATACACACGAAGTCATCAGTTCCGTCCGGAAGGGATAGTATTGGAGCATTGCACAGTTTTTCCTTTAGCGTCTGGAAAGCTTGTTCTTGTGCATGTCCCCAATCAAACTTCTTATCCTTCTGGGTTAGCATAGTCAACGGTTGTGCGATTTTCGAAAAGTTCGCAATAAACCGTCGATAATACCCGGCCCAATCCTAAAAATTGTCGATTTCTGATGGCGTTTGGGTGTATCCCATTTCTTCACAGCTTCAATTTTGCCGGGGTCCACGTGAATTCCATCTTTGTTAACCACATGGCCCAAAAACTTCACTTCCTGGAGCCAGAACTCACACTTCGAGAATTTAGCGAAAAGTTTCTCTTCCCGCAATAGTTCAAGAATTGCTCGGAGGTGTTTCTCGTGATCTTCTTTCGAACGAGAATAGATAAGTATATCGTCTATGAACACGATCACGAACTTATCCAAGTATGGTTTGCACACCCGATTCATCAGATCCATGAACACAGCTGGTGCATTAGTCAATCCGAATGGCATGACTAAGAACTCATAGTGCCCATAACGAGTCCTGAACGCTGTCTTCGGTATATCATCTTCAAAAACTCTCAGTTGATGATATCCAGAACGAAGATCAATCTTGGAGAAATATGAAGCTCCTTGTAGTTGATCAAACAAATCATCAATTTTGGGAAGAGGGTATCGATTCTTCACCGTCAACTTGTTCAGCTCGCGATAATCGATACACATACGAAATGACCCGTCTTTCTTCTTGACAAATAGAACCGGTGCTCCCCATGGTGAATGACTCGGCCGAATGAATCCCTTCTCCAATAGCTCTTGTAGTTGGTTGGATAATTCCTCATTTCAGATGGTGCTAACCGATACGGTGCTTTTGCTACTGGCGTAGCTCCAGGAACCAACTCGATACGAAATTCCACCTGTCGTAGAGGAGGTAAACCCGACAAATCATCAGGAAATACTTCCGGGTAATCTCGCACCACAGGAATATCTGCCAACTTGATGCCTTCTTCCTTCTTTTCTACCACATGAGCCAGGAGTGCGTAGCACTGCTTCCGTAGACATCGACGCGTCTTCATGCAGGAAATAAGCTTAGAGTTCTCCCGGTCGTTCTCCTTGAATCTTGAGTACCTCCCCATTAGGCATGGGGATTCGTACTACTTTCTCTCGACAAACGATCTCGGCTCCGTGCTTTGACAACCAATCCATTCCCACGATTACGTCGAAGCTCCCTAGCTCGAAGGTATTAAGTCTATGTCGAAAGCATGGTCTTCTAATATTATAGAGCACTGTTTAATGATCTTATCTGCTGGTACGAATCTACCATTGGCCATTTCTACGAAAAGCTGATTTCTAACTTACTAGGATTCAAGGCAAGCATGCGCGCAAAATCAGAAGATATGAAACTATTGTCTGCCCCGGTATCAAATAATATGGATGCAAGTGGTTGTTGAGAAGATACGTACCCGTGACAACATTTGGGGTCTGACGGGCATCATTAGTTCCAATGACGAAGGCACGTCCCCTTGCAGCATTTCCTTGGTTTCCCTGGTTCGGATTACCAGCTATAGCCAGCACTTGCTGCTGATTATTCCCCTGTTGTCCAGGTGCTCTATTCAGTCGGGGGCACGTGTTCCTGTAGTGATCGAGGCCCCCACATTCGTAACATGCCCTGGCATTCCCGGCGGGGTTAACCGCGTTGATAGGTGCTACCAGATTCAGCGCAGTTCTACAGTCCTTCGTCCAGTGTCCCAGGCGTCCACAGTTTGTACACACACGACACGGCTTTTCTGGGGAATGGTGATAATTACACTTGTTGCACCTGGGGTACGGTCCAGTGTATTCCTTCCTTCCCTGCGTTACAGCCACAAAGTTTCGGGCTGTCTTAGTCTTCTTATCGGATCTTCCAGTATTAGACCCGGTCCTTTCTTTTCTCAGTTCCCTTCCCCAGTACTCCGGTTCTCACCATTTCGTCAGTAAGAGCGCCAGCTTTCATAATCGCGCTCTGGATCGTAGGAGGAGTAGCTGCAGTTACCAGTGCTCGGATTTGAGGCGCGAGTCCCCAAATATACCTCTCGATCCTCTTGGACTCTGGTGTCACTAAATGTGGAACCAATTTTGCCAATTCGTGGAAACGATCGGTATGTTGCGTGTCCAGCTCCAATCATGGCATGGTTCCAGAATTCCTGCTCCAGTTTCTGCATCTCGTTAAGAGGACAGTATTCCTCAGTGATCAACGCCTTGAATTCATCCCAGGTTAGCTGCATTGCAGACTCCCTTCCTCTGGCCTGAATCTGGGTGTTCCACCAGGTTAATGCCTTGCCCTGTAATGAGCATGTGGCATATTGATACGTGACTCGAGGCATCCACTAATGTCAATGACTGCCTCCATCTTTTCCAACCATCTGGTCAAGGCTATTGCTCCGCCTTTTCCATCGAAATCTCGGGGTTTGCAGGCCACAAACTTTGTAGGAACATCCCCGTTTAACCTGGTTGATTCCAACTTCGTTTCCAGCGTTATCCCCTACTCCATGGTTGTGTTGACCATTGGTGTTGTGATCATCGTGGAGAGGTTGGTTTAGCAGGGTGTCACTCACTTGGGTTACAATGGTTGGGATCAAAGTGGCTAGCTGCTGGGCAATCATAGCAGCTATGTCAGGGTTGTCGGTTCCCTGATTATTGCCAGTTGGAGCAGCACCTGCCCTTGTTGGTCTGCCCCTACGCCTGTTCTGCGGGGCCTCACCCTCTTGGTTGGTTCTACGGTTAGCTCTCTTAGGTGCCATTTTCTAGACACAGACAGATGAATACTTTAGTTATCTTGAGATATATGCATGATTTCACTGTAAAATCTATGCTTCAGTCCATCAAGATTATTATGTAGCCCAGTTTAAGCACATTCTTGGTATACCGGTGATGTTTATATATAGGTTCCCCGCAGCGTTCCCACCACATCCACGATATACCTTGAACGACACTTAAACTAGTTACGTAACATCTCAATTTTCCTTAGCATTACTTCAAATAATAATGTTATGTATGTGTAGAGAGTATTATGTATCCCACTTTTATTTTAGCATTTAATAGTTATTGAAATGCTAGTGGAGAAACGTCTCATAAGGTCAATTTAATGATTTGGAAATACCATAAAGGCTCTAAAGAGGACAGGACTTGAGTATATGGTAATAATGTTTGATTACCCTAACAGGATCTTACTAGAATTATGATTCTAGCACCCTAGGGTATAAAATAGAGACTTGTGATACTTATGATCGTTACCTCACGATAAGATTAGCCAGACTTCTCATGCATGGCGAATTGCAATTACGTGTGCACCCGTAATGGTAATTGCCTTGCATGATTACCCTTAGCTTCACTTACCCCAAGTTAACATCATAGTATTATTGAGCATAGATTATGTGATGTCCTTATGTCCATGAACCCATAGTATTCCATTAATAGCATGTAATAACAACTAGATTTCCAAGCACATAAGCACAATATATTTAAGTGATAACTGCATATCCGTCATACTTTCAGGATTTCAGTCGTAACCATGATAGGGTCGGATTTAATATCCTAGATCAACGCTCCGCGTGATCACCTAAGTTCCCTTATGTTTAGATATTCCATAGAAAAGACTAAGAGTAATGATCAGGTAACAAGCACATATGTATAAAATCAGGTATGTAGGAACATACTTGTATATTAAGTTCATAAACTTAATATATTTGACCTATTTGCCTTGTAGATTTGTGTATTGACCATAGTTTATCACTCATCCCAGAAATCCCCAGGTAAGCATACCAGGTCTCGCAATGAGATATATGCGATATGCTTGCCTTAGCCCGAGGGCCTTTTGCCAGGAAATCCAGAATACAGGTGTCTATGTGTCACACAAATCATGAAAGACATTAGGTAAAATCAAATGCACACAATCCCTAGCATGCATTCTATATGAAGGTTCTTAGGTTATAGTCTAGGTCGAATTCTCCACCTAATTCTCTATAACCAAGGCTCTGATACCAATCTGTCACACCCCGCTTATAGCGGAAACACGAGGATGCGACGGACGGGATCGTCATAACACTTGGTATAAATACAGAGATATAATACACGCAAACTTCTCGTGTCATGACGTCCCCCGACACAATGGTGACTTGTGTCGTGGTTAGTCAGTTCACGACTATCATAGTCTTATTGATTCCAATCCAAATCACACAATGTTCAAATATGAAAAAAATGAAAAATATTACATATGCAAAACTATAGAAATCCTGAGGTCTCTGCTAAGGCATCTGCACTAGCTATCCTCTTTGATTATATTCACCTGAAAAAGATATGCTCAAAAATGTCAACACATAATGTTGGTGAGTTCCGCAGGTTTAAATTGAAAACATGTTGTTGATGCTGTATAGAATTTGATATGGAACATACTGTAAGCAAAAACCACATAACATGTGTTTAAGACAACCAAACCTAATGACGTTATGCATATAAAATCTGTCGGAATATATTCACCCTTGGCCTGATTGCTGGCAGCTGTGTTGGTAACTCACAAGTTAACCAATCGTCGAAGGGTGGGGGTGTCAACCCAGTAGTACTACCAATACCTATCCGTTGGTTCCTAAACCGGGAATTAATGGTTGTAAGAATCATAGAATAACACCATGTATGTATTAGAATATGAGAATAGTATCACGTCGATTCCAAGTATGAAAAATTGTATGTAAGATTTTACAGCATCGAAAACGGGTGAGCATACTTTTCCCCCAAGTTTGAAAAACATTGAAACAATTATAAAAGCATAAAAAAGGGCCACGGAACTCACCTTGGATTGATGTAATGTATATGAATAGAACTTCAAGGAATTAAGCAAACACGATCAAACACGTTCAACACCTATTATTGATTTGTAATTTAGTCTTTAATACGAATGAATATATTTGGTAAGGTCTGGGTTAATTTGATTTAACACGTGTCACACAGTAATATATATATGTTACATCTTTTTATATATTCGTATATGTTTTAATAATATAAGTATTATCAATAAGTATTAAGTTTTACAAATAATTATTTATATTTTGATTTCATTAGAAAAATTTCATAGGGTATTTATATATCTTTAGGATTAAATATAAAATAATGTGGTCTAATTATATAATTTATAATTATCCATTAATATTTATAAATAAGAAATTCACACTTATAGTATTTTGATTAATAATAAGGTATTAATTTATACCTTTGGTTCAAATATATTTTATAAGAATTAACCCACAATTTCATAAATAATTGTGGATTTATGAAATATATCAATTTGTATTTAAAGATAATAAAGTGTCTATTTTTATAAAAATAATATTTATAATATTTATAAATAACATTTATATAATTTTCATGATTATTTCATAGTTAAACTTGATTTAGAATTTATTTTATAAAAATAAGTATTTTAATATTTTTTAAATAATATTTTATAAAAATCTATTAAAGTTTTTAAATAAAATAAATTTACAGAAAATTATTTTATAAGATTTAAAGTAAGGAAAATTATAAAATTATTTTATAAATTTTTAGAAATTTTTCCATATTTTTAAAGTATTTATAAAGCTCTTAAAAAAATAAAAACAATGAAAAGGAGGTTACGGGTTCGAACCCGGGACCTCAAGGTTGATATGCAATCACAGAACCAGTGAACCAAAGGCCTCAGCCGCGATGGTATTCAGTTCTGTTTACTTTTAAACATGGTTCCCCAGTTTCACCCAAATTGTGATGAACCCTAATTCGATTTACCCAAAATTGAACCCCAATTCGAAGTTGATAATCAAATTGATGTTGGGGCTTTTAATCCCCATGTAAAAAAGAGTGTAAGGATGTGTTTAATTACCCCGATCGATGATGAATTTGAGGTGAATGGATTATGAACAAGCCGCGACCGAAGTTGAGTTCGAACGGTATGTAATTGATGATGAAAATCAAATTAAATTTGCAGGATCTCTATCGTTGTTAACAAGCAAAAGCCCTCTGTTAATTTGGGTTTAGAATGCTCAGAAGATGGGTTTCTACTAAGTTGCAGGTTGCGAAGAGGATGAAGATCGAATTCTACGATTGCGTGCGTTTTATACTAATCGAACTTAGTGGAAGATTGGAAACGACAAGATGATCAAGAACATGCGTTTCTTTTTGTTTATTTTAGTGTTTAGTGCTCGATTTAATGCCGCACTTCGGCCGAAAGTTAAGTGATTGATTAGTGGTTCTAGAAGCAATAATTTACCCGATTATAATGTGTGTTAGGTTGAATTTGTCCATGAGCGATTTGGTATAATTTTCGGTGATTAAAACCGAGTATTTTGGGGTTTCGGCTTCGCCGGAGGGCCGCGGAGTTGGCGCGACCGGTGGCCGGAAAATTCGGGGTGGGGAGGGGCCGGTTATGTAAATTTGTAATTTTAAATTGGTCCCTGTGGTTTAGTTTTTATTATTTTACTTTAAAATTCTTTTGAAGTTTCAAAATTTGCAATTTACCCCCCTCAACTTTAATTTATTATTATTATATTATTATTATTATTATTAGTATCATTATTATATTATTATAATTATTATTATTATCATTATAATTATTGAAATTAAAACTTAAAATTAATTTTAAATAAATAAATAAAGAAATAAAGAAATAGTGAATAAATAGATAATAAATAAATACAATTTTTTTTTTTTTTTACGAGATGTTACACTATTTGGTAACAACAATAGAAGTTTAAATGTCGAGATATTGTTACCGTATCATCCATTTATTCGTCAAGATATTGCTTTTCCCACAAGCAAATTCAAGCACATTAAAAGACACGTTGAATGTTGATGTTTCTTATAATAAAGCCTGACGAACTAGAAAGCTGTTATTGAGAATATTTATGGTAGCTGGGACAGTAATTTTGAGCAATTACCTACGTACTCAACGCATTACAAGAGAAGAATCATGTTATCGTGTAATGGTACATCGTCCTACCGATACATCTGCTTATTACATATTAAAATGTGTTTTGGGAATTCGGTCCAATAATTAAAGCATCAGCTATTGTCAGCCGGTGATATCTGTTGACGGCACTTTCTTAAAGGTTCTACCGTGGTAAAATGTTAATTGCAGTTGCAAAAATGCAAACAACTATGTAATGTCGGTAGCTTATGCAATTGTAGATGAAGAGACGGTAGAAAGTTGGAGTTGGTTTCTCCAACAATTTTGATCACACATTGCAGTTCACCATATTCTATTGGTTCGGGAAAAAAGTTGTGTGTTTATCCGTAGTCACAAAGGAATTATTCATGCTATGAATAACTCTTGAAGAGTGAAAAAAATAATGTTGTGCGTCGATTTTGTCTTCGATATGTTCGAAGTAAACCTCATGCAAAAGTTCAAGGTTCTAGCTTAAAAGGCTATGTTGGTCTATCGGAAGCACCACCCAACTAAGGAAGTATAACTATTGTGTAAGTCAAATGAGAAGCGTCAATCCAGAATCGTGGAAATATTTAAAAGCTATAAAAGAGAGTAAATGGACGCTTCTACACGATAAATCATCGTCGGTGGGGTAACCTAACGACGAACATTTCTGAAAGCTTCAACAATATGTTGCGAGGTGTCAGGATTATGCCAATAAAAGCAATTATTAATTGTACGTTCGAGAAAACAGTCGAACAGTTCGGAAAGCATACTGACATCACAGCCAATTGCAAACACTGTGTTACCCCCTCGCATGTGGCGTTTGTTTAATGTACGTGATATTAACTCGCAAGAGCATATCATAACCGAGATTGATTACAGAGAGGCGAGATATAGAGTTCTGTCAAAGATCCAAATAAATGAAGCTAGTGGAAATGATTATACGGTGAAATCGTATGGTAAATGGCAGATGCAAAGATTCCCGTGCTCACATGCAATCGCGGTTTGCCGCCATAGAGGTGAATCACCTCATAACATTGTCATCAGGTTTATAGCTGTTGTTTATAGAGAACAGTATAACGGTCATTTTCCCCGTTTCGTCACCTTGATTATTGGACGAACCCGGGTTGGAGGATAAGATGCGATCCATCAAAAATCACGACGTCACGAGGTAGGAGACGCACGAGAAGGATACACAACGAGATGGATGTTCATTATCCAGATGTACCTGTCATACGTAGATGTTCAATATGTAGACAAACAGGTCATAACATAACACTTGTCCAAACTCATATTCATGAGCAAATTGTTGTATATATTTTTATTTGATGTTTAGTGGTTATTATTGTGTAATATTATTATTTTTGTTTTTATAAAAATATAAATATTAATTATTTTATTCCAAAAAAACTCCTAATAAACCCACCATCCTTCCCCTCAAAATCACCATATTTCACAACTTCTCTTCCAAAAAATCACCACATTTCACAACTACCCTTCAAAAATTGGCACACCAACCCAGTAAAGAACCAGCTCATGAACTTCGATCGACGAGTTCAATTCTACAAAGGTTGAGGCGGCCTAAGAAGCAACATGAATCATCTTCGTCAGAAAGCAACCCGCTGCGTACACCATTTTTAGTTGCAGATGAAGAAGAATCTAAGAACTGGTCAAAAAATGCTATTGACTTCTACAATAATGTGGATGTGCCATATTGTGTTTCAGTTCTGTTTGGTGGTGAGTGGCTTGGGAAGGATTTTTAGGGTGCTTATTAGGCTACGAACGCGACGGTCGTCTTTCTCTATGGAAAAAATCTATATATTTTCAATTAAATAATTTAGTTTTATATAATATTTATTAAATGTTAATACTTTATATCACATCATATAGAAGGTGGGGTAAAACGAATGATGCGGATGAGACATGAAAAGCTTGTAAAATTTGGACCATCAGGTTGAATTGGACAATTTTACCACCTCAGTTTCGGGATGAATTATATGTGTGGAAAGATGTCAAGTCTGTCAAATATGTCAACGGAACTGATGTGTTGTACTCTCCATTTTGGGAGGTGCAATATGTTTATATTCCAATACTTATAAAAGCAGTAAAATATTAGTTACTTATCAGAATTAACTTGTATATAATGGAGGTCCTTCAGTATTGGTCAAATAACTTATATCGTGAACTATATCATGAGTTAGTTCTTCCTATTTTAGATTTTATTCCATGTAATTTTTACTCTCTGATGTTGACCACTTAAAAATAACAAATCGTTATTTAGTGAACTCATGTAATTCTCCAGCTCATTTTGATTTTGAAATGAAGTATGATTTGAACGAATAGTAAGATTTTTTGATTAAGTTGATAAATTAGAGAAGGGTTGTGAGTAAAAAATGATCGATGGTTTTACAAATAAATAGTAGGGATTGTAATATAAATAAATGGGTTTCAGGGTGTTAGGTGGAAATTTAAAGTTGTCTGAATTTTTGAGAACCCGCCCCTCCTATATGCGTGGTCTCATGGGTAGATAATATTTATGTGTGGTTTGGATTGTAGTTTAAGGTAAATCGGACGACTTAAATGATTGGAGAACCCGCCCTTGGTAAAGGCGTGGTGTCCTCTACAGCAACGTCACATCAACTACAAAGGCCAAGAACCCGCCCTTGGTAGGGGCGGGTACCCCTAATGTGACTTTATGACAAGACTTTACCCCCTTGTCATCCCTCTCTCTCCAAAATACCCAATTTAAAAAAAATCATTCATTAAAAGTTATTTTTAAATGGTAATTGGTCATTTCGCACTCACTTAACGGACATGTTTAACGTTCGTCTACGTAAAGGACCAATTGTGTTACAGTTTGTTAAACAGTTGGGACCAAACATGTAATTCAAAAGTTGGGATAATATTGCAATATGGGCAAATCACAGGGATCAATTGTGTAATTAACTAAATTTTGTAATATTTTTAAAAGCGATTATGAGTGGAAAAGAGAAATAATAATAATAATAATAATAATAATAATAATAATAATAATAATAATAATAATAATAATAATAATATAATAATAATAATAATAATAAAGATATGAAAATATAATATAATTAAAAAAAATAGAGGTGAATGCTCTAATATAATGAAAGGACCAATTAGTGCTTTTAATGTAAATATAAAAATATAAAGTTAGTGTAAATGTTCTAATATATATTTTTGTTTTATTTATTATTTAATTTGGTGAGGTGGTTAACACCATTCTCCCTGAAGCATTTTGAGTATGATTGTAAATGAGTCGAGTCCGTTTACGAACTACTTAAAATCGGATCGATAAAAAACTCAAAAAAAAATTGAGCTTTATTAAGCCCAAGCCGAGCCGAGCCCGAGCCCGAGCCCGAGCCCGAGCCCGAGCCCAAGCTTCACGTATCGAGCTTGAGCCGGCTTGTGAGCCTAAACGAGCTATTTGTTTATTAAATAAATTATATAAAAATATTTATTTATATAAAGTTAGGATAAAAACATTAAATAAGGTATAATGTTATATATAAAATATATAATTATAAATACATATCAAAATTAAATATAAAAAATATTAAAAATAATATTTAAGTAAATAAACAAGCCAATCCTAGCCGAACTTGAGCTTGAAAAAGGATTTCTCGAGCCGAGCTCGAGCTCGAGCTCTGTTAAGTCAACATGAACCGAGCTCGAGCCTATACGAGCTCGGGCTCTGCTCAGCTAGCTCAGCTCGTTTATACTCCTAATTTTGAGTCTCGCTAGCCACCTTTCATTAGCTTTTTTTTCTACTTTTGTTTTAATTAAGTTTTTGAAACAGTCATAAATGCCACTATGTTCACACTATTATACTTAAGCACTCAACTTTACACTAGTTGTGACAGGATCTCAGCCTCTAGTTTGATCAATTAGGTTGTATTCGCAGCGGATTTAGCATGAGAATTAGCAATTACAAGCAAGAACACAAAAGATTTTACATGTAACAGTACAGATATGGAGAGAGAGAACAATTCTGCCAAAAAGGTGTTTTCTATTGTTCACGCGTTCGGCAGATTACAATTGTGTCATCTCCTTTTATAGGAAAAATGACGAATGCTGATGTCACTTGATAGTGAAATCAAACGGTTATTAACAAACTACTGATAGAACACTAAACTACTGAAGATGTCAAACAGCTGACATCTTCTTACAAAAAGCTAAGTGTTCTACTTATTACAAGTACTGAAAAGGAAACTACTGAAAAGCTACAATGACTGAAGAACAAACTCTTCAGTCGTTTACAACTACTGAACTATAACAGCTGAAGAACAAACTCTTCAGCTGTTGTACAAACTACTGAAAGGAAAAATACAAAACAACTGAAAAGTAAAACCATCACAACAACTGAAGAAGACTTCTTCAGCTGTTGTGACAAACTCTGAAGCTTCAGCACTTTGGTCTTCAGACTTTGGTCTTTAGATGTTTCATCAGCTGATGACTTCAGTAGTTGTCATCAGCTGATGTCTTCAGTCTTTGTCTTCAGACTTTGTGCATCAGTTGTTGATCTTCAGCTCTTCAGTTCTTCAGTTGTTGATCTTCAGCACTTGTCTTCAGTACTTGAAGTCTTCAGTACTTGTATTCATCAGTACTTCAGACTTCAGTACTTATCTTCAGTACTTGGGATCTTCAGCTGTTGTTCTTCAGATCTTTGATCTTCAGTGTTGATTCTTCAGACTTTGTCAAACTGCTGATGAGGCCTTCAGCAGTTGTTGTGATGTCATGTGGGACTTAGAGGTTTTCCTGATCTTGTCTCATTGGTTCTTTTGGTCTAACAAACTCCCCTGAACCAATGCAGCCAAAACCTCTAAGTTATTTATTATCCCACTTATTGTTGGCAGAAATATTGGTCTATTTCCTTCTGGATCAGATCAGAAGTTGACCCAAGTAAGCACTGGCCTGGGAAGAGGTCTCTAAGGTTTGATTGGCTAAGTATGGATGGGAGCCCTGTTTTGGGGAACTGGACACAGGGCTGTTATCCATCCATGAGACCTACTTCCCACGTACGAGCCTGTAGGATTCTCTGGAGTAGGCTTCAAGGAATGTCATTTGTTCTTGTTTGGATAGGTCCTCAGCCTCACCTCGAATAATCCTTCACGGTCGTACAGCTCTGAGACAAACTTGGCCTGTTTGCCATTCTTGAGCTCAACAGTTGTAACCTGCCTATATGCGAATTCATCAGGATGTCTGCCTTCTAGTAGCAGGTTGAGCTCATCCTTGGAAGTTCTCAAGCCTCTTATAGACTAAGCCTTTCTTAACCACCCTATTCTTCAACATCGTTTGGGTGGCTGCTTAGCTCTATAGGCTTTCTCGAACTCCTCTACAATCTCCCAGGGTGTTATTACAAGAGCCACTGAGATCACTTCATCTACGATCTTCTTTACTTGGCTCTTGTATCTCACAGGAATGTCTTTCTTAATGATCCTGTGAGCCACCCTAGATCAGGCCAAATTCTCACTCTATCTTTATCATATTGAAAGGTTTGCTTTAGAGTGTAGAGTCTCAGAGCCTCCTTCCTCATATTGACTATAGAAGAAGAAGCAGCATAGGCTTTGTCAATGCTTTTAAGCATTTCTTCATCATGGCGTTTTTGCTGCTTTTCTTCTTCTAATTAACCTTCACAGCTTCCATCTGTGAGGTGGGGTGAGTGATGGGTTTAGGTTTGTCTCTCGCGGCAAGGATAAGACTGTACAAAGAGGCGGTCTATCCTCTTCACTCCTCTCTTCTTCTTCTTCTTGAAGCCTCAACACATTCTCTTCTTCTGCAAGGATGGATCATCGGCAATAGGTTTTGATGGTGAAGGGGTGGTTTTTTAGGTTGTGTTAGGTTGTTGGTGGTGGGAATTTGGGCAGGCTCTGCTAACAATTTTGAGATAAGGGTAGGTTTGGTCTGTTTGACTAGCAGGGTCATGTTCCCAGCACCGGCTTCAGATAGGGCTTCTGCGACCAGTCCCTTGGTAAATTCACAAGCCGAACAGATCTTGGTGGCTATAGCCAAGATTCTGTCCTTGGACAAGCCTTCACATCTAGGATTGGCCTCCCCAGATACTTCAAAATGAAACATACTCATAGCCTCGAGTCTCTTTCTTTCCTCTTGGCTATAAGTAGTCCATCGGTATTCTATCTCCTTTGTCTCCATCTTCCTAATTTCCTGATCTAGCATGGCAGTGTCCATGTCAAAGACTTGCCTGAACAGCTGATCAATGACAGAGTCCATTGATCGGCTATGCTCAGCATCAGCCTCCTTGACTAGGACTGCTAGATCAGTTTCCACCTTCTCTCCCTCCTTCTCACCTTTCTTCTTTTGTAAGTGACACTGAAATCTTTTGGATTTCAGCCCCTTGATCTCTTCAGCTCTTTCCTCCCTCACCTTCTCCTTCCCTTCACCTTCACAATCTCCTCAGTCCTCTCCCTCTCGTTTTCCTCCTCTCTCACTACTTATTTCTCTCTCTATCCTCTTTCTCTTGGCTTGCACTGATGTCTCCCCTTTTTGGGTGCATTGGTTGAGGTTTGACTATTAGCAAGCGTCTTAGCCACAGCAACCTCCACCATGGGTTGTATTTGTGAGGGAAGCCTCTATCAATGGTTTTCATCACAATGTCTGTGATTATTGTGTGATGAGAGGCAGGGATTTTGAAAGATAGCAACTAGTTGCTCAGGAGGGTTCTGTTCCTGAGACTAGTGCCAGAAGCAGAGAGGCAGGTGGTTGAGTTTATGGGAGTGGGAGTGTATGTGAGACCTTCAGGTGAAGGTGCCATCTGGGGTTGATCGTGGCAGATGGACTTGCATCCTGAGACATTTTGGCTAGCAGCTCTTTGAGTCTGCTAACCTCATCCTCTAGGATGGTGTGTTTGCGCGACCACATCAAAGAAGAAGCTCAGGTCATCATCAGTTTGCACTGAATCACCTGACATCCTGACAGTGTCAGGATATACATGCACTGAGTGTGCCTCAGTTGTTGCATATGCCCCTTTGTCTTGGTACTGGGGACTTCCAGCCTCCGGATTGGATCCATCATCGGCATTTGCCTCTGGTGTGGTCTTATTTATGGTACCAGCTTCATCCTGCTCATTGCTGATGCAGGGGAAGTGACAGCCTCACCAGAATATCCTATCTCCCTAGCCACACTGGGAGATGAGATATGTGATTCTCGGTGTTGTGGGCTCCCACCAACACTTGTTTCCACCCTCTCTTCGATTGGAGATACCCCAGTGGTAATTGGTTTCGGGGAGAGGATGGGTCAACACTTTGGCGATTATAAGGGTTAGGGCTTTGGGGCGGTTTTGTGGGAGATGGCTCGAAGCAGATTGCACATGAGGAGGAGGAATGTGCTCTTTAATGGCAATCTTCTCAATTGAGAAAGATCCCAGATTTGTGGCACGCCCCTGAAATGTTGCATCAGGCTCCTGTTGAGAGGAAACCTGTGCGGTGTGGTGGTGGAGTCGTGGTGACTGCTGGGAGAATCTGACCAGCAGTCACTTCCTGCGTTTGTGTTGTAGGGGCATTCAGGGGACTCATCTCCCTGAGTACCCTTTGTGGGTTTCTTTTGGGTTTTGGGCTTGGTGGGGACTTTAGACTTGGAGGTGGAGGCTGTGGGTTCCAGCTGCATGGGTTTTTCGCAGCTTGGCAGCCTGTTTGAGTATCTGGTCGGCGTTGTGCCTGGAGTATACCTCAGCTAAAACAGCCATGGCAGGGACCCCAGTGCCAACAAGTCCCTCAGCATTAAGCTGGTTCTCTATCATGGCCATAATGAACCGAGGATATAAATCCATCGGTTGCAAAAGGTTTAGCGGCCATTTCTTTGAGTTCCAAAAATATTATTTTAGTAAAATAAGTAGTTGTTTCTCAAAGATAAAGTACAATACCTGTTGCCACCTTGTCGACATATGGTCCCATAAAGATGTTTTCGGGGCCAGACAAACATTCACCTATGGAATATAAGGCGTTGAGGATCTGGGAAATGCTTCTTCAACAGGTGGAGGCAGAGAGGTCACCCTGATAGTCATTGGCTGTGAAAGAGAGATCGAGGGGGCCTTTGGGATAGGTGGGGGAAGGTGGCATCCTCCAGCTTTAGGGTTTGTCGAATAGTAGCTGGAGTGATAACCACTGGATGGTTGTTCACGTACGACCGGAGAGAGACCTCGCCATCGTTTTCTCGGTTTCCACGGTAATGTTCGTCCAGAACTCGGACAGGGAATCGGTGTGTATATTGTGGGGTGAGTAGGAAGGCCGTTTGATATGGGGATTCGTTCATCAGATCGATGGCATTGTGGAATTTTGACCAGAATGGCGATTTAGTAAGATGTGCGACACAGTTGTGTTGAGGTTGAGGGCATGGTCGCCATTAATGGTGTATGGGAAGTTTCAAAGGTTTTGAAAGTTAGGTCAAGTGAGAATGAAAAGCTCTGAAGGTTGGGTATTTATAGGGTATGGTAAAGGCTAAAAGAAAAACTACTGAAGGTTTTGGTGTTAGTCATCAGTTGTTAAAACTACTGATGACGTGGTTTTAACCTTCAGAAGTTGTAACATCTGAGGACTTGGTGTTAGTCTCAGTAGTTGAAACTACTGAGACCTTGGTTTTGTCCTTCAGATAGTTTGTGAAAATGCTGAAGACTAATTACTCATCAGTACTTATATTTTACCTTTGCATACTAATGCTCATCAGTACTTGTGAACTGAGAGCATCAGCATTGGTCAAATTATTCTAGCTGCAGCATACCAAGCCTTAGTACCAAATTTTGAATGTGGCACTATCTAAAGGCTTAGTAAAAATGTCTGCAAGCTCATCAGCACTAGGCACAAACTTAGGATCAATCAGACCTTTTTCATAGCAATCCCGAATAAAATGATGTCTGATCTCTATATGTTTGGTCCTAGAGTGCTGGACTGGATTTTTAACAATACAAAGAGCTGAAGCACTATCCATTAGTAATGGAGTCTTAGTCTCTGTAATGCCATAATCCAAGAGTTGGTTCTGAAGCCAGAGTACCTGAGATGTACAACTTGCAGCAGCAATGTACTCAGCTTCAGCAGTGGATGTAGCAATTGATGTTTGTTTCTTACTCTGCCAAGAAACTAACAATTGCCTAGGAATTGGCAACCACTAGAAGTGGATTTTCTGGTGACTTTACATCCTGCGTAGTCACTATCAGAGAAAGCAACTAATTTGCAAGAATGCCCAGTTGAATACCAAAGACCTAGTGATTGGGTACCTTGCAGATATCTAAAGATCCTTTTGACTGTAATCAAATGGATTCTTTAGGTGCAGCCTGAAATCTAGCACAGACACATGTTGCAAACATGATGTCTGGTCTAGAAGCAGTAAGGTACATCAAGGACCTAATCATACATCTGTAAAGGGTTTCATCAACCGCTTTACCTTTCTGATCTACATCTAGTTGTGTGATGCTCTCATGGGAGTAGAACAGGGCTTACAGGTTTGTAAATCAAACTTATTCAACAACTCTTTGGTGTATTTGGACTGAATAAGATACTATCAGCCTGTTGTTTGATTTGCAAACCTAGAAAGAACTGTAATTCTCTCATAGCACTCATTTCAAACTTTTGCTTCATGAGCTTGTGAATTCATCACACAACTTTGGATCAGAGGATGCAAAAATGATGTCATCTACATAAATTTGAACAAGGAGCTTATGCTGTCCCACAGTCTTTATGAACAAGGTTTTATCAATGGTGCCTCTAGTGAACTTATTCTTTAGAAGAAAAGTTGAGTGTCTCATACCAAGCTCTAGAGCTTGTTTCAGCCCATAAAGAGCCTTATCAAGCTTATACACCCATCAGGATGTTTATTGTGCTCAAAGCCTGGTGGTTGACACACATAAACTTCCTCTTTTATTTTACCATATAGGAAGGCACTTTTGACATCCATTTGATAAACCTTAAGACTGTGAAAGGCAGCATAAGCTAAGAACAATCTAATTGCCTCCTGTCTAGCCACAGGGGCAAAGGTCTCATCATAATCGATGCCTTCCTCTTGAGCAAACCCCTGACAACCACCTGGCCTTGTTCTTAACTATTTGGCCCTTTTCATCTATTTGTTCCTAAATACCCATTTGGTGCCTATTGCACACTTACCTTGGGGTAAGGAACAAGCTCCCACACTTGTTTTCTTGAACTGAAGAAGCTCAAGCTGCATTGCTTCAACCCATCCATTGTCTCTTAAGGCAACATGATAGTCTTTGGCTCTTGCTGACTGATGAAGAGCATAGAAGCAGAAGTTGGACAATTGATTCTGGTTGAAACTCCAGCATTGATATCACCAATGATTTAAGATGTTGGGTGATTCTTCAGCTCTTGATAGACTATAATATCATTGCAAGTGTTTGTAGGACTTTCAGCAACACACAGATGGTGATGAAGATTCTTGAAACCATGTAGGAGATGGCAGCTCAAATGAAGTGAGTATGCAGAAATCTCATCAGCATTTGTTGTGGATGGGCTGCTGAAGCTACAGGAGCATCAGGTTTAGTGGACTCAGACAGGTTGTCACTAAACCTGAAAAGGTGAGTACTGACTACATCATCATCAGTACCACCAGGTGGAGAACTGTTGACAGGCACAACAGCTGGAGGTTGATAAGGAACATATTGCAGTATGTCCAGATCAAACAACTCCATAGGGTTTTGTGGAATCTTGTCCTTTGAAGATTCATTGAACTTGACATGCAGAGTTTCTGCAACCATCTTTGTCCTACAGTTGAAAACTCTGTATGCCTTGCAAGTTGATGAATAACCAACAAAATACCCTGCATCCACCTTACTAGCAAACTTCTGGAGTGGATTGCTAGTGTTGAGAATGAAACAAGGACACCCAAAGGCTCTAAAGAAGGAAATCAAAGGGGCCAAATGATAAAGTACTTCATAGGGAGTCTTCATCAACCTTTGATTCACTAAGGCTCTGTTCTGCACATAGCAAGCTGTGTTGACAGCTTCAGCCCAAAAGGTCAGTGGCAGCCCTGAGTCAGTCAGCATTGACCTTGCAGCTTCAATGAGAGTCCTGTTCTTTCTCTCAACCACTCCATTTTGTTTAGGAGTTCTAGGAATACTAAACTGCCTTTTAATTCCCTTTGACAGGTAGAAGTCATCAAGTGTGTGGTTCCTAAACTTTGTTCCATTGTCACTTCTCACACACTTGACCCGTAGGGAATACTGCTTCTCTATAAATAACACAAAGTTCATAATAGCCTTGGCAGCTTCATCCTTGGAGTGCAAGAAGAAAGTCCATACAAACCTGGAGTAATCATCCACAATTACCAGGCAGTATTTCTTCTTTGCCATGCTCATCACTCTGACAGGACCAAAGAGATCCATGTGCAGGAGCTGCAAGCAGGCAGTGGACTTTGGTTCTTCTATTGAAGGGAATGAAACTTTGTGTTGTTTTCCCTTTAAGCAAGCAGTGCAGTTGTCTTCACACTTGAACTCCTTCAAAGGCAATCCTCTTACTAAACCATGGCTTGTCAGCTGATTCATGTTCTTGAAATTAACATGCCCCAGCCTTCTATGCCATAGAGTAGATTCTTGAGGAGAGGCCTTGGAGAATAGGCAAGGATGGCCTTTTAGCTCTATCTTTTTGGAAAGATCTAAGGCATATACTCTTCCTGTCCTGTTGGCCTTCAGGAGAGTATATTCATCCAACACCTTGTCAATCAAACTCAGAACTTTGGATGACAGAATCCGACAGTTCTGGCTTATGAAAAGGGCAACATGGCCTTTGTCACACATTTGACTGACACTCAAGAGATTGTACTTGAGATTCTCCACATGGTTAACATCATCAAACCTTATTTCCCCATTGGAAACAAAGCCTTTTCCGATGATGTAACCCTTTGCATCATTGCCAAAGGGACAAATCCCTTCTTTCCTTGAGAGTAGTCATTAAGAAGGGAGCTGCTTCCTGTCATGTGCATGGATCCTCCACTGTCTACATACCAGATGCTTCTTGGCATGTTGAAGAACCCTGCAATCATAACCACATGTTAGTTAGTTTTAGAGACCCAAACCTTTTTGGTTTTGGGTCTGTTCTCAACAATAGGTGCAACACTAACAGTGTGTTATGTGTGACAGCCTGAGGTGAAGAAGATGGTGTAGAAAAGGAACCCTTTGGCTTGGATTTCCTTTTCTGTGGTTTCAGCATAGGAGCGTCTAAATGGTTGACTCTTCCCATTAGATGCTGAACCATCATCACCAGTTGTGTCTGACTTTGTGATAAAGCTTTCAGCTTTTCAGACACATTGGGACTTGCTGATGATGGATTCCTATGTTGCACCATCTTCTTTTGAGCAACCTCAGCTATTGCCTGAGTAACCCCTACCTTCTTTTTAGATTTAGCTTTGGGCTTAGGGATTTCAGGCTTTGATGTTGCTAGTACAAACTTGGTCTCAAACTCATTCTTCATTTTATTTATGTCCTCTTTAATTTTCTCCATTTGTTTGAGTTTGGAACCCCTTTTGTACCAGCAATCATCAGTAAGATGATTGAACAAGCCACATACTTCACATGGCTTCTTCTTCATCTTATGTTGATCATCAACTAAAGATGATGAAACTGCTGAAGACTTGTTCTTCAGCTGTTTGCTATCGTACTAGCAGTTTCTTCCTTGTAGTACCTGCTTTCCTAACATCCTCTTTAGCTGTCTTCAAACCTTTTCTACTGTCAGTTTTCTTCTCTTCAGTGCTGACAGTAGTTGAGGTTTGAACTTCAGGTGTTATCACTTGCTCTCCAGTACTTTCAGTACTTCTAGAGACAACACCTGAGTTGATCAACTTTACCATGTGACAGTCAGCATTTGAACCATCAGCTGTTGTAGCATCAGCTGATTGGTTTTGGCAGGAGTTAATGCTGACTTTTATCTCTGATGATGCTGAATCAGAAGATAGTAGGTCACATGATGAGAAGGATTGGTTATTACTCTCTCCATCAGATTCCACTTCTGCTCTTGAAGTAAAATCTGTTGGAGGAGCAGTGTGATTATAACCAATGCCAAACTTCACATTGGAAGTTGATTGCTTACTAAGAAGCATTTCAAAACTCTTGCATGATTGCACCCATCGATCACACTCTACTTGGGTGGTTGCAAGAGTTTCCTTGAGGTCTCTGTACTTCTCTAGAAGTACATCTTCCCTAGCCTTATCATCTTTTATTTGGCATTTAAGCTTGTAAATCTCATCATTTTTATCATTAAGTGCAGCCTCAAATTCAGCTTTCTTTTTGGAAATGGTTTGCTCTAGCTCAAAGTTTTTATCTATTAAAGCTACATTTGCTTCTCTAATAGAAGCAAATGCTGCTATGCATGAATCAGAACAAAGCTTGGCTTTAGCCTCAAAGGATACCTGTGATGAAGCATTTGATGATGACCCATCAGCAGACTCAAAGGCCATTAGAGCAAGATTCCCAAATGGATGATCACTACCATGTTGACCAGCACCTTGGAATAGTTGTTCCTGACCAGATAGATCATCTGGTAGACTACTCCAGTCAATAACTCCTGGGGTGAAGAAGCTGTGTTGTTGAGGTTGGGTTTGGTGATGAGATTGGGAAGTTGAGGCTCAGGAAGAGCATGTGGTGGCTGAGCAGAAGGTGCTTGAGCTTGACTGGGCTGAGGCACATAGTAGCAGGGGTATGGGTATGGCATATGACCCTGAGGCACAAAGTAAGCAGGTGATGGTTGTGCTGATGATGGATGACCCTGAGAACTGGAATGCTGCCCTCTATGTTGTGAGCTATTGCTGGGAAAGTCACAAAGGGTGCAGAGGTGTTAGATCCAGATGATCTACACTCTCTAGCAAAGTGTCCAAGCCTTTGGCACTTGTGACACCTCAGCTTGCTATTGTCAAAACCAACCTTGGTTTTGCCTGAGATACCAGGAAATTTTCTACCAGTTCTCTTGTAGAACTTTTGAGATCGAATATTTATCATGGCCATCTGACTCAAAATATCCATCTCTTCCAGATCATCATCTGGAATGCCCTTCAAGTCCTCCATCAGGAAGCACAGGTTATCACTGCTACCCCCTGAACCACTATCAACACCAACAAAAGCATGTTCAGAGTTGGTAGAGAAATCAATATGCTCATCATAAGAACTCTCAGATGCAGCATATTCCGACTCCTGACCTATCAAGGCAGTATTGCCATTGACAAAGTCATCAGTTAGCTTGCCAGAGGTGGACAACTTCCTCTTTTGTTCTATCTCTCTCTCTCAAATGTGAGCAGTTTCCTATGAAGTTGGGTGAGAGATAGAGTATCCAGATTTGCACTGGAGCGTAGGACAATGGTGTAAGTGTCCCATCTCTCAGGCAGTGATCTGAGAAATCTGTTGTTCATCTGGCTATTAGAGTAATCTTGTTTGACCATCTTCAACTCAGAGATCAAACATAAGAACCGCTCAAACTGCTGAGTCAGAGTCTCACCCTTCCTATGAGAGAATGTCTCATATTGTTGGGCGAGGATTTCCTTTGTATTTGCTAAGACCTCATCGGTTCCTCTGAATTGTTCCTTCAGAGCAACCCAGAGATCATGAGCAATTTCATGATGTAAAAGCCCTGAATAGATCTCATTTGGAATTGCCATAGCCAAAATTCCATGGGCTTTAGCATCAATCTCGAACAGCTTAAGATCTTCGTTCGAATATTGATCAGGTTTCTTCAGAACCTGTTCATTTGATTCAGGGACGCTCACCATAGGCTTGTATGGTCCATGCACCACTGACTTCCAACAACCAGCACTGTTGATAGACAAGTGGTGAAGCATACGACGTTGCCATATGTTATACTCATTCCTCACAAGCATCGGAGGCTTGGTTGAGGAACCAGTATTGTGAGGATCGTTCGTTGGTGTCGCCATCTCAGATTTCAGTCAAAAACAAGTTTAAGCAAAACAAATGTAGCTCAAAACCATGAGAGAACCTCAAGTTTACGGCCAGAAACAGCAGAATCTCACTCTCTAAAGCTAATTCTTGCAAATTTCTAATTCGATTAAACGTAGAGATCAAAAGAGCAGTTTCAAATGATCAATAGTGAAATCGATCAATGATTAACCGGCTCTGATACCATTGACAGGATCTCAGCCTCTAGTTTGATCAATTAGGTTGTATTCGCAGTGGATTTAGCATGAGAATTAGCAATTACAAGCAAGAACACAAAAGATTTTGCATGTAACAGTACAGATATAGAGAGAGAGAACAATTCTGCCAAAAAAGGTGTTTTCTATTGTTCACACGTTTCGGCAAGATTACAATTGGGTCATCTTCCTTTTATAGGAAAAATGACGAATGCTGATGTCACTTGATAGTGACATCAAACGGTTATAACAAACTACTGATAGAACACTAAACTACTGAAGATGTCAAACAGCTGACATCTTCTTACAAAAAGCTAAGTGTTCTACTTATTAGAAGTACTGAAAAGGAAACTACTGAAAAGCTACAACGACTGAAGAACAAACTCTTCAGTCGTTTACAAGTACTGAACTATAACAGTTAAAGAACAAACTCTTCAGCTGTTATACAAACTACTGAAAGGAAAAATACAAAACAACTGAAAAGTAAAACCATCACAACAACTGAAGAAAACTTCTTCAGCTGTTGTGACAAACTCTGAAGCTTCAGCACTTTGGTCTTCAGAATTTGGTCTTCAGATGTTTCATCAGCTGATGACTTCAGTAGTTGTCATCAGCTGATGTCTTCAGTCTTTGTCTTCAGACTTTGTGCATCAGTTGTTGATCTTCAGCTCTTCAGTTCTTCAGTTGTTGATCTTCAGCACTTGTGTTCAGTACTTGAAGTCTTCGGTACTTGTATTCATCAGTACTTCAGACTTTAGTACTTATCTTCAGTACTTGGGATCTTCAGCTGTTGTTCTTCAGATCTTTGATCTTCAGCTGTTGATTCTTCAGACTTTGTCAAACTACTGATGAGGCCTTCAGCAGTTGTTGTGATGTCATGTGGGACTTAGAGGTTTTCCTAATCTTGGCTCATTGGTTCTTTTGGTCCAACAAGTTGTATACCAAGTTGTTTTCGCACGACGACGACTTGTTGTTAATTCAAATAAAAAATATGTCATAGTTAAAAGGCTATAATAGGTCTCTCCTTACGGATGCAATCCAAAAATGATACCACGCCAAACAATGTTAACATCTCCATCCGCATTATCACGACCTTTAGGTGCATAATGTAGTTGTGCCTCAAACAAACAATTGTTTGTCGTCACCGGCAACTAAAAGCTGGAAAACATCCCAACAATACGTTCAAAAAACACATCGTCCTTAACATGTTATAATAATGAAAAATTACAACCAGAATGATGGTAATCGACAAACAGGATCCACGACACCATGACTCATATGAGCTCACGCTTAACAACAATGATCCAAATGGACATCTCATAATCCATCATAAACACCAACAATCAACTCCATTAACAACCCAATAAGATCAAGGTGATAGCTACTAGAAACAAATTAGAAACCCAAAATCCACAGATGCGTTCATCGTAGTATCTAGACCAGCAAACCACAAAATTCTTCATCAAAAACATACTAGGGCATGGCCGATGAGGAACATGAAATCTCACACACCAATCTAAACACAAAGAATGAAGCCACAGTCAATGATTTCACCACTGTGGGAAAAAGTCATCGTGGCCCCAAAACATAACACCTCCGGGCAACAAACTCAAAACAAAGCCGCGTGCTTCTAAGGCTGTGTTTGATATGCCTCTGACCGGGCTGAACCTGACCCGCTGACTCGGTCAGCCCGGTCAGCCCGTTTGAAACGATGAATCGAGCCATCTGACCGAGTCAGAGTGTCTGACCCGGACCTTGAAATCAAAGAAGCTGACCGGGCTGACCTCCCCCTTCACCCCTGCGTGATCGATCGGCACCTCCCCCTCCCCCTGCGCGATCGATCGACACCTCCCCCTCCCCCTGCGCTCTCGATCGATCGGCACCTCCCCAACCCCTGCGCGATCCCTAATCGAGCTACAACCCTAATCGAACGACTCCCTTACCTGCGGTAATCGATCAGCCACCTCCCCTCCCCATGAGCTCTCGGTCGGCTTCATCCCCTCCTCCTGGCGCTCTCGATCGGCGATTTCATGGTGGTTGTGGTTGTGTGTGTGTGTGAGTGAGTCTGTGTTTGTGTGTGTGCGTGAGTCCGTGTATGTGGGGGGGGGGAAGAAGAGAGTGTGTGTATGTGGTTGTGTGTGTGTGTGTGTTAATAATAATAATAATAATAATAATAATAATAATAATAATAATAATAACAGAGAAATTTAACAGAGAAATTTAACAGAAGTGTATATAGAGGTTATTTTTTTCATTCAGCAGAGTCAGTCAGATACATAATCAAACAGCCAAGTTTCAGTCAGATGCAGACTCAGTCAGAACTTCTTACCGGGTCAGCTTCTGACCCAGTCAGATCTTACTCAGTCAGCGCAATCAAACAGCCCCTAAGTCTCAAATGAACATGGTTCCATCTTCATCAACCAAGAAAGCACAAAAAGGAGGAACATGCAAAGAGGGAAAGGTGAAATGTAAAAAAGAAAGACAGACAACATGCAGATGGTTGTACCGCATGCATGTTGGCCACAGCTAGCAGGCAGATCTAGAAACCCTAAAAGGGTAGTACCACCATCATCGTCGCCACTGTCATCAGCTCCACCTAACCTAAAACGTGAGGCTCAGCGATAAATGAACCAACACCATATCCACCTTGAAATCAGTAAACAAGATATCAGTGCCATAACCACCATCATCATCGTTAACACTAAGAAGAACAGGGAGGTCAAGGGTTACCACAACCACCGACAACAAAACCAATGGCCACCATTGACGTTGAGGCCCATGTTACAGGGTCGGCCTCCGCAACAGCTGAGATTGGCTCTGCCGACAACCTATACCTGTAATCCTCTCCCATAACCACTCTTTATCTAAAACAAAAAAAAAAGTTGTTTATACTTAAACCTCAAAATAGGATACAAATGGAAAATTTGAAAAGTATGGTGGCTAAATTTGAACAAATCCCAAACTAGTTATACATAATATATATTATGTAATATATATTATGTAATGTAATAACAGTAGTTAGTATTATGACCTTTTTTATATTACACTTTTTATTACTTTTGAAAAAAAAAGTTTATTTTAGTTCTTTTTTTACATTTTACATTTTTTTAAATTTTACTATATCCTTATACCTAGATGCTTAAATAGGTCCATAAAATAGATCATGCTGGAATGTTTTCTAAGTAACCTTTTTGTTAGCCAATGCTTATTTCAATTGTACGGCTAATACTGGTAATTTCATCCTTTAAAGTTGTTAGTTAACTTATTACTACGATCGATTCTCCTAACAAAAAAACATTACCCCGTGACGTAGCACAAGTATAACTCCTAGTTACACACGTTTATCAACTTGGTAATAAACTTTAGAGTTGTGAATTTAAAATTATTTTACGATCCATCTAAAGTACGTATATCCAACAATCGACTTTTGTTGCCATTAATAATAAACATTTCAAACTCCACGCACTTTCCTTATACAAAAGCAACTCGGATCCTAGCAACAACTAAATGTGTCATCAAAACACTTTAACGTATAAAAACTGTGGAAAACAATCCCAAATTCCTACCGCATTATTCAAGTTTTCATACAAATAAGTAATTATTTACATGCATCTAGCACGCACAAAAAGACCACAAGTATGAGTTTCACTTTCACTTCTATATATAGTTCAATCTTCAAATTTACCAGTTAACTTTTTTATGTTTTTCTTTTATCCGTTTTTGGGAAAATTATAATTGCTTCAACACGCTCTAACTACTACACATTCGAGTTATGAAAATTTAGATCTCTACCAAGAGAACCACGATGTGTTATGAAAAAACTAATAGAATCCGGCAGTTGGTAAAAGAACCTAGTTCTACATGGTTTATAGTAAGAAAACGTGTTTTATTACACTGTTTTATTACACTTAAAAAGCGAAAAGTTTGTTTACTTTAATTTTTCTATTTTTAAAATGGTTATTGGATTTTAATAATTCTAACTTAATTTTGGTTATTGGCCGAGATTAATTTTAACTTAAAATTTTTTACAGATACTCTCAACTCTAAGCTTATTTTCTTCCAATGATGCATTACTAACTGAGAGTTAATCGTGTCAGTTTCTTTTTTATGAAATATAGCCAACTTTGAGCTTATTTTTAACTTTACTATCACTTGGTCTCTATTAGGTTCATTTTTACGTGTCTAGTCAGAATCGTCACCAGAAATCTACCTACAATGAGTAAAATGATTCGGATAAGGATGTAGAGATTGACGGGTTTCAAGATGCATAAGTTTTAGATTGACAAACCTGATGTTAGATTTTAACTTTCTGTTTAATTTTTTATTCACATAAGCAGTCCATATTATCAAAAAACTAAGGTTAACTCTCAGTGAGTAAAGAATTTTAGAAGAAACAATCTTAAACTTGAATCTGATTGTAAACATCACCTGAGTTGGAAATAATTCCGACAAATAATTGAAAGTTGTAATTATTAAAATACAATAACCCTTTTTTAAAAATACAAATACATGATAAAACTCGTCATTGACATACATGCTTTAACTACAACTGATCTCTTAATGATTGATAAAAATAAGATAGATTAATTAAATACACTATTAAACAAATGAGTAACACACACGTATAATCAACTGATATATTGTAGTGTCGCAGAATTACCTGAGGCGGGGCATTTTTTGTTATTTTTTCAATTATTTAAATATGTGACCTCTTTCAGTTCAGTTGATAAATTTAAGTTAACTAGTTGTAACCCATATGTGTGTTGCGCGATAGCCACAGCCAGACAACCAACGCCACTCTTGTCACATCATCACGACCCGTGAAACAACATACCCAATGAAACAACCTTAATCACAAATGAGCAGCTACTTGACATAATCAACTCCCTAACATTTAAACAACAATACACCCGTTCTCGGATGAGGCAGTTCATCGTCATCGACACACGTCTACGCCAAAACAAACCTGAACGACTAAGAAACTGCTAGAACAATGAAATCATGCATAAACTGTTACATTGAGTGGTCTCAGATGAGTGTACAATTATCATCATCGACCATAATCGTCGACAAATATGGCCTCAGATAGTGTCTCTCCGATCATCATTGACAAAAAATTTCAAATCAAACAAACATCACCACCACGCCAAAGCAAACGTAAGCAAGCATGAAGCAGCTAGAATAAAATCAGACAAAATAGTAACATCGAAATGGCTCAGATATGTGTACAAACATCATCACCGCCAAGGAAATCGTCTACATATCTCGTCTCAGATCGAGACTCTCCAACTATCATAGACATAAAATTTCAGATAAAACAAATACCATCACCATCGATTCGCCACAGCAAACCTGGAACGCGACATCCATCCCGAAGGGCCAACAGGTCCATCAGAGGCGGCGGCAACTCGAGGCACGCCACCATCCAGACAATCGCCAGACCACGGTGGTGAGTGTCGGTGAAGGCCTATGGCGGAGAGAGCTGTAGAGACGGAGCAAATCCATGGGCATGCAACAACTGCTGGCAACGAACAAACAGGGAAGCTGAGCCGATGACCACCCATAGAATGGAGATCGATGACCATCAAAGCCAAAAGCCCCAAATCAAAGGCCTCAATAAAGACAAATCGCAAATCCGAATGCATCAGGCCACCACCAAAATTGCCAAAGATCAGCAACCAGCGGAGGGGTCGAAGACTAATGACGACTGGTGCGACCATCCATAGAGCGGAGATTGGTGACCCAAAACCCAAATTAAAGGCCTAAGATTGCAAACCCGGATGCACCAAGTTACCCCCAAACTCGTCAGAGATCGTAGGGAGACAAAGGCGATTTGAACCACCACTATCGCCACCATTCACACCCAGAGGGCCACCGCCTGGTCCAACTGAACCACAGAAGGGCGGCAGACCGGCAACAGCCCCTATCATCGTATCAGCCACCTCTCATCGCCCCATACCTTTGAACTCCACATACCCTCTCTAACGCCACCACCATAGCCATTGGCACCGTCACAGCACCTGAAATGCCGGCGACGCCACATGGCCATCGTGAGAGTTGCCCGCCCATCGCCACATGTAATGATTGGAGGGCAGGGGCTACTTACCACCGTCAGGCAACTACACTACCGAAGATCAAAACGTTAGGGCGACCTGCCACCTGTTAGGTGGTGGCTCACCGGCAAGGAAACTCTAACCAACACTCTCTCTCTCTGTAAAAAAAGCCTTCACAGTGACTATAAAAGCATATGAAGGGGCAAAATGCAATCCCCAAAAACCTTTGTGGCAATATTACAAAATGACCAAAAGATACTGCTTATGAGCATTACTTTTTTTCATATTATGTAATATTTCTCACGCCTAGACTTTTTAGATAATATTCACACTTAATTGTCTAGAAAAAATTTCTAACAACTAATTTTTGGTGATCTACCAACAAATTTGAGGAAAATACTATAAATAGATTATCGTCAAACTTTCCCCGTGTTTCCCGGTATTGTCGATCACTAACGGATATTTTGTCGATAATCCAACACTAAATGTGTCTATATATAAAAATTAAATAATAATGTTTGTAGATGGTCGGGCTACATATCTTTTGGAGACAGCCATACAGGGTTGGGACGCTAACCTAAAAGGATGAATCAACTTGAGACACAACTCATTTGTTGGTCCTACAAAAGAGCATGACCTAAGACGACCTCAAGACCAATCTAAATCGCCCCAGACCACCCACTTCTTAAGTAGTTTTACTTTTAATACATACGAAAATATATGGTATTTATATAGTTTTATTATAATTAGATATTTTTTTATTATTTCTACATTCCTTTATTTTTAAATATACATATAAGTTACATATTATTAATTAAAATTTATTATCGATGCCAAAGGAGAAAACCAACGGGCCTGCAAACAAACCAACCAAACAAAGCACAAATCAAAGTAAAACCCAAAATATAGTTAAACCTGGAGTTTCAGATTGTTAACCCTCGTCATCATTAACACGTATCCTAACGACAATGTTTTGTCTCAGAGGAGGAAACGCTCATCATCATCGACTGTGCCAAACAGTCTCTATATGACGCTTTACAGGTGGAACACTACTACTCTTTCAGTATCAAAGCAGCATCAGGTCAAGTACGAGAGGAAGAGGAAGTAGGCTGGCGGCGGCTCCGCCTTAGTAGAGGCGGTGGGAAAAGCACCACCGAAACCCCTTCTCGGCAAAACCACCACCGTATCCCCCTCTCTCTACAACATAAAATGCATCAGAGGAGGCCGTTAGTAGCACGGTTAGGCTCAACCCTAAGGGCGGTGGCATGTATGATTTCAAAACCAGCACCAAAACCCTTTTCACGCCAAAATCACCAACGGACGTAACAACTGATGGCCACCTCGTGTAGCATTTGACCCATATTCAAACTATAAACCCAAAACCGAACTCGTTTGAGTCAATCTTATAAATCAAATTCATTATTTAGTCATTTTATTTCTATTTATGTTCCAAAAATAATAAATGTGTCACTTAATCAATTTAACTTAAACTCTATAATTTATAAAATATTTTTTATAAATTTTAAAAGGTTATTAATATTTATAAGATTTTAAATATTCAATTAAAATAAATAATCAAATTGCAAAGTTTTTCTGAGTTTATAAAGTTTATAAAGATTTTATAAAAAAAAAAATGATTAAACTAAAATTACGGTTTTTATATATTTAAAGTTTAAATTGTAATTATTCTTTTATTTAGAGTAAATTACTCTTTTCGTCCCTGTGGTTTGGTCATTATAACGCTTTTAATCCAATAGTTTAAAAACGCCCGATTTAACCACTGTGGTTTAAATTCTGTCACAATCAGGTCCACTTTTGTAACGCCGTCCACTGTGGCCGTTAGTCAACCCACATGTGCCCCTCACGTGAGGGGCATTTTAGTCTTTTTACGTCAAATTCTTACCCCCTTCCATTTCCTTCCATATATTTAAATCCACTGTGGCCGTTAGTCACCCACATCGCAGTCGATTTCTCATCTTCTTCCTTTCTTTCTCTCTGGTACATCAAGAACCATGGACAAGCAGAAAGTGGTTATGTGTTGTTGTGGTTCTCCAACCTATATTCGCACGTCATGGACATCAGCAAACCCTGGTCGTCGTTTCTACTGTTGTGCAAGCAAGGTAGGTCGATTCTAGGTCAATTCTTCACACTATCCTAGTTGTAGGTCAAATCTACTGTTGTGATTATGCTTTTGGCGTAATTTTTCAGGGATCAAGTTGTGGATTTGTTGCATGGAAGGATCCTCCAATGTGTCCAAGAGCAGCTGAAATAATACCTGGACTTTTGAAAAACATGAACAAGCAGGAAGAAATTGCAAAAAGTAATGCCAGTGAAATTAGGAAACTAAAAGTTGTTTTAATTGTTAGTTGGGTGTTGTTCATCATGTATTTTGTTTTCTAAATGACCTAAAAGCTTGTAAAGGTCATTAATTTCCTATGTACTGGTTTATTTTGGCAATATAATGAATCCTTCATTTAGTAAACCATATTGTTCATTACATAATGCATTAACAATAGTTTTAATCAACATCACCATGACCATAAACTGCAGTACCCAGTTTACCATAAACTGCACTAACAAAATTTAATTAAAATATTAAAGTTGCACATAAAATGCAGTAACCAGATTACCATATAACAAAAGGTGACCATTATTCTTGTAAACAACAAAACCATTACCATAAACTGCAGTACCCAAAATACATCATTGTTCATTACAAACATAAGTCTACCATAAAGTGTACCATTACAAAAGTCAACCATTTCACCCAAAATAGAATACCACATAAACCATTACAAACTACAAACATAAACCACAAAAGTCATTGTTCATTACAAACCATAAAAAACAACCAATTTAAACATTCAAGTAGCTGCTTGTGAAGAAGGCTGACCATCATCTCCCTGTCCCTTGCATGACCTTGAGTTATGACCTTTTTTCTTGCACTTTGCACATGTGACTGTGTTACCAACTCTAACCATCTTTCCACCCTTAACAACTGGTTGACTTACCTCCTCAGCACTCTTCTTTCTCTTTTTCTTTGGCCTCCCTACTTGTGTATGATGTTTTGGTGCAGTCAACTTTGTTGGGCAAGAAGATGGTGTCCACATATGTCTTCCATTAATTGGGTCAACTGTGTTTGCATATACCTTCTTCCAGGTGTCTAACCAGTACACCTCAGACACCCAGTTCTCTGGAATACCAACCTCCATTCCATTCTGTGCCATATTCCATATCACTGCAACTGCATGCTTACATGGCATGGCAGTTAGCTCCCACTTCCTGCATGAACAACTTTTTCTTCAACATTGACCACACATTGGTCCTGTGCAGGCCCACTTACCTGATATTTGCTCATACCATTCCAGATTACTAAGTATTTTACAGCCTCTGCCTTGATTGCTTCAAATAATTTTGTTGCATTTGGAGTCAAAGGCCCATCACACTTTGCTATTACCTTATGCACAGCCACTATCCTTCTCATTAAATACTCCCTGATGAACTCTAAACATGTAATAACAGGTTTGTCCCTACCCCCTACTAGCTGCCTTTGTAAAATAGGGTATTGTTGTTGCACTTGCACACCTCCATAGCATGTTCTTGTACAAATTGCCCTTCCACCTTAACTTCATGTTTTCATGTATATGTCTTAAACAAAACCTGTGTTCAGCACTGGGAAACACTGTTTTAAAGCTGGTATAATGCCCTAGCATATCAATAGATAATGTTAGTATGTAATTGTATTGGAATAAATAGATAAATAGATATATAAAAGTTAAACATTTATTTACCTTTTGCCTATCACTAATAAAAGTGAAATTGGAACTGGATGTCAGATCTAGGTCATCACCAAAACATTCTAAAAACCATGTCCAAGAGCTTGTAGTTTCAGCCTCTACTAGAGCATAAGCAACAGGGTAAATTCCATTATTTGAATCTATCCCAACTGCAGTCAAGATTTTTCCAGGGAATGGACCTTTCATAAAACACCCATCTAACCCTAGCAGTTCCCTCCCACAAATCTTAAACCCTGTGTTCAAAGCCCCTATGCATACATATATCCTCTTAAATTGCCTGGTTTCACTAGATTGCATTCTCTTTCAACATCAATTTTAATTGTGGTACCTGGATTTGCCCTGATGACTTCATCACAATAATCTCTCAACAGTTCATACTGAGCTCTATAATCACCCTCAATCTTACGGATTTCCATGTTCTTTGCCCTGAACACCTTCTGTCTTGATACTTGAATCTCGAATTTTCTTTGAATTAGCTCTTGGACTGCCTTTAACGGGATGGTTGGGTTTACAGTAATAGTTGGTTCCAATTCTCGGGCAAGGAAACTGACTGTGCACAAACTAACCTCTTTGGTTTGAAGACAACTGTGAGCATTGATGAAGGTCTTCACTATCCATGTTTCTTCTTTGTTATGATTTGTAATGTGCAGTTTCCAAGGACAGGTAGGGGACATTAAAGGTTTCCTCTTTTTAGGTGTCCTAACTTCCTTGTTTGACCCACCAACATTAGAATCTTTAGATCCACTTGCCTCTTGTGAATTTACATCCTTGCCCTCACTTGATGCACCTCCTGCTAATGAAGGATTTAACCCCTCACACACCACACGATATCTACTATGGTCATTTCTTACAATCTTCAGTTGTCTTCTACTAGAAATAGCATACTTCAAAACCGACTGCTTTACCTCATGCCTATTTGCAAATGTTTGCCTAACATAGAAAATTTCATCACCTAAGTGGATCTCTTTACTCTTTTTTTCCTATATTTTCTCAATGCACTTTTCAAGGGAGGTTCATTGTCGTCTTCATCACTTAGGCTATCAAAATCATCCAAGTCCACTTCAATGTTTTCTTCAATGTCTTCACTCTCCTGCCCCAAAGGTTCTTCATCCCTAATATCATTGTCAACAAATGCTCTATATTCCTCCATGTCTACTCCAACATCATCAATTATATTGTCTGTGTCTACTATATAATCCGAATCCTCACTTTCAGTACGTTCACCATGCTCACTATCATCCTCAAATAGGTCCTCATCTACAATTGGATGTTCATCTTCAAGGCCACCATGCTCTACATTCTCAAACTGAAACACATCATCCATAGTAACATCATCTTCAATCACATCATTTTCAGCAAAATGTTGTGACCCTTGTTCAATAGATTCATTCACTAACCCTTCCACGACTGATTCATTTTGACCCAAATGTTATGACCCATCTACAAATGCTTCATTAAATGACCCCTCTACAACTGATTCACCAGGCCACTCTAATGCTAGCCTCTTCCTACAAGCTTGGGTGATTTCTTGTGTATTCCTTCTAACCTCAGAAGGTCCTGGTTCAATCAACTCCTCAATTATAACATTACTTTTGACAGGCGATATGAAATATGTCTCCACAGTTGTGTTCCCATGCTCAGTGTATACGTCCATTACTTTGAATTTCTCAACATATTTTAAGAAATTGAGCACATCAGTATCATTTCCTAGGGCCCTCAAACCAAAGTCTAAATCTTGCTCAGGAATCTTATAATGATAGTAAATTATTTCATCATGAGGATACCCTAATTCTTGAATCATTGCATCTACCTCAATAACAGAAAACTCATCAGAATCCACCAAATCAACATAACCTACCTGTCCGTTGATATACTTTCTTCCAGGGGATTTGGTGAATTTCCTTCCATGATGAAACTTCAGTGTGAACAAACTAGGGTTTCCACCTAAATATAAAATCACAAATATTAAAAACAAGACATATAAACTACAATGGTTACTAAAATAACTAAAATGTGAAACTGAACACTCACCATAGAGCTCATAGGGATTAACATGCTCGCCTTTAGAACGAACATACTAAAGCGTGAGCACCATTGCATCAAACGATTGCAATATTCAATGGTTGAAGCTTGAAACTTGATCTTTGAAAATTTTTTACTATCAATTACAGTTTTGGATGATGGAAGTCCGATCGTTGGTGTTTTTGTTGAGGTAGAAGAAACCATGTATGATGAAAGTTAAAAAATATCGAAAGGTGGAAGGGTAATATGGAAAGGGGGTAAGAATTTGACGTAAAAAGACTAAAATGCCCCTCACGTGAGGGGCACATGTGGGTTGACTAACGGCCACAGTGGACGGCGTTACAAAAGTGGACCTGATTGTGACAGAATTTAAACCACAATGGTTAAATCGGCGTTTTTAAACTATTGGATTAAAAGCGTTATAATGACCAAACCACAGGGACGAAAAGAGTAATTTACTCTTTTATTTATTTATTTTATTTAAGTTTATGTTTATTTTAAATTTCAATTATAACCCTATTTTAAAAGACTTGAACTCACCATTAACATCATTCATAACCCCTCTTTTAACCTCAACTATAAAAACAAGTTTTAGACCTTATTTTTCATTTGCTTATTCTTTAAAAATCTCACTTACAATTTTGTCTTTCATCCATTGGTTTTGATGGATTTTAAAAAATTTCTTTTACAAGTAATTCCAAGAATGTTTTAATACTAAGGTGATCATATATTGCTTAGATAATCTTATATTGCTTTTATATTATGCATTTGTATATTGTTTCAATCATCATAACATCCAATTATTCTTATGACTTTATGTTATTATTTTTATTATTTCTTCTATTAAATATCTTTTTATTTTAATCATTATCATTTGATTATTAACCTTCTAACATTCACTAACCTTCTAGCAATCACTAACATTTCTAAATCAAGCTTACAACACGCTAACGTAAATAAAGAATCTCGTTTGCATATGGACGGTTATGCCGTCACATTCGGTTATTCCATAAGATTGTTTTTCTATATGATAGCTATGCCGAATTCTCGAAACATTCTTTATAACCCAAATGGAGTCTAATATACTATATATCGACATATTAAGATTTGTTTTAAGCCGTTTGATGCTTTAACAATTTTAAAAGTGCACATAAGTGTCTTATTAAAGTTTTGACAGAATGTAGTCTGACTTTAACTAACCATAATTTGGTCATACAAGCTAAATTTGAGTAAAATCAGACTCCAATATTAAATTTATCGAACCACCTTTTTAACGATAGTTTATACATCTTCAAAATCAATCGGACGACTCAACAACAGCCTTCACAAGATAAGTGCGCATTTCAATGCCTTCTGTCTTGTGCTGCTGTTTTGACCTATTTTTGGGTCGTTTCATAAAAACTTTTCTTAATGAAAGTTGTTTGGGAGACTCTGGACTACTTAACTATAAACTTTTAAAATTTTATGTAACCGTTTAATATTTTTAAAATCTGTTCAAACACATACCAAATATTCTGGTTAGAAGCTAAAGTTTATGCAATAATCTTTTTTCAATCTAGCTTTCTCCTTTTGGTATTCGCTAAACGTCCTAACTTTTTTAATGAATTCCGACCTCAAGTTTTTATTTTTATTTTTTAGGATATCATCTTTGACTCTTGAACATCCAAGCTTCTTTATGAACCCTACAACATCATTATTATATAATGTGAGTATTATTGGCCAATTTTATATGTTTTATATTTTGGGAAAATCATGTGATTTATATTTAATCATTGTTATTCATGTTATTCTATTCAAAATTTAATTTTATACATGCTATGTTATTATTTGCAATTATGTGCGTATAGTTAGATAAACTAGAAGAGAACACAAGCATTAATTTATGCAGTCACAGTAACAATGATAGAACTACTGGTTTGACAAATTCACCCCATTTGTTTAGTCGCGTGGTGGTTGAAACTGGAATTATTATTCTATAAGGTTTCGTCTGCGAACCTAGTCAATTCAGTCATTAGATTTGATTGTGTTGGTTTGTCTTTTATGTTATACTATTACATTATAAGTCTTGATATTGTCATGTGAATTGATTATTTTCAATCATTTTAATCAATCTATAAATTTATGCAAATCTGCGTTTACTCACCAACTTATTTGTTAGCTGACTCGTTATTTTTCACATGATTTCAGTAATGCAGATTAGTGGACTTGTATATACACATTTAGGACTTGTACTTAGTCATAATTAAATATAATTTTATTTATGTGTAATCGAGTTTTTATTTGATTGCAATGTATTATTTGATAAGTATTATTTAATAAAAATAACATTTAATATTATTTCAACTTATTTAATTCTATGTGCAATGAACCATCAATTCTCATTCATCCACCCTAATAATTCTGTCATTGGTCGGGGTATGATACCTCGCCGCAAAGGGGTATCCAAAAGGCAAATGCCTTTAACTGACAGCAACCCCTAAAATCCGTAACAATCAACATCGACAAGACCATGCATCGACGACGATGGAGGTAAAAGGCGGCGACGGTAGAGACAACGGCCGGATGACCGGTGCCATCGCATGACACAAACGCCATGGCATATCAGATCTGATATCGGGGCTACCTCAAGCAAAGAAGCGAGGACGACATTCAAGTGACCACAACGACATCACCACTGAAAGCATCAACACATGCAAGCGACCACGCCGGCACCACCAACGACAGTAGTGCGGCCATCTAACGAAACCACACAAAAGCACATCGGAACCGACCCAGCCATCCTCAAGCACAAAAGGGACGATGACTTGCTAGCGGCCACACCGACGACACCACCCTCACCATCATCGGCTTGAACCGAGATAAGGATGCCGAGATCCAAGAACCCTTTAAGGGTGTAAAAAAAGCCTCTGACTGTGACAAAGAGGAGGGTGGCAGTACCAAAAGCAACTTCGTAAGTCAAAACAATAATTAGGCAGGCGTTATTGGCAGAGTAATGCCACCGGTCTTAGAACCACGCCCCCTCTCTCTTTCTCTAAAAAGGAGAGTTGCAGAGAAGATATCACATATAAACACAATTGGGGGAGGAGGTCAAATGAAAAGCCTAGAAAGTTTTGTGGCCATACCACTAAGAAAAGAAATATCACTGCTGATCCAATTACTTTTTTCATATATAGAACGAATACATGTCACTAACATATCACCAATGATCATGTCTCCAACGGATTATCATCGACAGAGATGTTTATTGGTCTTACTCATAACTTTTTCTTGTATAGTAGTATCACTAAAAGTTAATTATATAACTACTAGGTTAGTATACCATGTATTACACGAGTGAATAAATAAATACTAAATAAAAAAATTATTTAATTATAAAATAATGTTTGACACAGGATATAATTGAAATTACTTATAAGTAAAAATTATAAGTAATTAAATACTTTTTTTATATTTTAATAAAGCAAGCATTTTGTTCAAAAACAAACCATTTTAAAAAAGTGTCATTTCTAAAAAAAATTATTATAACTCTGAATTTTAATTATTTTATAAAAATTATATTATTTAGAAACACTGATTTTAAAATATTTTATATTTTTTAAAAAATTGATCTTTTAGAAAATTTTCTTATCTTAACAAAGTTGTTTATTTAGAAATACATTTATAAAAATACCTATTTCTTAATTTATTAATTAAAAACTATATCTAATTTAAAAAGAATTAAAGAATACCATTTGTAATTAATATAATTATTTAATATGAGAGAGATGTGAGAAAATTAAAATTAGGAGCTCTTGAATTTTACCATGTGTTCACCAAAAACTTCTTTTATTATAATACATAGATATGTTTGCTCTCAAATCCTTAACTACATCAACCAGACAAGTTAAAAAAGCTTTTTTAAAATCTTCACAACGAGACTATAGTCTATGAATATATAACCATAGATCAACCCCTAAATTTGCTAGCAACTCACAAGAAAGATGATTATAATTAGACAAAAGTAAATTAGTTTATTCCCTTTGTTCATTGTCGAAAGACCATTTGGCCTCCCGACCCGAGATGAAAGTCGTCCCTCGAAGACTTATCGAATCATTCGTGAGTTCTTTCACCTAAAAACAGGAAAAAACGATCATGGCAAATGCTAAATATAGCAAGCACTTAAGGTTTTGATTTAGAGTGATTTTTATGACTAAAAGTGCATTTTTGATGGTTGAAGACACTTGAAGTGCCATGATATGAAATTATAAACAATTTTTC
Source organism: Flaveria linearis (assembly GCA_024085815.1). Lineage (NCBI taxonomy): Eukaryota > Viridiplantae > Streptophyta > Magnoliopsida > Asterales > Asteraceae > Flaveria > Flaveria linearis. Next base: position 21,806,379 of record CM044014.1, on the reverse strand, counting down.
TATATTTAAGAGTCAACTTGCAGTAACTCTTATGCTTAAATTATTATACTTTGACTATCTTAAAGACTTTAAGATGAATATTATGCTTATCATTCTTTAATCATAAAAACAACATTCAGCCCTTACTTGAAGACTATATTTTGATCTTCTTATTATATATAATTACTTAACTTTCTATCTTTTGACCATTTTCGTTTGAGTTGATTTATATTCCTTTAGGATACAAAAAAAAACTCTTTGAATAATTAAAGCAATCCTTCATATTTAAACATCTCTTGCAACTTGCAAGTGTTCAACTCCTTGAACTAGAAGAGTACACCACAATGTTTGAAGGCTTTGTGGACATCAATTTAGCCCCAAAAAAGTGTTCACTAACGATTTTACGTTCATGCAGTCGTAGAACGCGTGCTAGGAAAGACAGTAACGACAATCGTGCCATATATCTTAGACGATATATAAGCAAAGAATTTCGAATCATACAACATAAGGATCAATCAAAACTAACCTTTGTCATAAAAAAACAACCGCTACATCCACAGTCACACATCCCCCCAAAAAAATAGAGAAAAACACTTTAAAATTTGAGTTACACACTTATTTAATCATGCCCAAATTGCCATCACTGACATGCCTCCAGCCCCTAGAATAACTGCAACATATGAAATTGTTTGAAGTTTCATATCATCTTGAAGCTTTTCCCCCATGAAATCAGAAGCCAACAAATCCACCAGAGCCATATAATTCAGCAGCCCCGCCGACACCGCGTTCAACACTCCCACCACCACCAGCGCCGTCGGGCTATTCTCCTGGTACACATTCGACAGCCCGATCCCAAGCGCTATCCCAAACGGAGTCGTCACCGAGAAGAAAAACACCATCATTGCCTTCATCTTGTTTCATAGTTCGCCTATAATACTATTCAAATTAGATCAACCAATATATAGTACTGTCTCAACTCAAAGTCGATACAATGTAATCATACACAAACAAACAAACATACAAACAAACAAACGTACTTGAAGAATGCAACCACCTAGGCCCATTCCTTCAAAGAACTGATGGAAGCACAATGCAGCCACAAGAGGTCTTATGGTGCATACGTTGTCCGATGCGCCCATCGATAGCCCGATCACGACCGAATGCACAACTATACCTAGCTCCAACACCTGCATATATATATGCAGCCATTAACCCAACACAAGTCATATTAAACAGTTTAGTGACCTTTATAACGTGTTACAAAGTTGGGTATGATTTTAAATTTTTGTGAGGGTACCTGAGCAACCACGCGATACCGCCTCAACTGTGTCGCCGGATTATCGATCCCCGACGAACCATGACCGTTGCAACAACCCGAGACTTTCATTTCCGGATCATGGTTCTTGTTCCCTTGGCTAGGTGTTTTATACTTCTTGTACCAACTCATGGCGTATGAATCAACCATCAACGTCGCGACAGCGGACAACATCGCGATAAACGTCGTGAATGGGAACATGCCCCATGGCTTTTCAGGCAAGCATTCGGACGTCAAACACTCAAACGAGTCGGGTAACACGTGCATGTATCCCGTTGCAAGGATCACACCCGAAGCAAACGCTTTGATCAACACGAAAAGCTTCGTGTCGGGGTGTAACGCGGGTACTGATCGCGATAGTATCGGTAGTGAGACGCCTAAAATGCAAGCAACAAGAATGGATGCAATGGCTATGAGTTTGAGGTTTAAAGATCTGGTTTTGCTGTGGCATGGGCCGTCGGTGGACCTCCGGCACTCCTCGTGGAGGGTGTCGGGTGGTGCTCCGGCGGCATCGGCGCGGTGATACGGTGGTGTTATGGTGGCGATCGGGAGGATGGAGATGATGAGGCAATGGAGATTTGCCATGAGTGATAATAATAATAATTACGATTATAGTAGTAATAATAATATTATTATTATTATTATTGTATGTGTGTTGTTGTACGGAAGTTTAATTATGGGATGGTCAAAGATTTATAGTAGGGTTTTGTTGGTTGTTATAGAGATTTAAGCAATGTTTTCACGGCCGGATCGGACCGGCCGGTCCGACCGGTTCAACCGGGATTCGGTGAGGTGAGCGGTCCGGTCGACACTGGTTCGTTTAGTACAGATAAAACCGGCCGGTCGAAAGCGAGTCGCCGGTCGGAACGGAAAACCGGTCGGCCGGCCGGTTGGAGTGGGGTTGATTTATTTCAACGTTAAGCCTCTTTTTCGCTGGATCTTCAGCGGAATCGACGAACTCGTTCTCTTTTTGGGTCGGATCTACATTACCATCGGTAAAATTAGACTGGTTTTTGTCAGATCTGGACCAAATTTGAGCATATCTTTGTTGGATTTGAAAGGCATCCTTTGTATTTACGATCTGAAAGAAAGATTGAGCAGCGAGAATGGTAGTGCTTGGTTAAGAACTAATTCACGATGAAAATCTTTGAATGGTTGTTCACCGGAGTGATTGGGGAGTGAGAGGAGATGCTTATTTTGAAGAAGATGACAACTGTGAAAAAGTGTGAAAAAGTATAAGAGACATGTAAATGACAACTGTGAAAAAGTAAATTTGAAGAAAAAAGTCCACTTTTACTGCCATGACAAAGATATGCTTATTTTTAAGATTTATTATATTCATTATTTAATCATTATCTTTTTATTTCATGATTTATAATTATTTATACCTTAATATTATTATTCTATTCTTATAAACACACTTTTTATTAATTATAAAATTAAAAATCCGGTTTTTAAATCCGGTCCGACCGGTGAACCAGTAATCTGTCCGGTTCGACGTACGATCCGATTCTGAAAACATTGGATTTAAGGTTTAAGAGAATCTTTCAAGTTTGTGTAAATGACTATGTTGCCCTTGGTGAGAAGTGTTTACTGTTGGTTTGTGATGTAATTACTAGTGGTTAGGAGGGGTAGATTGGGAAGAGTTTGGAAAGTGGCAAGATTTGCATGGCGTGTGCATGTCTTGAGTTAGAGTGTTTCTGGTTGCTTACGTGGCATTTGGTGGCTGCTGATGTGGCATTTAGTGGTGATGACATGTCAAAGAAATTTCTCATATTATATGTATATTACTACCTTAAACAACCCTAATGGCACATATGATTGTCGAAACCCTAATCCAACGTAAAACCTTAATTCCAAATTTATAAATCATAGACATCCTACGACTGTAACAAAAACCTAAAACCAATAATGAGATCATAATTCATATATCATTTATTAGAATAAGGGTGAACAACAAAAATCAAACAATGAAACCAAAAAGGAAATTTTAAAATCAAACTTATTCTTTGGTTTAAGTATTGTTATTGAAAACGACTAATTTTTTAATTTATTACACTATAATATACATCATTTTATATTATATTTGAAATTAGAATATCATATATAACTTTTAAGTAAAATAAAAGTAATAATGAAGTTTCAAGTTCTTTCATTTTAATCATCGAAGTTATTTTTCGCATCGAGAAAAAGTTTTGTGTTTTAGCCATAAAAAGTTTAAAGTCTTGTTTTTAGTGATAGAGGTGCACACCCGACCCGGTTCCCCGACCCGACCCGATGACCCGACCGGAACCGAACCGGTTTGGAACGGTATTACCCCAAACCGGTTCCAACCCGAAAAAACCCACCGGTTCCAACCCGAAAAAACCCATCGGTTCGGGACCGGTTTTGATTTTTCTCACGCAAACCGGTTTGGACCCGGTTTTGATCCAACCAGGTTTTGGAACCCGTCCAAAAAACCCGGTTTGGAACCGGTTTTGCCCTTAAAAAGGTTTTTTTTTTACCGTTAGAAAACGGCTATATGGCCGTTGGGGGGTCTTTTTTGACCGTTTTTTCAATTTTTTGGACCATTTTGCCCTTATATGATAGTATAAATAGGTAGTGAGTGTAATGGTTTAATCACAACACTCAAAAGCTCAAAAACATGCTTAAAAACGTAAAAACGCTCCCTCACTCTCAACTTTCTATTCTCTCAATCTCTTGAATTTATTAAACTAATTTGTTTGTATTGATTGTTGTGTATGTAATATCAAAAACGAAATACACATTCCATTGTTTGTCGTTAAAAACTCATGCAATACGAGACGTTAAAAAGTAAAAACCCCTACTTTTTGTTTAAAAAACTTACATCTCATATTTTATCCTGCTCATATAGTCATATAATGAAACTGGAGTGACATGATTGACAAGGGGAAGCATGGAGGTCTGCTATTGGATCACAATTTTTTATTTTCGTGATCTAAATTCTTTATAAAACATTTTTTTTACAAGACTAAACTCAAAGAGGCTAGGCGCCTTGATTGGATTTATGAGACAAAATTAATATCCATAGTGTATAACAATTATATTTTTATATTTTATCATTTTTTAATCAAAATGACATATTTAATATCTGTTATATCTACAAAAACATAGTTATTCTAATTTTATATTTTATAAATTGAAAAATAGAATAAGAGAGAGTGAATATCGATTTAATATAATAAACAACGTACATGTTGATTAAGATCTAGATTTTACATAAACAATTAATGAAAGAGTTAAACTCTATACTACAGATGTTCTAGATCGACGAATCAGCATACAATATTACTAATTACTATAACGGTGATTAAACATTCAAATAAATTAATCATACTCTATTAGTATATTACTTCATCATCGCCGACAAAATATTTGATAAAATAAGCAATGTTTTCAAAACCGGATCGGACGTCGAACCGAAATCTTACTGGTCGGTGGTCGGACCGGATTTAAGAACCGAACACTCATAATTATATATATAGGATATTATATATATAGTTATATATATAATTTAATATAAGTAATTTATGTGTATATTTTATACTTAAATATAAACAGTGGTAAGGCGAGGGACTGGATAATAGCCCAGCAAAATTAGTTGTTTTTCGAGCCCCTATACTTGGGCTCCGGGAGGAGGAGATGTAAGAAAAATCACCAACTTGACGCTTAGCCAAGTATCATATTTGGTTATCTACTAAAATCGTTCATACAACACTCTAATTTATTTGTTCAATGCTCTGTTTTCACCCATTAAAATCCAAAAAAAATAAAAAATCAAATCTGGTCCGACCACCGACTCGGATGAACAGGCCGGTCGAGCCCATCTAAAATGAATTGTTGCGAACAGGTTCGGCCACTCCTCCGATTCCCAATCGAGCCGGTTGGACCGGCCTGTCCGATCCGGTTGGACCGGCCTAGTCCGATCCGGTTAGACCGGCCTGTCCGATCCGGTTAGACCGGCCTGTCCGATCCGGTTAGACGGCCTGTCCGATCGGTTAGACCGGCCTGTCGATCGGTTAGACCGGCCTTTCCGATCCGGTCTTCAAAACAATGCAAATAAGAGATTTGAGGGAACAATTCAACACCATAACAAACTTCGTTTTAAGAAAATAATGCAGATTAATTTTCATAGAAATTACAGTTAACCTACTCATGGTTACCTTAAAGTTTAATATTTTGTATTAGATAAAAAATGTTTAAAATGATAGTCAACATTGCATAATTAGATATCTACAATTCAAATATATGTTTGGATTCCGCATACAGTAATTTCAAAAGTTGAATAGTCATATTGAAGAAGTAAGAAAAAATTTGGATTTGTAAGGATTATTTTAAAAAAATTTTAATTGTTTCCTTACTACGTGTTAATACATATTTTATTTTGTAAATTGTAAATATATTAGATTTGGTAAATGAAAAGAATAACAAAAACGGCTATATTATTAAAAATATTATTATTATATCCCTTGTTAAATCTTATCTAATACAATTGGCCTCGAAGGCTATATATAATACAAACCCCTCTGAAACTACCATTCACGTATATCCTTCACCAATTTCTCTCACAACAAAACACACGCTTGTGTGTGGTTTGATCATCTTCTTGTTCTCACAAGAAACCAGTTTAACTGCTCTTGATCTTTTATGAAGATAACGATGAATTTTTCTGGTTATTTGCGTCGGTGGGTGTGTTGTTTCCATTGTTGAATAATATCAATGGAGGAGGAGGTTATGGCTTTTCACAAGACTTATATGAACTATCAACTTTTGAGTACCGCGAACGACGTAGAACAAGTTTATAGAACTGGATATCACTTTCAACCGAAACAGAATTGGATAATGGATGTTTCCTCTTTTATTAGTTATCTTGTAAATCTTGTAAATTGCATTCCGGTAAAAAAAAAGAAAAAAAAAAGAAAACTCTAACTGTTTTAAGTTTTAACTGTTATAGTTATAGACAACACTATGAAAACCTATTATTGTCCCTAAAATTTTATATTGATCCATCAACAAAAACATTCACTATTAGAAGACGATATACCAAGGGACTATACCTAACAGATCTCTATATTGGTAATCGTTTTACCAATGAATTCCTGATCGATACTACTCGATCGTGGTGAAAGTTATTAGGTTTATAGCGATATACTTTTCTTATTGAAAAACTTTGTTTTATTTTTGCATGTGAATAATTATGTTGTGAATTCTGGTTGTTGTCGTTGTTGTTTAAAATGGTTGAATGGTTCAATAGTCATATTCAGTTCCATATATAATGCATGTAATAAATATTTGCATGTTTAGATCGTTCATCTTCCATAGTTTCTTGCTATTGTTTTTAAAATTTAAATATATGTTTTTTGCATTTAATTAAAGTTATTATACTGTGTATATTTATGTGTGTTAAGACTTTTAAAATAGCTAGAAATTAACAAATAAGTCAAATGTAGTTGCGTCATTAACACAGAAATAGCCTACTATGTTGGAATGATAATATGAATAAGTCGTTTAATGCAGATGATAGAAAGGCATTTTTGTGAGGAGGAAAAAAAACGAATTAATAATTTTTGCATATTCATTTTCTTTTACAATTAAAATCTATTTTGTATTTATGTTGAAAATTTCCACACTGAAATCCAAAATGACCATATATAATTTCTTTATGGCCATCAACTTGGATTACAAAAATCTATGGAGTCAGATTTTCAAAGTCAACTTCTTGAAGTTATTTGCAGATGTATAGAGAGAAAAACGCACATAACACTAGGGTGTTCAAAAATATCCGAAACCGAATCCGAAATATCCGAAAATCCGAAATTCGGATATCCGAAATTTCGGATATCCGAAAATCGGATATCCGAACTTCGGATATCCGAAATTTCGGATTCGGATTCGATAATGATTTTAAGAATTTTCGGATATTTCGGATATCCGAAATATCCGAAATACCGAAATATCCATATAAAAATTTAAAAATATTAAATATTAATAAATATTTTAGATATTTCGGATATTTGGATATTTAACAAAAACTTTGGATAATAAATAAATTTCAAAAAAAAATTATATATTTTATAAAATTTATTAAAAAATATAATTTTTTTGAATTCGGATATCCGAACGGATATCCGAATCCGAATCCGAAATTTCGGATATCCGAATTCGGATATCCGAAATTTCGGATTCGGATTCGGATAGTGAAATCCACTATCCGAAATTTTCGGATATCCGAAATTCGGATATCCGAAATGAACACATAACACACAACATATACAACTCAAGAACGTGTACCCACGTGCATGTATATGTGCAACCATATATTATGTATTGAGCTATAATTTATAAAACTGATATGTATTTCTATTAGATTACTAAGGAAGAAATTAAGCAAGAGTAAAACTTCTAAAAAAATGTTGCTTTTAGACAAATAGAATTTTATTAATAATTCATGAATCATGTGAGGAGAAAGAAAAAGAAAGATTTCATGTCGGTGAAGTTATTATTGTACAGGTTAAAAAATGTTGTTTTAGAAGCGATTAGAATAAGTATAGATATAAAAGTGTTCATTTTATTATTTCTAGAATTGATATGAAAATTAATTATAATTATAACAAATAAAGCGAAAAAAGAGGACTATCGACCAATTCCTCCAGCTTAATCTCTTACCCCACGTGCTTTTTATTATTATTTTGTATCTAGTTTTAGCCTAGAATTTTATATAAATTCTACTTTTTTATTGAAAACAAAGCCAAGTAACACGCTCAAACTAATAAGTATATGTTGTAGTTTAAGCAATTTAATGTATAAACATAATTAGATTTAAAATATCAATTTGAGTAAATTATCTATGAAATCATACACTTAATTTTATTTAATATTTAAATCAATAAACAAGTTGGATATATTTTGAATAGTCAACTAGACGATCCAATTGACAATCACATATCTATTTGAATGTAATTATGTTATTTTCATTTATTAGTTTATACATTAGTTCTCTTTTCATTAAATCTAATTTACGATCACTTTATACTTTTTTTTATTATGTCACTAATCACGGGTTTTTTTTTTTCTTTTTTGCATGATGTGGACATCTACTTAGACCCTAATGGTGAGTTATTTATCTATTTTATGAAGCTTAATATATTAGAATAATTATTTATGAGTAATATAGTTTTTAACTAATAGCTAATTATTTACACAGCGCCTATGTTTTACAAGGGATACTATCATTGTTTTACAATATAACCCAAAGGGTGCAACTTGGGGTAATATTGTATGGGCACATCGGTATCAAAGGACATGATCAACTGGATTGCATTAGAACAGCAATCGTGCCATCAAAACCTTTCGATAAGTATGGTTGCTGGTCTGGCTCGGCACAATCCTCCAGGAAACAAACCTGTTATTTGTACAGGGAATTATGCCAAAACCTATACCAGATTACCAAGTTCAAAATTACGCAATACCTGCCAACTATTCAGACCCGTTTCTTAGGGAATGGATAAAACCCGATGACAACCCGATAGTGAAACCAACTTATGAGAATGTGTCATCTTTCGTGACCCAACGACGGCGTGGTTCAACAATGGTCATTGGAAAATGGTCGTAGGAAGTAAGCATAACGCCGAGGTATTGTCTATTTGTATAGGAGCCGAGATTTTGTAAGTGGACCAAAGCTAAGCATACGCTTCACGACAAACCAAATACTGGTAGTGGGAATGCCCGGACTTTTACCCAGTGTCAACCCATGGAACAAACGCAGTTGAAACCTCAGCACTTGCAGGAGGAATTAAACATGTTTTAAAAGTCAGTCTGACATTACTAAGTTTGACTATTACACGATTGGGACTTATAACCCGATCAAGGATAAATATTACCCTGACAACACTTCTGTTGACGGTTGGCTGGGTTAAGATACGACTACGGGAAGTTTATGCATCAAGACGTTTTTCGACCCGGCCAAAACCGGAGATTCTTTGGGGTTGGGCTAAGAGTCCAGCCACCACTCTAGAAGATATTGCAAAGGGTTGGGCAGGAATTCAGGTAATATATGGATACTTTTATATTTATATATGGTGATGAATGACTAAATATTATAATTTATAATTTTTTATTTTTATGTGTAGTTGATTCCACGTATGGTGGTTGGACTACTGGAAACCAATTGTTGCAGTGGCCAATTCAGAACTTAAAACATTAGAGGTGAGAAAGTGGACCAAAGTAATGTGAAGCTCAAAAGGGTGACATTGTGAAATCAAAGGAATTACTGCTGCTCAGGTTGTAATATTTGAATTACAGGTAGTAAATTTTGTAAGGATTCCTAGAAGTTGATGCAGCCAAAACACTCTGAAACCATCTGCTGAAGACATCAGCTGAGACAACAGTGAAGACTCAGCTGAAGAAACGCTGAAGACAACAGCTGAAGACATCAGCTGAAGACAACAGCTGAAGACATCAGCTGAAGACAACAGCTGAAGGTACAGCTGAAGACATCAGCTGAAGACAAAAGCTGAAGACTCAGCTGAAGATAACAGTGAGGTAACAGTAAAGACATCAACTGAAGACATCAGCTGAAGACATCAGCTGAAGATATCAATGAAGACAAAGTCTGAAGACAAAGTCTGAAGACAGTTTTCAGTAGTTGTCAAAACAACTGAAGAAGTATCTTCAGTAGTTGTGATGAATCCTTCAGTAGTTATCATAACAGCTGAAGAAGTATTCTTCAGTAGTTATCAACAACAGAAGAAGAGTATTCTTCAGTAGTTGTTGATATTCTTCAGTAGTTATCACAACAGCTGAAGAAGTATTTTCAGTAGTTATCACAACAGCTGAAGAAGTATTCTTCAGTAGTTTGATGATCCTTCTTCAGTAGTTATCACAACAACTGAAGAATATTTTCAGTAGTTATGACAGTTCTTCTTTCAGTAGTTCTATGAAATGATCAAGTCCTCCTGCATGCTGCACAGAACATGAAGTAGTATTGCTACGAAAGTTTTACACCAATTCAGAAACATTTCTAGTGTAAAATCTTTCATAGCCAAGACCAATATCTTCAGAAGCCAGAAATGAAGTCTTTTTTAGCTTCAAGACAAAGTCTGCTGAAGCCAAGAACCAAGACAGATTCTTCCGAAGACTTTTATCATACCTGCTTTATCTGATGTACTTTTTCTGCAAAGCTGAACCACTTTGCCGCTGCCCACTCTGGTTGGTCACCAACTTGTATGAGTTGGTGAAAAGGTCCATGCTTTAGGAAAACTGTACATTGAGGTCTTGGGTCAAACCTTTCTACTTTATGTACCTTTATCCTTTTTGTAATATATTAGGATGTGAGCTATGGCATGTCATAGTCACTAGCCAAAAGGCAAATCGCCTTTTGACTCTACATGGATTGTGTTGTCTAATTCATGTATCCAGCTGGCCTTCAAAGTATGGCCGTCTGTAGGTTATTATATAATATCTCAAAGTCTTGTAATGTATGCATGCTGAATACTTGTAACTGAATTTGAGAAGCAATATACAACATCCTTGAAAACCAACCACTTGTGTTGTTATTTTTTTCTGAAGTTACTCGTGTGTTCTTAGCATCATCATAACTGGTTCCCCATTTGATCTGTTAAGTGTTCTAATACACTCTCCTCATTGTGTTGTTGTGTTGTAAGTGCTAACCCTTCACCCGGTCCTGCATTTGGTATCAGAGCTTCCAGGCTCTTGATATAAGATCTCACCATCTTAAGATCCCTCACACACACAAAATACTTAACAACTCAAATGGCAGCTCTTTCTAAAGCTGATATGAAACTGGTACTATGACCAAGTCCCCACTGATCATTCCTGAAGATTTTGACACATGGTGCACAAGAATGGAAGGCTTCATCAAGTGTCAAGATTCAAGGATGTGGGACTCAGTTATCAACGGTCCCTTCATACCAAGCACTACTTCTGCTACTGGTAATCGTATTATCCCTAAAGATGTAGATGATTACTCAGAAGAAGACAGGAAGAGAATAGAGCTTGATCAAAGGGCCATGACTTGTCTTCAAACTGCTCTTCCAAACTCTATCTACCAGAGGCTTCAAGAAGTGCAAGACAGCTAAAGATCTATGGGAAGCACTGAAGCTCATGTATGAAGGATCCAAAGAAACTAAAGAAAACAAGAAGGATCTCTTGAAGCAGCAGTTTGAAAATTTCACCTTCAAGGCTGGTGAGACACTGACTCAACAATACTTCAGGTATGTTGAGATAGTGGACACTCTAGTGGATATTGGAGTAACTCTTGAGAACATGGACATAGTAAGGAAGTTCATGTCTCTCTTCCTAAACTATGGACACATTATTGTGTTGTGATCAAGAGAACTTCGGATCTTAAACTCTTACTCTTACAGAGTTATATGGTATCCTGAGTGCATTCCAGATGGAGATGAACATGCAAAATTCCTCTGGTAACTCCAATAACCAACTGAGTTCAGCTCTTCATGTGAATGAAAGGGAATGCATTGAACCACAACATCAGTTGTTATGCTACCCTGACAACTCACAAAAAGGGCCTTTCATCACTCTTCCAGAGACACCAAGAGAAAGCTACACTCAAGGAAGTCCCTTCCAAGAGACAAGTTCTTCTCATGCCTTTGTCTCAGCTGATGAAACCTCTGGCAACCTTCTCTTCACTCTTGAAGACTTGGACTGTATCCATCCAGATGATCTGGAGTATATGGAGATAGTTTAGCAAATGGTCTCTTCTCACTCACAGGGCCAAGAAGTTCTACAAGAGGACTGGGAGAAGATTTCCAAGCAATACATCCAGTGGAAAGTTTGGGCTGGACAAAAGCAAGGTAAAGTGCTACAACTGTAACCAGATGGGGCACTTTGCAAGAGAGTGTAAGGCACCAAGAACAAATGGTGGCCAGACACAAACCAGACCAAACTACACTGAGAAAGTTCACCAGAATAAGAACCCAAAGCAACAGGCTGCAGTTGCTGTTGAAGAGGGAGGCTTTGACTGGAGCTTTCAGATAGAAGATGCATCTCCAAACCAAGCTCTCATGGCAGATCATGATGAAACCAAGGTATTGGAAAATCTTTGCTCTTCTGAATGTATTGCTAAAGTTAATAGATACAGGTCATATAACTTAGAGATGAGATCTGACCTTGAGTCCTTAAACATCTTGAAAGCTGATTTTAAAAGAGCTGAAAATGACTATAAACTTAAATAGAAGATTTAGAGAAAACCATTTCAACTCTTAAACATGAGCTAACAAATTACAGGACTCAGATCAAAGATCTCATAGCTAAGTTAACTGAATGCCAAGCTGAGCTTGTGATCAGCAAAGCTAAGGCAGAAAATTGTGTTCTTGAAGAAGATACCTTCAAGAACATAATATCCATCCTTGCATGCAAAAGTGTGTTATCAGAACAAGCAGGGACTGGGATCTAGTGAGATAGCTCCTCCACACACCATCTTGTCTGTAAGATCTCCCAGGTGTGGAACTTGTGAAGATGAGCTTCCCTTCATAGATCCTTTGACTGAAGAGGATGAAGAGGAGATGGTGAAGAATGACTTTGGTTTGAGTGAAGAAAAGCATTCTGAGGAGGGTCACCATTCCTCTGAGGAGAGTAAAACTGTTGGATGACTAAGTCAAGAAGAAAGAACTTGATCAGGAAAGCCAAAAGAAATCAAGGAAGGCTCAAGATCAAGGCTACTTTGACTCTAAGCAGAAACAAGTTTTCATCTCTGCAGGGTTTGAAGTAGTTAAGACTGATGACATGAAATCTGGTTCATGTGCAACTCATCTCAGCAACAAGAAGAGACTGATCTGTTGTGTGTTACTGCTGCACAACCTGGACCATCCAACTCCAAGAACAGTTCTCAACCCAAAAGAACTGTCTCAGCTCCTGCAAAGGTGAAGATGGAGATGGGATGTGACCAAAGTCAGTGCTCTTCCATGAAGAAGACTCTTGGAAAGAAGAATCTGAAGTGTGTCATGTGTGAGAGTACTTCTCATTTGGCTAAGGATTGTCCATACAATCCTAAGGGTACTCTTCACATGATAAACAAAGAGACTTCCAAGAATTCCAAGATGAAGAAGAAGGCAAGTGGAAAACTGCCTTCGGAAGAAGATTTGGTCTCGGAAGAAAGGAATGCTTCCAAAGTACTGAAGCTTGCTGCAGTAAAGGCAAGATCTTCCGAAGGATCAGTCATCAAAACTTCTAAGTCTCAAAGGCTTCTGAAGTATTGAAGGTCAAGTCTAAACTTCCAAAGGTGGTGTGGAAGTCAAAGAAAGACCAAAAGACTGAAGGTTCTTCATCAACACAGCTCAAGATCCTCAAAGCACAACCATAGGATCTATTACTGTTGCATTGTCTTCAACTGTTTTAAATGAGCCCAAGACCAATGAGGCTTGGGTTTCCAAATGTAACTAGCTATCTCTTTGTGCAGGAACAGCTACAGACAAACAAAAATGTGTGGATCATTGACAGTGGTTGTTCCAGGCACATGACAGGCAATAGGTCACTACTCCAAAGTTTGAAAGAATTGATGGAGGGCCAGTTGCTTTTGGAGGAGATGCAGGTGGTTACATTACTGGAAGGGGCAAGGTCACAAATGGTAAGCTCAGCATTGACAAGGTAAACTTTGTCAAAAGCTTGGATACAATCTTTTGAGTGTATCTCAATTTGTGATCAGAGTCATAACATGCTGTTTACTGAGCATGAGTGCATTGTTCTCAAGCCCGGGTTCATTCCTCATGAGCACATCCTACTCAGAGCCCCCAGGAAAGGAACATGTACAAGATGGATTTGCAAGAAACATCTCCCTCAGGAGAAGTTTCATGCTTTCTATCTAAAAAAATAGTGATGAATCTTTCCTTTGGCATAAAAGAATGTGCCATGTAAACTTTAAGAACATGAATAAATTGATTAAGAATGATTTGGTAACTGGAATACCAAAAAGAGAGTTTACAAGTGATGATCATTGTGTTGCATGCCTGAAAGGGAAGCAACACAAGGTATCTCACAAGCCTAAGGAAAGAAATTCCATCACTACACCCCTACACTTGTTACATATGGATCTCTTTGGCCCCACCAATGTAATGAGTTTAGGAAGGACCTCTTACTGTTTGGTGATCACAGATGACTTTACAAGATTCACATGGGTATTTTTCCTTAGAACTAAGGATGAGACCCCTGAGATTCTGAAGAATTTCATCTTAAAGATTGAGAATCAATGTGATCACAAGGTCAAAACCATAAGATGTGATCAAGGAACTGAGTTCAAAATCAAATACTTGATACATTTTGTGATGAAAAGGGTATTACAAGACAATATAGTGCTCCCAGGACCCCTCAGCAAAATGGAGTTGCTGAGAGGAGAAACAGGACACTAATTGAAGCTGCAAGAACTATGTTGTCTGACTCTAAACTGCCCATCACCTTCTGGGCAGAGGCAGTCAACACTGCCTGCTATGTGCAAAACAGAGTTTTAGTAGTTAAGACACATGGTAAGACTCCTTATGAACTTTGGCACAAGAGGAAACCTTTCATTGGTTTTCTCAGGTCTTTTGGATGTCCTTGCACCATCTTGAATACCAAAGATCATATAGCCAAGTTTGCTGAGAAATCAGATGATGGACACTTCATTGGATACTCTTCTCAAGCTAAAGCTTATAGAGTATACAATCTCAGAACTAGAGTAGTTGAGGAGTCAGCCAATGTGACTTTCAATGAACACACACCCAGTGTGAAAAGGTTCTGGTCCGGATTGGCTGTTTGATCTTGATTTAGTTACCAACTGTTTTAACAAATCTTGTGAGCATGTTTCAGGAACCACAGATATATTACCTACAGGTGATCCTGATCCAAGAATTGAGCTGAGAAGATCTTCAAGCAACATATCTCCAGCTCCAGTGGTAACTAATCCTGCAAATGAAGCTTCTACAGCACATCAATGACACATCCTGCTGATACATTTGAGTTGCCTTCATCTTCCAGTGTTGAGGCACAGAACTCAAATGTAGAAACTTCAAATGTCGGAGAACATGGTGGTGGTGACAGTGATCAAGAATTTCTTGATGCTGAGAACCATCCTATTGAAGAAAATCTCAATGATGTCACACACTCATTGGATCAAGTTAATCTTGATAGGTGTGCTGCTGTAGAGGGTGAATCCTCCTTGCCAGATCAGAATTTTCTAATTTGGATCTGTCTAAACAACTTGTGTGATCCTCAACTAAGGATCCACAAGTCTCACCCCTTACAAACATCATTGGAGATGTTGGTACTGGTGTAAGAACAAGAGGACAGTCTCATAATGCAAATATCTGTCTTCACTCTTGTTTCTTATCCCAAATAGAGCCAAAGAAGATTGATGAAGCTCTAAAGGATGGAAGTTGGGTTGAAGCTATGCAAGAGGAGTTGCTTCAATTCAAGAGACAAAAGGTTTGGAATCTATGTCCTCTTCCTCATGGGAAGACTACCATAGGTACAAAGGGGTCTTCAGGAATAAGAAGGATGATAGAGGACTTGTCATCAAGAACAAGGCTAGACTAGTTGTTCAAGGGTATACTCAAGAAGAAGGAATTGATTACACTGATGTCTTTGCTCCAGTAGCAAGACTTGAAGCTGTCAGGATATTCCTAGCTTTTGCTGCATCCAAGAACTTCAAGGTCTATCAACTTGATTATGGAGTGATTGATGAAGAGGTGTATGTCAAACAACCACCTGGCTTTGCAGATCCTGATCATCCTGATTATGTCTGCAAGCTTGACAAAGCTCTCTATGGGCTACATCAGGCACCAAGAAAGTGGTATGAGACTCTATCTCAGTATCTCTGTCAGCATGGCTACAAAAGGGGTACCATTGATGGAACTCTTTCATCAAAGGAACAAGAGATGACATAATGCTAGTTCAAGTATATGTAGATGATATCATCTTTGGGTCAACTAATCCAAAGCTCTGCAAAGACTTTGAGAAGCTGATGAAGGATAAATTTGAAATGAGTGCCATGGGGAACTCAATTTCTTTCTAGGGATTCAAGTGAAGCAGTTGATAATGGTATCTTCATAAATCAGTCAAAGTATGTGCAAGACATACTTAAAAGGTTCAACATGACTGAATGTAAGGTTGCTAAGACACCCATAGCTAGAAACCACTCCCTTGGACCTGATCTTGAGGGGGAGTGTGTTGATGAACATCTCTACAGGGCTATGATTGGGTCTCTTATGTATCTTACAGCTAGCAGGCCAGATATTATGTTTGCCACTTGCATCTGTGCAAGATATCAGGCCAACCCCAAGATGTCACACCTAACCACTGTCAAAAGAATTCTAAGATACCTTAAAGGAGCCCCATCTCTTGGCCTTTGGTATCCTAAAAATTCTGACTTCAATCTGTATGCATATACAGATAGTGATTATGGTGGATGCAATATGACTGCAAAGTCTACATCAGGGGGATGTCAATTTCTTGGTGGAAGGATAGTCTCTTGAATGCAAGAAACAATCCTGTGTATCTGCATCAACTGCTGAGGCTGAATACATTGCTGCTGCAAGCTGCTGTGCTCAAGTGCTTTGGATTCAAAATCAGATGCTAGACTATGGATTCAACTTCAAAGAGACTCCCATTCACATAGACAACAACAGTGCTATCTCAATCACAGAAAATCCAGTACAGCACTCAAGAACTAAGCACATCAACATCAGGTATCATCTGATTAGAGATAATTTTGAAAAGGGATTAATCAAACTAATCAAAGTACATACAGATGAACAATATGCTGATCTGTTCACAAAAGCCTTTGATGAACAGAGATTTAAATATCTTATATCAGCTATTAGGATGATCAACTTTGAATAGCTTTTCTTAAAAACTTAATCATATTATTTCTAAAACTATGTGTGTTCTATGTTGTCTATTCTATCATCATAATAAGCCCCAGTTTCTCTTTGGAAGAAATTCTTTTAAGATATTCCTTAGATTACACAAGTTGCAAAATTTCTTAAAATCTTTGAAATATTTTTGGAGGCAAAATTTGCCTTCGGAAGCTTTCTGGTTAAAACTTCTGAAGCAAAATACCCTTCATGGTCAAAACTTCTGAAGATAAATCATCTTGGAAGATTTCTTAGAATTCCAAGAAAACTACTTTTTGGGCAAAAAACAAACTACTTTTCAGAGGTGGGACCAACACAATGGATTTCAAAGTTTATCCTTTTTCATTAACTTTGTCCAAATCCAAATTCATACAAATATCCAACGGTCACACCTCTTTCCTCTACTTGCTCCAAAAATTCACCCATACCTCAAATTTGATCTCTCTGAAACCACTTTTGCTTTTCACCTTTCTTCATCCTTAAAGCTTTTCAAAATGGCCAACATTCCAAACAGAAACAACCCAAATTTCTCCATGCAATTCCATAGGCAGCACAATCAAGTTGCCTTGTTGCACTCTGAGAAAGATGATAGTTTCAGAGAGGTTTGTTGTTTTCTTGCTCTATCCAACTACTACACCTCACTCACCATTGATCCTATTCTTTATGAGGATCACCTGCTTGACTTTTGGAGGACATGTCAAGAGGTTATTATGGATGGGGAGAAGGCATTGTCTGCCACAGTGCAGGGGAGGACAGTCTTTATCACTCCAGCCATCATCAAAACCCATCTTCAGCTGGATGATGAAGAAGGTGAACTGTCTTTCCCAAAGGAAGCTGTCAACTATTCCTTTGAGCAGATGGGCTATGAGGGAGATTTCTCTGTAAAGACCTTTAGGAAAGGGAAGGTCTCATTCCAGTGGAAATACCTACTCCATGTAGTGATTCACAGCTTGTCCAACAAGCATGGTGGGTGGGACCAGATTCCTGAGGATCTCTCCTTTATAGTTCATGGAATGGTACAAGGGGTCAAGTTCAGGTACTCACAATTTGTTTACACAAACTTGCTTGCTAACTTGGACTCCTTAGAATACTATGTGTTTCCTAGATATGTTCAACACATTCTCAACTGTGAACTTGGATCACAGTTGAGGGAAACAAATACTATTCTTAAATTGGGACAGATGAAGCCAGGCATCTTTAAGATTATGAAGAAGCCAACTGTAGGCTTCTCAGGGGTAGAAACAGCCCTGGTCTCCAAAATGTTAGAGCTCATTGCTCAAGGTGACAACCTAGCAACACAAGCTAGTGTTGAACCCACACCTTTTACATCTCAACCACCAAAACAGCCACAAATCATCCTCACCTACCAAAGAAAATCCAAACGAACCCCTGCTCAAGCTATTGAGTCTGTGCAGTCCCCATATACTCACCCATACAGGAAGAAGTGGATACTAGAGCTCCCACTTCTCCTAAGGAGCAAACCACTCCCATCTCTTCAAGAATCAGTGTTGATGTTCCTCATGATCAACCTGATGAGCTCATAAGCCAAAATGCCTTAAGCCTTCACTCTGAGTCTCAACACTCAAGTGAAAAACCTTCAGGGGATAGTTACCATCCCCAGCCTTTGGACTTGAATACCCAAATTCCCAACCTTGAATTCTATACTGATGAGGACTTAGGCTTCAGTAAGCATCATGAATCTCTCTATCCCTCCCCTACTCAAAGAAAGAGGAGTGCTTCTGAATTACCTATGTCTATCCCACATCAGTCACCCATTGCTGAGGTGGGTCCTTCTGAACTTGTTCAGGGGATCCATATGGAAGAGGCTCTCACTTTTGCAAGTGATTACATCATTAAGACCTCAACCATGGCAACTCAGCCCATTGACACTTCATCTGAGGCTGTCAATGAGCAGAGGAAATCCAGCAGCCAAGAACCCCATGCTGGTGATGAGAGTGAGGATCTAGGTCCAATTCTCTCATCCCCCCATGATTCTTCAATGAAGAGAGGGGAATCTGAGACTAAAAGTGCAACAACTGACACAAACATGCACGTACTTAGTCTCAAAGGTTAGTCATCTTGAATTTCAAGTGACTACCTTACAAAATAGGGTCAATGATCAGCAACTTGAGATATCTTATCTTAAGGAAAAACTAGCTGAGAGACCTTTAAGAAGAGCTCAACCAGGAACACAAGAACCTGAGGATGTGGCTGACCTAACTCCTAGCTCACCTATACAAGAAGGTGATGCTACCAAAAAGGGGAGAAAGTCACTACAATCACAGAACCTGGGAGTTTTTCAAGGAGTATGGACATTGAGGACTCACCATCCTCTCTTGTAATTGTTCCTACTCAGCAACCTCCTCAAGTTCACATTGATGTGAACATCCTAGACTGCTTGTTTCAAAGTGTTTTTGGGGAGGGTGTATCAAGGCAAGAAGCTGAAGAAGATAGACCAAGGCAATCAGGTAATATCATTGGTCAACTAGATGTTGAGGCAGACCCTATGATTAGCTTCAAAGGGAAAACCTTGACTGAAGGCCCAGTGATAGAGCCTGAAAGTCCTGTCTTACAGTCAACTGATGAAGTGACAGAAATTGAAACACCTGTCACCACAACAACTACTTCAGCAACTCAACCCCTCAGTGAAACATCTGCTGGTGAAGGTGTATCACAGTCTCTCTCTGGTCAGAGTTTGGATGCTACACCAAGCAATGAAGGCCAAAGCTCTCTCCACCCTGTGTCACAAAGGTCTGTGGTGACAAGGGGAAAAAGGTTCTAACCCCTGAGGAGATTGAGGAGGAGGAAAGAGAGAGAAAGAGGAAGCTAAGGGGAGTAAGTTCCACTGGGTCTTCAAGCTTCATGCAAGCTGCAATCAGGGCTGCTCACAGACCAAACACTCAAAATGATAGTTGAGGGCAGTCAGGATTACTTACTTACAGACCAGGAACTATGACATAGATGAGATATATCTCTCCCCTTAGAGGAATTAAATGATCTGGCTGACGTGGAAATGTCAAGAGAAAGGAAGGAAGCTGAAGATGCAAGAATTCTTCTTGAGATCAAAGAGAAGAAAGACAATAAGATCATACAAGCATATTCCTACTCTCTCACCAGTTCAAGAAAGTCCTGTGCAAAAGGCTGTGGCTGCTACACAAGAACCTCAGGTAGATAAAGAAATAGATAAACAAAGAATGATAGACTACCTGAGTGCCACATGCTTCTACCAGGCAGAAGCACTTCTTCCTTTGTCCTTTGAGTACATTGAGTTTGAGTATCTCAAACAACTTGAACTTCAAGTACTCAAAGAACAGAAGTTAACAAAGAAGAAAATAAGGGAAGAAGCTGCAAAGTCAAAAGCTCTCATTCAGAAGAACTTGAAAAAGTCTGATGATAGACAATGAATGATGAGCTTCTTGAAGCTGTATGGATTCTCTGGAAGGAGACTTGGCCCTATGTCTCTATCTACTCTGGATGAGCATATCAGGGTGATCAAGCAGAAGATCAAGAGTGGAGAGCTTGCTGACTTGCACACTTCTCCAAGTCAAGCTCTACCTCAAGTAGAGGTTAAGTTTAAACAACAAAAGACAACTCAAACAAGAACCTCCAGCTTCATCTTCTAATCCACAGCAGGGTCAAAGGCCAGCCTCTTCAACTATTGATCAACAGCAAGATCAAAGGCCAGCCTCAACATCTGACCCATAACAGGGTCAAACTCCCTCTCCTTCTGAACTTGTGAGGGAGGAACACCCAACTGAGGAAGATACAACTAATCTACAAGGTGTTGCAGGCCAGTCTTCTCAGTAAAAGACTGCAAAGAGGAAGAAGAAAACGGCTTCTAAATCTGATGCAAAGAAGAAGAAGAAGTCAAAATCAACCTCTTCTGATTCTCAGGATGAATCAGAACATCCTAAGGAAGTGCAAGAAGAGAAAGCCAAATCATCTCCAATTCAAATGGCTCCTCTTGCATCAGGAAGACAGTGAGCT
This sequence comes from Flaveria linearis, assembly GCA_024085815.1. Classification (NCBI taxonomy): domain Eukaryota; kingdom Viridiplantae; phylum Streptophyta; class Magnoliopsida; order Asterales; family Asteraceae; genus Flaveria; species Flaveria linearis. The sequence goes on along the minus strand of CM044014.1, from coordinate 21,785,214 downwards.
GCTGAATATCCTCAAGTGTTTTGGTAGCATTAGCCTAGGGGGAGTTTGTAAGGATTCCTAGAAGTCTGATGCAGCCAAAACACTCTTGAAACCATCTGTTGAAGACATCAGCTAAAGACAACAGCTGAAGACATCAGCTGAAGACAACAGCTGAAGACAACAGCTGAAGACATCAGCTGAAGACAACAGCTGAAGACATCAGCTGAAGATAACAGCTGAAGGTAACAGCTGAAGACATCATCTGAAGACAACAGCTGAAGACATCAGCTGAAGACAACAGCTAAAGGTAACAGCTGAATACATCAGCTGAAGATATTAGCTGAAGATATCAACTGAAGACAAAGTCTGAAGACAAAGTCTGAAGACAGTTTTTAGTAGTTGTCACAACAACTGAAGAAGTATTCTTCAGTAGTTGTGATGATCCTTCAGTAGTTATCACAACAGCTGAAGAAGTATTCTTCAGTAGTTATCACAACAGTTGAAGAAGTATTCTTCAGTAGTTGTGATGATCCTTCTTCAGTAGTTATCATAACAGCTGAAGAAGTATTCTTCAGTAGTTGTAATGATCCTTCTTCAGTAGTTATCACAACAACTAAAGAAGTATATCTTAGTAGTTGTGACAGTTCTTCTTTCAGTAGTTCTATGAAATGATCAAGTCCTCCTGCATGCTGCACAGAACATGAAGTAGTATTGCTACGAAAGTTTTACACCAATTCAGAAACATTTCAAGTGTAAAATCTTTCATAGCCAAGACCAATATCTTCAGAAGCCAGAAATGAAGTCTTTCTTAGCTTCAAGACAAAGTCTGCTGAAGCCAAGAAACCAAGACAGATTCTTCCGAAGACTTTTATCATACATGCTTTATGATGAACCACTTTGCTGCTGCCCACTCTGGTTGGTCACCAACTTGTATGAGTTGGTGAAAAGGTCCATACTTTAGGAAAACTGTACATTGAGGTCTTGGGTCAAACCTTTCTACTTTATGTACCTTTATCCTTTTTGTAATATATTAGGATGTGAGCTATGGCATGTCATAGTCACTAGCCAAAAGGCAAATCTGCCTTTTGACTCTACATGGATTGTGTTGTCTAATTCATGTATCCAGCTGGCCTTCAAAGTATGGCCGTCTGTAGGTTGTATTATATAGTATCTCAAAGTCTTGTAATGTATGCATGCTGAATACTTGTAACTTGAATTGAGAAGCAATATACAACATCCTTGAAAACCAACCACTTGTGTTGTTATCTTTTCTTCTGAAGTTACTCGTGTGTTCTTAGCATCATCATAACTGGTTCCCCATTTGATCTGTTAAGTGTTCTAATACACTCTCTTCATTGTGTTGTTGTGTTGTAAGTGCTAACCCTTCACCCGGTCCTACAAATTTGATTTGGTCATGTTAATTTGACACATTTGTATATAACTATTGGTCTAATACAGGCGGATGTGGAAGCAATCTTTACATTTTCTAGTTTGGATGAAGCTGAGACGTTTGATCCAGAATGGTCTAAGTTGCCCTCTGAAAAATCTTGCATTGGAGATATGCGGTATCACGGGTACGAAACAAGGTGGGTTAGGGCCTTTTGGGTTCTTAACTTTGGCCTCGAGCAAACTCGAAGAGTACACTCCTGTATTTTTTAGGGTTTTCAAGACTACTGAAAACAAGCATAAGATTCTTATGTGTTCAGACGCCAAACCGTAATATATCTCTCTTTTAATTATTATTAACTTGTTATATTTTAACTAATCTATCATGTTATCATGTATATCTTAGCTAACTTATTTTGATATTTATTGTGTTTTGTTTTGTCACAGTTCAACACTGAACAAGGATGTTTATAGGCCATCATTCGCGGGCTTTGTGGACGTCGATCTAGCTGAAAAGAAGCTTTCCCTCAAGAGTTGATCGACCACTCAGTTGTAGAGAGTTTTGGGGAGGGTGGAAGGACGGTTATAACTTCCAGGGTTACCCCACACTAGCGGTGAACAAAAATGCACATCTGTATCTATTTAACAACGGTACTGAGATAATCACTGTTGAGAGAGTGGATGCCTGGTCGATGAAGAATCCGTATGTCATGAATTAAATGAATTGAAGTTTAATTAGTGGAGAACTTAATTACGAAGTACTTTGATTATGTTATTAATTGTATTGGGGATTGATTACATTTTTAGTAATTTTTTCGGAACTTTTATTCACATAACATGTACTTTATTCTCATTTAATTTTTATTTCAAATTTTTTTAATAATAAAAGAATACACCAATCGGCAATCACTACAAGTTGGGGGTTATCTTGTGTAGTTCATATATATACCCAATGTTTGATATATTACTATTCTTATTAAATACTTTGGTCGGTGAATCCCAAACCCTAAACCACTACCACACCTCCAATTCCCTCCACACCACTCAAATCGTCACCTCCAATCGAAATCGATCAGCAAGAATGACGTGATTTACGACGACAAGAGAGTTGGTCGGTGAATCCAAACCCTAAACCACCACCACCACACCTCCAATTCCCCCCACACCACTCAAATCGTCGCCTCTAATCGAAATCGATCAGCAAGAATGACGTGATTTGCGACGACAAGAGAGTAATCGTTGGGACCTATGGAAGAACTAATCGAAATCGATCAGCAAGAATGACGTGATTTGCGACGACAAGAGAGTAATCGTTTGGACCTTTGGAAGAACTCCTGTGGTGCTCACTAGTGGAAAAGGGTGTAAACTGTATGATATTGAAAGTCGGGAGTATATTGATCTGACTTCGGGATTGCTGTCAATGCGTTGGGGCATGGGGATCCTGATTGGGTTCGGGCTGTTACTGATCAGCTAATGTGCTTGCGCATGTTAGCAATATCTATTACACTGTTCCTCAGGTTGGTTTCAGTTGCTATTAGTTTGGTTTTTGAAAGGTGTAGTTAGCGTTCTTCATGTTCTATCTGTGGTTGTGTTGAATGTGTGTTGAAGTGGAACATTTAGGGGTTATCATTTGGTGGCTTACTATGGATTGCGTTTTATTTGGTTTTGGATTTTTAAGTGAATTTTGATAGTTTTGGTAGATTTTTGATACAAGAGTAAGGTGGGTGTTTGGATGTTCATTCTCAAGTGATTGTCAAGACTCTGTGAATAGAATCAGATAGTGTGATAAAAACATAGCCTGCATTTCTCAACAATTAGGTTTGGTAGATTTTGATACAAGAGTAAGGTGGGTGTTTGGATGTTCATTCTCAAGTGATTGTCAGACTCTGTGAATAGAATCAAATAGTGTGATAAAAACATAGCCTGCATTTCTCAACAATTAGGGTGCGTTTGGTTCACTTAATTTGTTTTTAAAAGAGTTGGGATTTGTAAAATGCTATAGTCTGCTTTTTATTAATGCGATGGTCTGTTATAACTTAGATAATAAGTAAAAAAAGAAACCTCTTTCTTAAAAAGATACTCATTTGATTGGTCATTTTGATCCATTTCAGTTTGCAGTGCTGTTGGAGTATTACCTCTGTCTCTCCAATACGGTTTCTCGGTTGTTGAAAAGTAAAGTGACATATGAACTTTATCTTCTCTAACTCGACTGCATAACTCTACTTTCATTTCTTTATTTTTACTAACATAAGTTCACTAATATATAGATTTCTAAAAGGTGCTAGAAGTATTGATCAGCATTTCCAATCAGCTCCTTTTGAAAATAATATACCTGTATGCATATATTGCTTACAACTCTATGCTTTGAACTGTCTTTGTGTATGTTTTAACTTATTAAATGTTTTGTTTGTTGACACTATGTACTGTTTTTTCAGGTTCTTTTGGGTTTATTGAGCATATGGAATGTATCTTTTCTTGGATATCCTGCAAGAGTAAGTTATTAATTATCCATAAAACCCAACTCAGTTAAGCCATATTTGACTGAATTCATTAACATGTTTTTTTTTTTGGTTTCCCTGGTTATCTTACCTTACACCAAGCTCTTGAAAAGCTTGCTTCACACATTCAGCAGGTAATTTATTCACATCGTGTTTGTCTCATATTCTTAATTTTTTTTATATATCTACATTTCAAACTTAATGCATAGGTTAGCATGGAGAGTAATAGGAAAGGAGTATCCATAGATGGTGTTCGCCTTCCTTTTGAAGCCGGTGAAATCGATTTTGGTGAACCAGGAACAAATGGTCAACATAGTTTTTACCAATTAATTCATCAGGTAAGTGTGTATTGGGGTAGCAATTTGATTCATATATAATTTAGCTTGTGTCAACATTGTACATATAACTTCTTTATCTCCTGAAAGCTCTATTTCTTTATCCTTGATTTTGGTGTTTTTAGGGGCGTGTTATTCCTTGTGATTTTATCGGCGTTGTCAAAAGCCAACAATCTGTCTACCTTAAAGGTTTTGTTTTATTTTCTTCTTTTTTCCTTTTATTTAAGTCCCATCTTTGCTTCTTATGTACAATTTGGTTTGTAGATGAAGTGGTAAATACCATGATGAACTCATGTCCAACTTTTTTGCACAACTTGATGCCCTTGCTTATGGGAAGGTAATTCTTTTGCATAACCTCTAAGTATCAAGTTAAACTTCACTCATAAGGAAAAGGAGAGATTATTTTTTATACACTGGTATGATTTTGTTTTCTTTCCAGACGCCTGAACAATTGCAAAGTGAGAATGTTGCATCTCATCTTATTCCTCACAAGGTGATTAATTTGGTTCATAAGTTTACATTATTTCTTCTATCAATGAATGCTTGATTAGTGATAAGTAAATCTGCATTGATTAACAGACCTTCACCAGGAATAGGCCATCACTTAGCCTTCTACTTCCATCATTGGATGCTTATAGAATTGACCAGGTTTGACCAGTATATACTATAATCAAATTATGTGCCTGGTACTGACATCATCTTTGGCGTGGCATTCCTGTGGACAGTGAGTACACTTGTGTGTACTTACAACCTGAGTTGCAGCCGATATGCTCCGGGATTTAATGTTGAGCCTAAACCAAATCTCGAAATGATACCTAATAGCAATTCTATAAATCCCCCGCGGCAACGCGCGGGAAAAATACGTAGTTTATACTAAAAGACTAAAAGAATATAAATTGTTTTGACAAGTTAATACAATTTAAAATCAGGCATGACACAAATCACTACTAGAAAAAGGTTTTTTTCAAGCCACCAAAGGTATTCCATTTGTTTACCGTCGAAAGACCATTGTCGTCCCGACCCGATATGAAAGTCGTCCTTAGAAGACTTATCGGATCATTGGTGGGTTCTTTCACCTAAAACAAAAAAACGATCATGGAAATGCTAAATATAGCAAGCACTTAAGGTTATGGTTTGGAGTAATTTTGATGATAAAAAGTGTCATTTTGGATGGTTAAAGCGCAATGATATGAAGTTATAAACAATTTTCTATATTTAAGAGTCAACTTGCGGTAACTCTTATGCTTAAATTATTATACTTTAACTATCTTTAAGATGATTATGCTTATCAATCTTAATCATAAAACAACATTTAGCCTTGAATACTATATTTCGAATCTCTTTTGTCTTTTGACATTTTCGTTTGAGTTGATTTATACAAATAAAAAGTCTTTGAAAGCAATTCCTCATATTTAAATATCTCTTGTAACTTTTAAGGGTTCAATTCTTTGAACTAGAAGAGTACGTACAAGACAATGTTTAAAGGCTTTGTGGACATCAATTTAGCCCTTAAAAAACTGTTCAAAAATGATTTTTTACGATCATTCAGTCGTAGAATGTGTGCTAGTTTGAAGGATTGACTACCTATTATTATATATTTTAGTGTAATTGGATTGACTACATAATATCCATTAAACGAGTCAAGAGGTGCAAAGTGCACAATTTTTGAGTTTATTGTGATGAAACCTTTTTATGGGCAAAACAACTAAGCAATGGGGGTTTGCCCCCTTGGCGGGGGTCCGGGGACAACGCCAAATTTTGCACACGTGTGTCAAATGTCATATTAGGGCCTAGCAGGGGTAATATCAAAGTGAGATTATGAGCAGTTTAGCTGTTGAAATACAGATACGTACTTTTGTTTATACATAAATCTTATTTGGTTGTAAATAGAGCAACGCTTCGTGTACATGAAACACTCGCCTCACGCCTCGACTTTCAACGCCTAAAAGTGTTAGAGTGCCTTACAACAAATCAGTCTTTTTGCGACCAATTTTTTTTTCACTTTTTGCGACAAAATATAGTCTCTAAAACCTATTGCGACGAAATTTAGTCTGCATTGTGTCGTCACCATTTCTCCGTCGTATTAGGCCAATATTTACGTCGCTATAAGTTTCGTCGCAATTTTTGGAGCTTTAGTGACGAATTGTCGTGGTAATAATGTTGTCGTTAAATATATTATCCTAAATAAAAAATAATTTTTAAATAAAGAAAATATTACCTATTGCGACTAAATATGGTCGCTATATGTGCCGGCTATAGCGATGAAATTTAGTCTCAATAGGTCTTATTTTATTTTTAAAAGTTATTCTCCAGATTATATAAATAAATATATTAAATCCGGAAATACAAAAGCCTAACTTGTCAAACAAACTCCATTCAATTTTAATATAATTAAACGCGGAAACTTAAATATCAACATATCATTCAAATACAATTATCCGAATAAAAATAAACAAACTAATCATATTGATCATCATCTTGATCATCTTCTTCATTAGGTTGACGGGACGAGTCTGAAAGCTGCATTTTGGTTAACAATAATATTTGATTTATTTGTTTACGCAAAAGCGCATTTTGTTGTCAACTTCGCTATAGCTAGATGTTGTCGTTCAAAACGTTCTCTCGCTTGTTGACTCTATTCATCCCTAATTACATTAGGGAACACATCCAGAGTTACGCTTCTCACTGTTCAACCAACGCCTTTTTTGTGTGAACGCCGACAACCTAAAGCTTCTTTGAGACATAAGAACTCATCCACCGATGTCTTATACAAAAAATGCAAATTGAAGGGGTAATTAATTTCTTAATTGCTATGGCCACACTTCTTCCTGATGTTTAGAGCCCTTAAGTGCAAACGAGCATAACACCTAATTAACCGAAAATAATTCACCCCACAGAAAGCAGTTGTTAGTTTAAAAACACATGCATAATACAAGATAAAAAAGCAAATTTATTTTGGCGTAGTGTAGGTAAATTAAAAAAAAATCGAGGACAGAAAAATATAAGAATCTTAGCACAATAACGTTGATCATCATGGGAAGCTAAAAGTAAAATTTTTGAATCAAATGTGAAGCTGGAAAATCAAATATGATACAAAACCTCATCAATAGAAAAACATATTAAAGAACAGTTAAAATAATAAAGATGTATTGCCTCATATATAATTCTTTATAGATCGAATAACTAATCAAGAACTCTATTTTTAACTAAATTAATAGTTAGAGACTACTTAAATCCAATAAGTATTTACAAAACTAGTTAATTACATATTATTCAATCTCACTAATGATTCGTAAGTTACACCCAAATATTTAAAAACTACAACTTGATCACTTAATGCCAATAAGTATTTACAAACTAGTTAATAACATCTTATTTAATCTCACTAATGATTCGTAAGTTACAGTCAAATATTTAAAAACTACAACTTGATCACGAGAAATAGTAATTCATTAATGGGGTCCTGTAGTAATTCATTAATGATTCGTTAATGTATTTATGTATGGTGACGTACAATTATTACAATACATGTTCATGAAAAATAAAATATATTTGTTTGACCCTGTTATTACTCAATTATTCGGTATGTGCATTTATATATTGGATAGTATTATACTAAAAATATATTTAATTTAAATTTTTTATTAAAGAATTGTAAGCTTAACACGTATCATTGTATTGCTTTAATGGGGTGGGCGTTTTAGTTATTATGTCAAATATCTTAGTTTATTGTATCTATTCTTTAATTGTGTTAAATATCAGTTTATTGTAACATATATTTTTCATCATTTGTTATATGTATTTATCATTGTGTTTTACGTTTTAAATCATTTTGTGTTATTTTTTATCATTGTTTTTATAGATTATATAAACTTGTTATCCATCATTGTATTTTGCAAGTGAAAGTACAGAATGATATTATTTCACCAATGTATTTCATAAATTATAGTGTTCAGATAACACAATGTGTTATTTTTGTCATTGTTTTTATAGATTATATACACTTATATATATCATTGTGTTTTACAATTAAAAGTACACGATGATGGAATTTAACTATTGTATTTTTTAAAACTTATATTATTCAAGATAACTTAATATGTTATATTTGTCACTCTTTTTATAGATTATATAAATTTGTTATTATTTATCATTGCTTTTTACAACTAAAAGTATACAATCATGTTATCTCATCACTATTTTTTTTAAAACTCATAGTGTTTATGATAGCACAATAATGATAAAAAATCATAATAATTGTGTTATATGTTTTATATGATTTTTATGTTATTTGTCTTTATTTTTTAATGTATTAGATTCATTAGTTGTTAATTTACCATTGTGTTTACATACTAGATATAAACATATACTAGATATGTATAACAGTGTTATTTCATAGTAATTAATAGAGTAAATCTCGGTTTTGGTCCCTGTGTTTTGCAAATTGACTCCACTTGAGTACCAACGTTTATTTTGTCTCCATTTGAGTACCAAATTTTAAAAAAGTTGTCTGTTTGAGTACCAAATTTTAAAAAAGTTGTCTGTTTCAGTCCTTTTGACTAACGGTGTTAACATTTTCTGTTAATTTTTTTAAAAAAGACCAAAATACCCCTAAGGGCTATAAATATATCACCGTCTCCACCACACACCACATACCACCACCACACACCACCGCCACCACAGACCACCGCCACATACACCACCGCCACCACACACCACCGCCACCACACACCACCGCCGACACACTCCGATCAGGAAGGTCCAAATCCTGAACAAAAATGGATCCAAAGCCTCCCCTCCGATCAGGAAGGTCCAACTCACTCTCAATATCTCGATGCTCTGTCTCTCTCGATCTCTCAACTCCGGTGAACCCGAATCAAGAATTTTCGATCGAAGTTCAAGTGGTTGCGGTCGGTTGAAGGTGATTTGGGGGTTCAATGGGTCGAATTCGAAGGTCGACAGAGATGAGGTTGGTGTCGGTCAGAGATGGTGATGGTTGCAATCGGACAGTTCGCAGGTGTGGTTGTGCGAAGGGGGCGACGGTTGTGAGGCGGCGGGTGGTGCTGGTTCGCTATGGGTGAGAGGCCAAGGAACTTGGTGGTGATCGGAGGGCGTCAGATGGAGGATAATTTGATGCAGTTTGATCTGGTGTCGATGAGGTTAGGGTTTAGGTCATCTGTTTCTGATCCTGTTGTTGATTTGGGTTTGTTTTAATCACAATCTAATGGGTTTGAATCTTTTGGATTTAGGTTTTGGAGTTGGCTGGAAATGCAGCGAGGGATAACAAGAAGAACAGGATAATCCCAAGGCATGTGCTTTTGGCGATTAGGAACGATGATGAGTTGGGGAAATTGTTAGCGGGGTGACGATTGCTCATGGTGGTGTTCTTCCGAACATTAACCCTGTTTTGTTACCGAAGAAGACAGCTGCTGGAAATGCAACGAGGGGTAACATTTTCTATTCGATGGTGGTGGTGGTGGAGTGTGTCGGCGGTGGTGTGTGGTGGCGGTGGTGTGTGGCGGTGGAGTGTGTCGGCGGTGGTGTGTTACCGAAGAAGACAGCTGCTGGAAATGCAGCGAGGGGTAACATTTTCTATTTCGATGGTGTGTGGTGGTGGAGTGTGTCGGCGGTGGTGTGTGGTGGCTGTGGTGTGTGGCGGTGGAGTGTGCCGGCGGTGGTGTGTGGTGGCGGTGGTGTGTGGCGGCGGTGGTGTGTGGCGGCGGTGGTGTGGTGGCGGTGGTGTGTGGTGGTGGTGGTGGTATGTGGTGTGTGGTGGAGATGGTGATATTTTTATAGCCCTTAGGGGTATTTTGGTCCTTTTACAAAAATCTAACAGAAAATGTTAACACCGTTAGAAATTTGGACTGAAACAGACAACTTTTTTAAATTTGGTACTCAAATGGAGACATAAACGTTGGTACTCAAGTGGAGTCAATTTGCAAAACACAGGGACCAAAACCGAGATTAACTCTAATTAATATTATTTAGATTTTACAAAACTTTATAAAAACATAATAACTAACAAAAATTCAAAAAAACTACACTAAAAACACGATTACGAGTAGAAATCATATGATTCTTAAAAGGTAACAAAAAATAATTATTCTTTGGTATAATAATATTTTACTCGTTTCAAAGATAAAAAAGCGGTCGTTTATATGGTGTAACTTTTATAAATAAATTATGTCGTATATAAAAGTTATGAACGTTTAAAAAACATAGAGAAACTTAAAAAATCAACAAAAGTGGCTATGCCTAGATATCCCTCTAATAAATTTCTTGCCTTAATTTGATCTCAACCATGATTAACAATATTAGTGGTTAAGATTATTTATTATATTATTTTTTTTAGTTTTAATAGCTTTTTTATTTTAACTATTTTCTTATATATTTGAGCTTTCATAGTTTCATGGTTCGAATCTGACATATGTATATCTTTGCGTCCGTCATACCATATGGTGGTTTAATGATTTAAATGGGGAGCAACTAAAAGACAATTTTAATTTTATAGAGTTGTTTTCTAAGATCATGTGTTATGTTATATTCTATCTTTTAAATACGAATCATTGAGTTAAATAATAATTAAAAAGCATGATTAAGCTACAATTAAAAAAACATTTCACATACCTTTTTTTTTTTTTTTGCAATTAATCAATGAGCTTCATAGTCATTGCACTCGCAGTTTGTTAAACAATCAAATGGAATGCTTTGAAATCTTCCCTCTCAATCTCTTCTTACTTCAACCAAAGTCATTCCAATTGAATATCGTTAGTTGACGAAGATACCAGTTGACCTTTATTCTTGACGAACGGCTGTGGCGATTCCTCCGGGCTCTCATCCTCATTCTCATCCTCGTCCTCTTCCTCGTCCTCGTCGTTGAGGTCAATGGGAGTTACTCATGCATCAAAAGCATTTTAATGTACTTGTTAGGTAGAGTCAGATGTCTTTATCATATCGAGGATTGATTTCTTTGACTCATTTTAGGAATCGACACCACTTTGGAGAACGCCTTTTAATATCCTAACAATCTGCAATGTGGTTAAATGTTAAGCCTTTATATGAAAACAATTATACTCTCGCGTGCAATCTGTAGGAAGGGTTTAATGTCTAGACCAATTGACCGAAGTAAACATTTTCAACTAACTGAGACTACAAATGCCGTTTTAGGTACTTAAAATTGCAAATCTAAAACATATATGAAGATATATGCACCTTAAGATGATAATATCTTTTAAAATTATATTCGACAAGCATTACATATTTACTTAACCTTAATAGGCAACGTTGGTGGTCTTTACTACCAGCCAAAGTCCCCCTCAACTTTCTTAATTTTTACTTTTAGCTTCTAACTTTGCTACCAGTCAAAGTCCTTAAGTTTTCTTTAATGGTCACTTTTAGCTCCTAAACTTTTTTATAAAACTTTTAAGAGATGTCACGTCGACCCCCTCGAGTTTCTAAAGATTCGAGCTCACCAGTTGTACGTATATTTTTACTTAGGAAAACTATTTCTAACGTCCTTATTTTTTATGTACGTATTGGTGTATATTTGAGTTTGTCTACGTTTTGTCTTTATTTTTTCCGGACATGAGCTGTTTCGTGCTAATTTACATAAGCTTTCAGTTGATATATGTTTCGACGTAGATTTCGTTTTAAATAAAAGAGGTAAAATATAATATTTTTTTCGTTCGACGATGTAAATTCAAGTAACTTTAAATTTCAACGATATTAGTACGGAAATGAATCAAAACAATTGTAGTCTGCACTTTATCACGCTGCGTATGATGCGACCGCAACGCACGAGTATATTTACTAGTTACATGTTATACTACTTATAAATTTTTACTTTTAGCTTCTAATTTTGCTACCAGTCAAAGTCTTTTCAGTTTTCTTTAATTGTCATTTTAGCTCCTAAACTTTTTTATAAAACTTAAGAGATGTCACGTCGACCCCCTCGAGTTTCTAAAGATTCGAGCTCACCAGTTGTACGTATATTGTTACGTAGGAAAACTATTTTTAACGTCCTTATTTTTTATGTACGTGTTAGTGTATATTAGAGGTTGTCTACGTTTTGTCTTTTTTTCCGGATATGAGCTGAGTCAAATATAAAACGCTTTCGTGCTAACTTTTACGTAAGCTTTGGGTTGATATACGTTTCGACGTGGATTTCGTTTCAAAACAAAAGAGGTCAAATATATATTTTTCGTTCGACGATATAAATTCAAGTAACTTTAAATTTCAACGATATTTAGTACGGAAATGAATCAAAACAATTATAGTCTGCAATTTATCATGTTGGGTACGATGCGACCGCAACGCACGAGTATATTACTAGTTACAAGTTATACTTATAATATTTATAAGGAATATGAAACTCTCCTAACATATGTAATAATATATAAAAGTTAGAATCAAAATAGTATAATAACATTAGATAAAATTGGATAGAAAAGTAAAACTGTAAAAGGTGTGACAACTCGAAAAAAAAAGTTTTTTTTTATTTATGTGATTATACAAATTAGTTTTCATATTTCTATTATTATTTAATAATAATAATAATAATAATAATGATAACAAATAATAATAATAATATTGTTGATAATAATAATAGTAATAATAAATAATAATATTAATAATGAAGTCCAGGGGGTTAAATTGCCAAATTTGAAACTTTAAAACAAAGTTTTTACTAAAATAACAAAACAGAAAAAACCGCAGGGACATATGTGTAAAATTGAATTTTACACAACCAACCCCCCGCCCAAACCGTTTCTCCGGTCACCGGAGTTCTGCCGCTGGCCGCGGCTCCGGCAAAGCCTCAACACCCAAATTCGCTTGGTTTTGACTCGATTAAACACCCCGACACAACCACGTGAAAGAATCGAACACAATACCCTACAATAATTTGAAAAAGAACTAAGTGCGATCGATCTAAACCCACTGCTTTACTTTCGGCTGCTTCACACATCATGAATCGCACCAAACGTTTATAATAATGCAATTAACTTCACCTAAACGATCCTATAAATGTGCCTAAACTACTACCATTTCCAATTGCACCAGAAAACACACAAACAAAGCAATTCAATTCCCTCTCTAGTTCGGACCTGCAACCTTATCGAAATCCGATCTCCAACCCATATAAATTGAAATTGATAAGGGGCTTTTGGTCGTGATCATTCTCAGAAGCTTCACACAAGTTTAATTAGATTATTACCCTTTCTAGCACCTCGAACCAATTCCCCCTGTCGCGGCTTGTTCATCGTGTAATCTGAGCATCATCGTGAATCGATTGAGGTAATTAAACATACCAATAAACTCGTTATTACATGGGGAACAAAAGCCCCATGAATGATTTCATTAACAATCGCGTTTGGTGCTTCAATTTGATTCAAAATCGAATTAGGGTTCGGTTGAAATTGGGGAAATGGAATTAAATGGGTTAAAACCAATTGGAAACCAGAATAACCGTGGCTGTATGCCTTTGGTTCACTGGTTTGTGTGTTGCATTATGGGATGGAGGTCACGGGTTCGAACCCGGCCCCAACATCTATTTTTCTAAAAAGCCTTTTTCACATTTTAAAAATACAGAAAAATTACTAAAAATTATAAAAATCAATTCTATAAACTTTGTACATTTTAAAAGTTATCTAATTATTTTCTGAAAAAAAATATTTCTTGAAACATTTTAATAAATTTATAATATTAACAAATGATTAATTAGTTTATTTATATAAAATAAACTATAACGGTTGTATCATGAAATTATTATTATTACTCGTATTTTAATATATATATAATATATATATATATATACATATATATATATGCGGATGAATGAGGCGTTGTATGTATTATATATATATATATATATATATATATATATATATATATATATATCAATAAGTTACGCCTTAATAAACGTTTGGAGTTATAAAGATATATAATTAAAAGTATGATGAGTATTATTATACATAATCTAGCATTGTTGATAATAACTGGGAATGGGGAAATACCGATAACCCGTAACCAAGACGCGAACGCGAAACCGGATAGTTGTTGTATTTTTAAATTAATGATTTATATTAATGTACACGGAATGAAACACAGGTTAACCGAAACCTTAACTGTTGCTTGAACATTATTTCTCTGCTGTGCAATCAAGGTGAGTTTCACGGCCCCATTTTCCTTTCTTTCCTTTTTGGGGAAGAAAACATGCAAACACTATTTTTGTTATGGTTGCCAGTATTAATGATATCGCCTGTTATGTTAGTGGGAAACGCGTTTGAAAGTCCTTATAGTATCAAACCGTTAGTAATGGATTAGCGAGGTAATTTTGAGTAGTACTACTGGGTTTGACAAACCCTGCCCGGGCTAGTCGCGCTAGCTTGATTGGAGGTCGAACGGGTGCTAAGTTGACCTAACGATTGCCACGGTCGGTTAAGACGTGGTGGAAAGGCACTAAACACACAGTCAGCTTCGGTTTGAAACACTAAATAACTTGTTTATAGGCTCGCTACCTATCGATATGCTTTATATACTAAACCATGTGAAACGCTTTCTGACACATTTCTGTTTGATTAAACCTGTGGACTCACCAACTTTATGTTGACACATTTTAGCATGTTTTCTCAGGTCACAGAAACGCACAAGGTTAAGAACTCAGCTAGGATGCATTCATGGCATACATCACAACTCAACTGATTTATTTTGTTAAACATTATTGATTCTTATGGTTGAAACGCATGTTGAAACGATTCACTGTTGATTTCTATTTTCGAAACGCTTCCGCAAATCTGAAACACTCATGATTGATTTAAAAGTCTAATTACTTAATGTGATGTTTTGTAATTACTGTGTTTGGTGTAACTGATGCTATCTGATATCTTGGTATGTCACACGCCTGACGGTAAAACCCCGTTAGCGATTTTGAGGGTGTGACAGATTGGTATCAGAGCATTAGTTATAGCGAACTAAAATGGACTTTGCATCTCATTTGCATTGCATTTTAGACTATAGCGGGATTTGCATTAGTTACACACACATAGATTAATAAGCTGTACTTACTAACTTTGGATGCCTGAGAACTGTTGCTTTAACATATTTCTGTGACACATAGATACTTGAGGAAAAGAAACTGATAACTCGTGCCTTTAATTTCTCTCTAAAGTTTTATTCTATGAACCAAAGAAATTGGTGTGACACATAGACACCTGTATTTTAGATTTCCTGGCAAAAGGTCTTCGGGCTAAGGCAAGCATATCGTATAAATCTCATTGCGAGACCAGTTATGCTTACCTGGAGATTTCTGGGATGAGTGATAAACTATGGTCAATATACACAAATATCAATGTCACCTGTATCATCCTCGACTAACAGAGGGGCGGGGAGTTCCGCTCGCTCACTTCCAACATCTATATATGATTCTTCACTCTCGGAGTTGAAGCAACGACAACCCGAACCTACCATTACCACTTGAGAACATGAAACTCTTTTCTAACACGCACGATAAACCTAACGATGACAAACAAGGAGAATAACACACATTACTTTTCTAACTCTGTCGTACTTGTTTCTATTTCCAACATGCCCTATCATCTTCGCTAGCCTTAACAGATAGCACCTGGTACTTGACAAGGCATGTTATCACGAATGGGAGGTTAGTGATAACGGTCATAGTCAGTACAAAATTTTCAATTCTAAAAACCGGACATGAGGTCTCGGTTCTCATGAAACCTCACTATCGATGTGCAAACAAATCCTCCATTCCTACTAATATGAAACAATTAATGTTATCAATAGTTATTATTCGATAGTGACTGTCGTGTATTATGAATTGAAGAATCATGTCTGGAAGAAGACCTGGACGCCCGAGGGGACACAGAAACATCAACCTGACTCAAGGTGAGTTGGATGCCATCATCAATGAGCGTGTTGCTGATGCGCTCATAGCCTATGAACAGATCCGCAACTAGAACCAGAACAACTAGAATCTGAATCAAGGAGGCCCAACAGCCTGTACCTTCAAGATGTTTATGGACTGTAAGCCTCACTCTTTCAATGGTTTTGAGGGTGCTGTCACACTACTTCGCTGGCTAGAGAAGCTCGAGTCAATGTTCGCCATGTGCAACTGTCCTGCTGGAAGTCGTGTCAAGTACGCCTCCGGCACACTGGAAGGACCAGCTTTGGCATGGTGGAACTCACAGGTCCAGACCTTGGGACTTGATGCTGCTAACGGTATGCCTTGGGATGATTTCAAAATACTGATGAAAGAAGAATATTGCCCCAGAAACGAGGTCCAGAAGCTAGAAGCAGAGTTTTGGAATCTCAAAATGACTGGCTCTGAAATTGAGGAGTACACGACTCGTTCACATGATTTGGCTGCTCTATGTCCTCAGATGGTGACCCCGGCCTACAAACGGATTAAGAAGTACATTGATGGTCTAGCTCCTCAAATCCAAGCTAGTGTTATGGCTGCTGATCCTGCTACTATTCAGCAGGCTATTCGACTGGCTCACAAGCTCACCGATCAGGCAGTGGCACAGGGTACCTTACCTAAACGTGGCGCTGCATCTGGCTCATCTGACAATAAACGAAAGTGGGATGGTACTACTAACAAGTCCTCAAACTCCAACAGCAACCAACAACAGCAGTTCAGAAAGTTTGATTCATCTAAAAGCTTCACAAACAACAATCAGAACAACAACGTCAGGGATCGAGCAACTACGTTGGCAAAAACCCAAAGTGTAACAAGTGCAACTTCCATCATTATGGTCAGTGTGATCGTTTTCGTTGTCAAAGATGTGGCAAGACGGGTCATATTGCTAGGGATTGCAGGGGTGATCTAATGGCTAGGCAACAACCTCAACAACAAAGACCGGGAGGAACACCTAAGGGTTGTTATGAGTGTGGCAAGGAGGGCCACTACAGGAAGGATTGCCCACAACTGAAGAATGGCAACAGGGGCAATAATGGAAACAACAACAATGGTAATGGCGCCAAAGGTCGAGCTTTTGTGATTGGCTCTGGTGAGGCAAGGAATGACCAGAATGTGGTTACTGGTACGTTTCCTCTGAATGGTCATTTTGCTTCTATACTGTTTGATACCGGTGCTGATAAGAGTTTTGTTTCCAACAAGTTTATTAAACTCCTAGATGTGACCTTAGTTGATATGGAACCTAGTTACACGGTAGAATTAGCTGATGGGAAACTAATTGAGGCAACTCACATCATTAAGGGATGTAAACTAGGATTATCTGGACATGAGATAGATATAGATCTGATGCCTGTCACACTTGGTAGTTTTGACGTAGTCGTTGGCATGGATTGGTTATCTAAAAACCAAGCCGAAATTTTCTATCATGAGAAAATTGTTCGTGTACCACTTTCTAGTGGTGAAGTCTTGTCAGTTCAGGGCAAGAAGAGTGGTACAGTCTCTGGAATCATCTCCTACATGAAAGCCCAAAAATGTCTACGTAAGGGTCATACAGCTTTCCTTGCTATGATCACTGAAAAAGAAACTGAGGAAAAGAAGATTGAATATATCCCTGTTGTACGTGATTATGCAGAGGTATTTCCCGAACACCTACCTGGTCTCCCACCGTATCGTCAAGTCGAGTTCCAGATTGATTTGGTACCTGGAGCCGCACCCATCGCGAGAGCACCGTACAGATTAGCTCCGAACGAACTACAAGAGCTGTCTAAGCAATTGCAAGAATTGTTAGACAAGGGATTCATACGTCCCAGCTCATCCCCGTGGGGAGCTCCAGTCCTGTTTGTCAAGAAAAAGGATGGAACTTTTCGCATGTGTATTGATTACCATGAACTGAACAAGGTGACGGTTAAAAATCGTTATCCTCTTCCACGCATCGATGATTTGTTCGATCAGCTTCAAGGGTCGAGTTTCTATTCCAAGATAGATCTGAGGTCAGGATATCATCAGCTAAGGGTTCGAGATGAAGACATTTCAAAGACGGCGTTCAGAACTAGGTATGGCCACTACGAGTTTTTGGTTATGCCATTCGGGTTGACCAACGCACCAGCGGTTTTCATGGACCTCATAAACCGAGTGTGCAAACCCTATTTGGACAAGTTCGTCATTGTCTTCATCGATGACATCCTTATTTATTCAAAGAATAAGGAAGAACACGAGGAGCACCTTAGACTGATTTTGGAGCTGCTGAAACGGGAACAATTGTATGCTAAATTTTCAAAGTGTGATTTCTGGATACGAGAGGTCCAATTCTTGGGTCATGTGGTCAATGAGAAAGGAATACATGTTGACCCGGCAAAAATAGAAGCCATCAAGAACTGGGTGACACCTAAGACTCCGACTGAGGTACGACAGTTTCTTGGGTTGGCTGGCTATTATTGACCGGATTGTCGCGTGCACTAGTCAAAGATAGTATTTGTATAGTTCCTTAGTACCAAAACTATGTAGCAAATGGTAAGAAGGGTGTCGAATCACAGGGAGTATGTGGTTTGTGTTTAGACTTGAATTGGACTAACGAGTCAATTATGAAGCTTGCTATTTTGTTTATAAGAGCTTTGATATGTTTACTTGAAATGGTGTTGAGACTTTGTCCAACACAAAGGAATGAGCAAAATAAAAGGTTGCTTAAAAATGATTAGTAAAACTTGAACAACTTAGAACAATGGTTAACAAAACAAAGTTTAATAACAAGGTTCACCCCCGATTGATATCATAAGGTTATGGTTCTACCAATCCAACTAACTTGCATCAAAGGTATGATTTATGCTAACGAGTTCATCATTACAAGGTTTAGGTGTCAAGAATCGTCAACGTTAACACGGACAATAATACACTTCATTACACAAGAACATTCAAACTCTACATCTACATAGCACACATAACCAACTCCATTTCTCAAAGACAAATTTCATACTCATTCATTCAATTTGGGAATTCAAGTTAAGCTCAAAGTACTAGCATAAATGTTTCAAGCAATCAAATACAAAACACAAGGATGCAATCTAGTTTTCAAATGTTAACAAACCATAGTCTTACAATATGCGAACCGGGGGAAAACCCAAAGAAGATTAGCCTCTCATGTTGATTGAGGCTTGGAATTCGGGTGATGATCTTGTATGCAACTCCATAGGACTTTGATTTTGCTTGAATTTGATGATGGATGAAAAGCCCCAATTGCAGAATTTTCTTCTTCTAGAGCTCCATGGATGATTGTTGGTGATGAAGATGATTGTTGGTGATGAAGATGAGTTTCTTGGAGGGAAAATGAAGCAAGTGGATCATAGCATGATGTAGGATGATCCTTCTCCCTGATTTCCCTCGCCATTATATGCCCTTTCCAGCTGCAAATTGAAGATTCCCGTTTAAACAAGTCAAATGAAACAAGTGGGCATTAAAAATCCGACAGGACAAATGAGGAGGCGTCGGCGACGGGGTATTAGCCCGTCGGCGACGGGCTCTAGATACAACATTTTTTTTCTTTGTTTGTTTCGCGTATCCGACTGTTCCGGCTCCATTCCGACATCCCATATGATCCCCGGAGTGTACTCTTAATTGTTCCGGCCCTAACAAACACAAACCACATCAAAATAGATCATTTGAACTATAAGTTATGCTATAAATATGCCATTTTATGCTTTTAAACCCGAGCTTTTACCCGCGCATCACATCCCCACACTTATCTTTTGCTTGTCCTCAAGCAAACTACCATAAAATATTTTTAAAACATTACAAGACATTTAGAAATTTCTCACCTTCTATCAAGTTAAGGTCCAAAGTCATACCCGCCCCTCAAGTTCATAAGGGAATGATATATGTAATAACAAGCCAAGACTTGCCTAACTAATCCTACCATGCTTTAAACTCTTACACACATGTTTCATGCCCCTCACAATGATACGCTCCTCTCGGCTATTTTGTGGACTAGCATGTGATGTGCTAGTATGTTTTTCACTCAAAACCATATGCAATAATGTGAGCATAAGCTTGTAAAACAATCGTGCCTCCCCGCTTTAATGGCATAATTCCCAGATCAAAGGACTTTTGTGGTTTTTGGGCTTAGGCTTGGGTGAGGAATAAGGCTTTATTTAGTGACTAATGTGATGAGAAATCCAGAACAATACAAACTACTAATAATGGTACTTGGGTAATTTCTATCCCAACGCTTTTCTATTCTATTTTTTTCTTTTTCTTGACATCTTTTCTTCAAACACAATGTATATATCCTTTTCATTTCTTTTTTTTTTTTAATTTTTTTTTCCAAATATATAACTAAAGAACACTAATTTGACTAACACATAGACAAAATCATTTGGATTCTCGTCAAAATTTTCATGAGGGTAACTCTTTGATGCTCAGCTAGTGGGTTGACAAACGAAAGGACAATTTATTACGCATACTTGTGTTCGCATAAATAGGCTCAAAATTGGCAACTAGGGGTATAGTTTTGTAATCTTTATGGGTAATAGAGAATAATGGGGGATCCTAATGCCTTTTCATCTCTGTTCACATATTTCTTTGCGGTCTTAGCACGTATAAAACCATACAAGTTCTACCAATTAAGCGCATAATGATCACACTCAACAAATGAACTTTTATATATATGTAAGTGATCTAGCAATCTAGGTAAGTATGGCTCAAAACTCACATGATGGAGGAGAAATAGGTTGCTGACATGTAGCATGTGTGACTATTTTAAAGCATGCTAAAACTAGCTAGGCATCTCACTTAAAGTTTTCTTTAAAGGCACTTGGTGAGACTATTCGAGGCAACCATGACTAACGACCTTTTACCCAATTTTCTCGGTTTGACTCTTTGGTGACAATCTAAGTTGTTTGCATAAAATGAGGACCAAAAAGTATTTGAAGATTTGAAAATTTTTCTATTTTCCCCCATCCCCACACTTAATGTTGACATTGTCCTCAATGTAGGTGAAAATCTTTTCAAAACATAAGGGATGTGATGCAAATTTCTTCCCCAAAGGTTTTCCCGGCCTAAAACAACGTTCCACTTATTCAAAATACTAAGATAATCATGCTGAAAGGAACATGTGCACCTGGATTTCTTCACTTTTTCTTGGCATTAGCTTTTCAATCCAAGTAGCACAAAACCTGCAATTGTAAAAAATTATGTAGAAGCAAGCTTCTCACCTCTTTGACAACCAATCAATTAGCATGAATTGTGGAACCTCAATAACCACTTAACAAAGACAAATACAGAATTAAAAGAAACAGAAAAAAAAAAACAACAAACACACACGCACATTTAAATAAACTGTACAAACACATAAATCATACCTCGCCGCCTATCTTTGGTAGCGCTATTTGGATCTCTTGGCGGGTATGGTTGATAAGGATAGCCAGTTAGAGCAGAAAACATCTCATTGAAGTTGTCAAATGCTCCCCCTTCACTTGGTGGTGGCGCATGAATGGGAATGAAGTTGGACGCCACGCCTTGGGCCAATGCACTGACTGTTGCACCTGTTCTGGCTGGTCCCTAATGGTCGAATAGTCTGTCCACTGGGTAAACTCTTGATAGCTTCGACCTGCTTCAAGATCCCGGTGATGCCTTTCCTGTTCTTGGAGAATGTAGGCGTTGTTGACAGCCATTTGTTGGGCTGTTGCTAGGGCCATCCAACGCCTGTCTTCTAACTGCTCCATTTCCATCCTTCGGGCTTCTTGTTATGCCCAATGTTCCTCTTGCTGTAGCCTCCACACCCTTTCACTCTCTCTTCTTGCTTCCTCCACTTCTCTCATTTCTCCCATCAGAGCAGACACATTGTCATATGTCTGCCTGTGCCCGACCTGCAAAGATTCCCAATGTAACATCCCGTATTTTTATAAAATGATTAAGTTTAATACGTTACTAATTCCAATAATTACAAAATTATAATAATAATAATACAAATAATAATAATAACAAATAATAATAATAACAAATAATATAATAACAATAATAATAATAACAATAATAATAATGATAATAATAATAATAATAACAACAATGAATTATAAAAAAAATGTATAAAATTTAATTTATAAGTTCAGGGGTGCTTGTGTCATTTTTAAAAGTTGTTTTAAAAACTTTCATATGAAATAATAAAAACTAAAAACCACAGGGACCAAAGTTGTATTTTTTTAAAACCCAACCCTTTCCCCCCCGTCGACCCACTGTTCTCCGGCGAGACGCCGGCGTTCCTCCGGCGAAGCCGAATGGCCAAATTTAATCGGTTTCTACCTAATTAACCACTACCAACAAGACCGCGTGCAAGATTCGAGCTTTGTACCCACTTGAAATTGAAAATTAAAAGTTGTTTAGTGGTCGATTCATCACCCACGATTTCGGCCAACTTTTTCCAACCATTATCGCGCATTATACCCATTAACGATTAAATTAACTCTACAATAACGAATGTGCAATCCTATATAAACTTCCTATGAGTTCGTTTGATCTGAAAACATAAAAACCCATCAATTCGAACACCACCATTACCCGCGACCTGCAACCTACTAGAACACCACTCTCCGGCCTTTGTAACTCGAATTACAGAGGGTTTTTGATCACAAGCATCATTATAAACTTCATGTTCAAGGAATTTGATTATAATCAAAGTTTGATCATCATTTGTTTCAAGTAAAGTCGCGACCTGTTCTTGATCATCTATATCATCAATTCGATTCAAATAAGGTAATTAAACACATCTATATACTCGGTTTAACATGGTGATTAAAAGCCCTAAGCTTAATTTGGTTATTAACAACGGATTGATCTTCAATTTGGATCAAATCGAATTAGGGTTCTTCGCGAATTTGGGGGTTCTAGAAAACAGTGTTTAAATTCAATTAAAACTATGTTTAATCGCGGTTTAGAGCCTTGGCTCACTGGTTAGTCGCGTGTGTGTGTACCTGGGGTCCTGGGTTCGACCCGGGCCAACCCCTTTTTCTTTTTTTATTTTTTTTAAAAAAAGCTTATTAAATACAATAAAAATATGGAAAAATTTCTAAAATTTATAAAAAAAATAAATCTATTAAATTTCCCTCATTTTAAATCTTACAAATAATTTTCTGTAAAATTATTTTATTTAAAAACAATAATAGATTTTTATAAAATATTATTTAAAAATATTAAAAATACTTATTTTTATAAAATAAATTCTAAATCAAGATAATTATGAAATAATCACAAAAATCATATAAATATTATTTATAAATATTATAAATAATTATTTTTATAAAATGGACACTTTATTATCTTTAAATACAAATTAATATATTTTATAAATCCACAAATTATTTATGAAATTGTGGGTTATTTCTTATAAAATATATTTGAACCAAAGGTATAAATTAATACCTTATTATTAATCAAAATACTATAAGTGTGAATATTCTTATTTATAAATATTATTGGATAATTATAAATTATATAATTAGACCACATTATTTTTATATTTAATCCTAAAAATATATAAATACACCTATGAAATCTTTCTAATGAAATCAAAATGTAAATAATTATTTGGTAAAACTTAATACTTATTGATAATTACTTATTAAAACATATACGAATATATAAAAAGATTGTAACATATATATATTGCGTGTGTGACACGTGTTAAATCAAATCAACTCAAACCTTACCAAATATATTCATTCATATTAAAGACTCAGTTACAATCAATAATAGGTGGTGAACGTGTTTGATCGTGCTTTGCCTAATTCTTTGAAGTTCTTATTCATATACATTACATCAATCCAAGGTGAGTTTCCGTGGCCCCTTTTTATGCTTTTATAGTTGTTTCAATGTTTTTCAAACTTGGGGGAAAAGTATGCTCACCCGTTTTCGATGCTGTAAAATCTTACATACAATTTTCATACTTGGAATCGACGTGATACTATTCTCATACTCTAATACATACATGGTGTTATTCTATGATTCTTACAACCATTAATTCCCGGCTTTGGGAACCAACGGATAGGTATTGGTAGTACTACTGGGTTGACACCCCCACCCTCGACAGATCAGTTTAACTTGTGAGTTACCGACTACAGCTGCCAGCAATCAGGCCATGGGTGAATATATTCCGACAAACTTATATGCATAACGTCATTAGGTTTGGTTGTCTTTAAACACATGTTATGTGGTTTTTGCTTGCAGTATGATTCCATATCAAATTCTATACAGCATCAACAACATGTTTTCAATTTAAACCTGCGGAACTCACCAACAATTATGTTGACCATTTTTGAGCATATCTTTTCAGGTGAACATAATCAAAGAGGATAACTAGTGCTGATGCCTTAGCAGAGACCCTCAGGAATTCATTAGATTTACATTTGTAATGTATATCATTTGTATTCATTTGTGAACTAAGTGTGTTTTGGATTTAGAATCAATAAGACTATGATAGTCGTGGAACTGACTAACCACGACACAAGTCACCATTGTGTCGGGGGACGTCATGACACGAGAAGTTTGCATGTATTATATCTCTGTATTTATGCCAGTGTTATGACGATCCCGTCCGTCGCATCCTCGTGTTTCCGCTCTAAGCGAGGGTGTGACAGATTGGTATCAGAGCCTTGGTTATAGAGAATTAGGTGGAGAACTCGACCTAGACTATAACCTAAGAACCTTCATATAGAATGCA
Source organism: Flaveria linearis (assembly GCA_024085815.1). Taxonomy (NCBI): domain Eukaryota; kingdom Viridiplantae; phylum Streptophyta; class Magnoliopsida; order Asterales; family Asteraceae; genus Flaveria; species Flaveria linearis. The sequence continues at coordinate 21,760,380 of CM044014.1, read as the reverse complement.
TGCTAGGGATTGTGTGCATTTGATTTTACCTAAATGTCTTTCATGATTTGTGTGACACATAGACACCTGTATTCTGGATTTCCTGGCAAAAGGCCCTCGGGCTAAGGCAAGCATATCGCATATATCTCATTGCGAGACCTGGTATGCTTACTTGGGGATTTCTGGGATGAGTGATAAACTATGGTCAATACACAAATCTACAAGGCAAATGGGTCAAGTATATTAAGTCTATGGACTTAATATACAGGTATATTCCTATATACCTAATAATCTACAAGTATGTTCCTACATACCTGATTTTATACATGTACACGTGTTATCTGAACATCCCGAGGAAGACATTATTACTCTTAGTCTTTCTCCATGGGATACTTTTATACTAAGAACTTTACGCTTGTATGCGCACAACATCATATTATTAGGGAACTTCGGTGATCACGCGTAGCGTCGATCTCGGATATTGAATCCGACCCTATCATAGTTATGACTGAAATCCTGAAAGTATGACGGATATGCGGTTATCATTAGACATAATGTGCTTATATGCTTACTTGCTATTACATGCTATTATTGGAATACTGTTGGCTCATGGACATAAGGACATTACATGATTTGTGCTCGATGAATCTAGATAATACTATGATGTTAACTTGGGGTAAGTGGAGCTAGGGTGACCATGCAAGGTAAATTACCATTACGGGTGCACACGTAATTACAATTCACCATGCATGAGAAGTCTGGTTAATCTTACCATGATGTAACGATCATGAGTATCATAAGTTTCTATTCTATACCCTAGAGTGCTAGGGTCATAATTCTAGTAAGTCCTTGTTGAAGGCAATCAAACATTATAAGTCCTTGTTGAAGGCAATCAAACATTATAAGTCCTTGTTGAAGGCAATCAAATAATATAAGTCCTTGTTGAAGGCAATCAAACATTATAAGTCCTTGTTGAAGGCAATCAAACATTATCATCACTTACTCAAGTCCTGTCCTACTTAAAGCCTTCATGGTATTTCCAATCATATTGACCTTATGCTAAGGATAAACGGATGTCACGTAACTGGTTTAGGCATCGTTCTAGGTATACCACGGATGTGGTGGGAACGCTGCGGGGAACCCTATATATAAGCATCCTTGGTATACCAAGAATGTGTTTAAACTGGGCTACGTGATGATCCTGATTGTCTGAGTCATGATGCTATTATGACTCTTAACTCTATGCTATGTTGCTACCTTATATGTTACTTGGTGGCTATACTCTATTATGTGCTAATACTTGATGCTAAGTGTTGTATGATGATTACTTGTAAATGCTATTGATCTTGGATGCTTTCGGCGGTGTGGTTCTTCTTTGCCGAGCATCCATTACAACCATTAGTTCCAGTAATGGGACCTAAGGATTGGTTTGGTTGTAATCTATACGTATGCGCTTTGTGGATCTTGCTACGTCATATAAACTTATACGTATGCGCTTTGTGGATCTTGCTACGTCACATTAAACTATTTACACTTTGGAAATGTTTTCTCTACAGTCATCAATTCCCGTGTGGAACCAATGTATAGGTTTGTCTGTAGCCATTTATATACTAATAAACCGCCTATACATAAGTTGCGGTAGCTCACATCAAACTTATATTACGTTATTCTTTAGAATAATGCTAAGGAAAATTAAGATGTTATGTAACTAGTTTAAGTATATTTCAAAGTATATCGTGGATGTGGTGGGAACGCTGCGGGGAACCCTATATATAAACATCACCGGTATACTAAGAATGTGCTTAAACTAGGCTACATAATGATCTTGATGGACCGAAGCATGGGTTATTGGAAGTTGATAAGTAGAACCATATATGATTCTTTTTATACTTTGATTCCTATCAAAGCACACACAAATCTTAAATCATAGTCAAGGCATTGCGTGCCTAAATCAAATAATTTTCAAAATGAGCTTTGACTCGTTATTCGTGGTTTTTCAAAATCTCGACAAAGTCTATGCCTCACCACCCAATACATGCAATGTTGGAAGAGTGAGATGAGTATCTGCTTATCGAAACGCATGTCTTCAACAAAGATGGGGTTAACTTAAAACTTTGGTTAGTCAACATACTCGCTTTGAATTACGAATCAAACGATCACACACGGAACATCTCATTATTATTATGCCAAAATCCCGATAGTTGTTTTCATGTTGTATAGCTCGTATTGCCCAATTCTCATAAAATATCTTAATGATATTTCAAAATGACTACTCGTCAAAACGATCCCGATCTGGAAACTCTGGCCGTAAGGTTACTGCTATTGTGGCACGTGAGGTTGCTACGGTCATACCAACTCTCCTAACTTATCTGCATCAAGGCGCGAACCCTGCTCAAATCTCTGTTTGTCCTAACCCTCCACGTGCTTGTACCTACAAGCATTTCAGTTCTTGCAACCCCACTAAGTTCAGTGGAACCAAAGGAACTACCGGATTACTACAGTGGTTCGAAAGTATCGAGAACACTTTCCTAAACACCGAATGGTCTTCAAAACTTTAAACCGTTACTTACGGTTCTCAAATCCTCTTAAGAACGTGTCCTATAATTAAGAACATGCAAGGCTGTAGGTGGAATTCCTACATCTCGGGATACTTGTTAATTATAAGTGGTCACTCACCTCAATAATCGAATAAACTAACTATAACCTAGTTACCACTTATAAGTACGCATGCCTTCAATAAGGTTATGGCTAACCTCATATCTGGAGAAGTCCATGAATTCCCTTCGATTGTGAACCAAATGTTCACATCTCATTGTAATGTCGAATCATTCTTGTCCTTGATTTCGTCTTTCTGATTTAAATCATTCAAGATTTGAACACCATCATAACAAATTCTGCGATCCCGAATTTCGATCTTAAGCTTGTAAACACGATCTTTCCTTCGTTACACTGATGTAACTTTAAATTTTTTTCCGAATTCCTAATTGATATTAATTTCCTTTCGTCGTTAAGTCAAACTTCATACTGCTTGCACCGTGAGAAATGCAAGAGTTTTCAAGGCAACCTATGACTAAGAACACTCGTATCTCCTTATTGATTCTATCTCATCAAAGCAGGGGAGATTCCCTTACTTTGATGAATCACGATTGCGATAAATGGTTTTCCATTCGTTTGTTTTGTGAAATTTCATCCTCTGGACTAGGGTGACTTCCTTATCTTGAGGATTGACTTCAATTATTCTCGTTGAAATTTACATTCACAAATGACATGATCTCACCAAAATAGGACCGAAACCCGTATTTTGGTGACAAATGTCAACCCTCGATTGTTTTCTTGTTATTATCAAGATAAGCATGAATTCCATACCTTGATGACTAAATCTCAACTCTTGATCTTCAACTTACCATGGTTATAATCAAGTAATGAGAAGGATGAAGTAACTTGAAGGATGAACCAATGTTGTTAATTCGACCTACCAAGCCAAAGCATGATTTCTGAACCTGAAAGGAGACTCGATCGTATTAAGTTGATTTGGATTCTAAGCTTGGAGCACTTAAAATTCTTAAATCGATTTCTCTCCCTTTATCCTCGTATTTGGACCTAGCTATATGCAAACGTTTATTCCTTTCATTTTGAGTTATCATCAAAACGTGATTGTGCGATAATAGCCTTCCTAAACAATCCCATTGGCTGAAGATATTATCAACTCATGAACATGACTTTTGAGTCATATAAATGATCTCAGCTGAACTCATGGTTTGTTGAACTGCGTATGTAAACTTACTTAGATATTGCTACCTTGCAAAACATGTTTACAAATACCTTTCCTATTATTTGCGTCACTCCTTGAACCGCTTTTGAATCCTTAACCATGAAGATCATTAAAATTCTATCTTGGACTGGAACAACAAGACTTTAAAGAGAAGTTCTGGAGAGAGTTGCCAGCAAAGAGAGGAATTACTTTTAAGACTGAGTTATTTGGAGCCAAAAACATTCTTAATATATGTTGAACCCGTGTTCAGCAAAGATGGGGAGAAAATTTGTGTTAATTACATGTGCATGGAAATCACTGATCAGGTGAAAAAGAGAGAAAAGATGGCAAAACTAAGGGAAGAAATAGCTGTACAGAAGGCCAAAGAGACAGAACTTAATAAAACTGTTCATATTACAGAGGAAACGATGAGAGCAAAACAAATGCTAGCAACCATGTCACACGAGATAAGATCTCCATTATCAGGGGTCGTTAGCATAGCAGAAATGCTATCAACAACAAAACTTGATAAAAATCAGAAACAACTTTTGAGTGTCATGTTGTCTTCTGGCGATCTAGTCCTTCAACTTATTAGTGACATCCTCGACTTTTCCAAAGTTGAGTCAGGAGTTATGAGGTTGGAGGCCACAAAATTTAGGCCAAGAAGAGGTGATGTCCCAGTGGAGGTTATTGGTGATGTTTTACGGATTAGACGAATTCTCACCCACTTGATCAGCAATGCTATCAAGTTTACCTACCAAGGAAAGGTTCAGAGTAATCTTTACGTAATAGCAAACCCATTATCTCACAACGTCGAGAAATTAACCTGCATCTGTTTCAAATATTCGTACACCATGATATGACGTTAAAACATCAATCGTTATTCTGAATGATTGATTCATTTTCTGTTTTAATAATATTCTTAACCATCATTGTGAACCCATTTCAAGATCTTCGCATAGCGTATTATTCTTAGACCGATGGTTGGTCAAAGGAGAAATACATATTCACAAGATATGCGTTAAGGTCATTTCATATGGTGACGTTTGGGATTCTTAAAATCCAACGGATAACTTTTCTTATCATTGCTGGTCTTTCAATGATTTCTAGACTTCACCTTGTCACGAAATTATGTTCTGGAAATTATGATTATAAGTCTAACATACCATGGTAACTCGTTATCGTGTTCTAACATTCCATATGCCAAATCTCAAAGAGAATCCCGCGATTCTCTGGAAGAGTTCGAATTGGCATACATTACGTCAAGAATCTTGTAAAAGATTCTATACAAATGAAATAAAGCCGGATACCTATTGTCAAAGTCCGTTGGGAATCTAAACGTGACCCAGAGTTCGCCTGGGAATGTGAGGACCAAGTGAAATCCAAGTACCCATATCTTTTCGTTTCAGTCTCCTCGTGATTAAAATTTCAGGACGAAATTTCCTAAAGCAGGGGAGACTGTAACATCCCGTATTTTTATAAAACGATTAAGTTTAATACGTTACTAATTCCAATAATTACAAAAATTATAATAATAATAATAATAACAAATAATAATAATACAAATAATAATAATAACAAATAATAATAATAACAATAATAATAATAACAATAATAATAATGATAATAATAATAATAATAAACAATGAATTATAAAAAATAAAAAAAAATGTATAAAAATTTAATTTATAAGTTCAGGGGTGCTTGTGTCATTTTTAAAAGTTGTTTTAAAAACTTTCATATGAAATAATAAAAACTAAAAACCACAGGGACCAAAGTGGTATTTTTTTAAAACCCAACCCTTTCCCCCCCGTCGACAGGGACCAAAGTTGTATAAAAATTTAATCTATCCCAACGCTTTTCTTATTCTATTTTTTCTTTTTCTTGACATCTTTTCTTCAAACACAATGTATATATCCTTTTCATTTCTTTTTTTTTTTAATTTTTTTTTCCAAATATATAACTAAAGAACACTAATTTGACTAACACATAGACAAAATCATTTGGATTCTCGTCAAAATTTTCATGAGGGTAACTCTTTGATGCTCAGCTAGTGGGTTGACAAACGAAAGGACAATTTATTACGCATACTTGCGTTCGCATAAATAGGCTCAAAATTGGCAACTAGGGGTATAGTTTTGTAATCTTTATGGGTAATAGAGAATAATGGGGGATCCTAATGCCTTTTCATCTCCGTTCACATATTTCTTTGCGGTCTTAGCACGTATAAAACCATACAAGTTCTACCAATTAAGCGCATAATGATCACACTCAACAAATGAACTTTTATATATATGTAAGTGATCTAGCAATCTAGGTAAGTATGGCTCAAAACTCACATGATGGAGGAGAAATAGGTTGCCGACATGTAGCATGTGTGACTATTTTAAAGCATGCTAAAACTAGCTAGGCATCTCACTTAAAGTTTTCTTTAAAGGCACTTGGTGAGACTATTCGAGGCAACCATGACTAACGACCTTTTACCCAATTTTCTCGGTTTGACTCTTTGGTGACAATCTAAGTTGTTTGCATAAAAGGAGGACCAAAAAGTATTTGAAGATTTGAAAATTTTTCTATTTTCCCCCATCTCCACACTTAATGTTGACATTGTACTCAATGTAGGTGAAAATCTTTTCAAAACATAAGGGATGTGATGCAAATTTCTTCCCCAAAGGTTTTCCCGGCCTAAAACAACGTTCCACTTATTCAAAATACTAAGATAATCATGCTGAAAGGAACATGTGCACCTGGATTTCTTCACTTTTTCTTGGCAATAGCTTTTCAATCCAAGTAGCACAAAACCTGCAATTGTAAAAAATTGTGTAGAAGCAAGCTTCTCACCTCTTTGACAACCAATCAATTAGCATGAATTGTGGAACCTCAATAACCACTTAACAAAGACAAATACAGAATTAAAAGAAACAGAAAAAAAACAACAAACACACACGCACATTTAAATAAACTGTACAAACACATAAATCATACCTCGCCGCCTATCTTTGGTAGCGCTTATTTGGATCTCTTGGCGGGTATGGTTGATAAGGATAGCCAGTTAGAGCAGAAAACATCTCATTGAAGTTGTCAAATGCTCCCCCTTCACTTGGTGGTGGCGCATGAATGGGAATGAAGTTGGACGCCACGCCTTGGGGCTAATGCACTGACTGTTGCACCTGTTCTGGCTGGTCCCTAATGGTCGAATAGTCTGTCCACTGGTAAACTCTTGATAGCTTCGACCTGCTTCAAGATCCCGGTGATGCCTTTCCTGTTCTTGGAGAATGTAGGCATTGTTGACAGCCATTTGTTGGGCTGTTGCTAGGGCCATCCAACGCCTGTCTTCTAACTGCTCCATTTCCATCCTTCGGGCTTCTTGTTATGCCCAATGTTCCACTTGCTGTAGCCTCCACACCCTTTCACTCTCTCTTCTTGCTTCCTCCACTTCTCTCATTTCTCCCATCAGAGCAGACACATTGTCATATGTCTGCCTGTGCCCGACCTGCAAAGATTCCCAATGTAACATCCCGTATTTTTATAAAACGATTAAGTTTAATACGTTACTAATTCCAATAATTACAAAAATTATAATAATAATAATAATAACAAATAATAATAATAACAAATAATAATAATAACAAATAATAATAATAACAATAATAATAATAACAATAATAATAATGATAATAATAATAATAATAATAACAATGAATTAGAAAAAAAAATGTATAAAAATTTAATTTATAAGTTCAGGGGTGCTTGTGTCATTTTTAAAAGTTGTTTTAAAAACTTTCATATGAAATAATAAAAACTAAAAACCACAGGGACCAAAGTTGTATTTTTTAAAACCCAACCCTTTCCCCCCCGTCGACCCACTGTTCTCCGGCGAGACGCCGGCGTTCCTCCGGCGAAGCCGAATGGCCAAATTTAATCGGTTTCTACCTAATTAACCACTACCAACAAGACCGCGTGCAAGATTCGAGCTTTGTACCCACTTGAAATTGAAAATTAAAAGTTGTTTAGTGGTCGATTCATCACCCACGATTTCGGCCAACTTTTTCCAACCATTATCGCGCATTATACCCATTAACGATTAAATTAACTCTACAATAACGAATGTGCAATCCTATATAAAATTCCTATGAGTTCGTTTGATCTGAAAACATAAAACCCATCAATTCGAACACCACCATTACCCGCGACCTGCAACCTACTAGAACACCACTCTCCGGCCTTTGTAACTCGAAATTAACAGAGGGTTTTTGATCACAAGCATCATTATAAACTTCATGTTCAAGGAATTTGATTATAATCAAAGTTTGATCATCATTTGGTTTCAAGTAAAGTCGCGACCTGTTCTTGATCATCTATATCATCAATTCGATTCAAATAAGGTAATTAAACACATCTATATACTCGGTTTAACATGGTGATTAAAAGCCCTAAGCTTAATTTGGTTATTAACAACGGATTGATCTTCAATTTGGATCAAATCGAATTAGGGTTCTTCGCGAATTTGGGGGTTCTGGAAAACAGTGTTTAAATTCAATTAAAACTATGTTTAATCGCGGTTTAGAGCCTTGGCTCACTGGTTAGTCGCGTGTGTGTGTGTACCTGGGTCCTGGGTTCGACCCGGGCCAACCCCTTTTTCTTGTTTTATTTTTTTTAAAAAAAAAGCTTATTAAATACAATAAAAATATGGAAAAATTTCTAAAATTTATAAAAAAAATAAATCTATTAAATTTCCCTCATTTTAAATCTTACAAAATAATTTTCTGTAAATTTATTTTATTTAAAAACAATAATAGATTTTTATAAAATAATATTTAAAAATATTAAAAATACTTATTTTTATAAAATAAATTCTAAATCAAGATAATTATGAAATAATCACAAAAATCATATAAATATTATTTATAAATATTATAAATAATTATTTTTATAAAATGGACACTTTATTATCTTTAAATACAAATTAATATATTTTATAAATCCACAAATTATTTATGAAATTGTGGGTTATTTCTTATAAAATATATTTGAACCAAAGGTATAAATTAATACCTTATTATTAATCAAAATACTATAAGTGTGAATATTCTTATTTATAAATATTATTGGATAATTATAAATTATATAATTAGACCACATTATTTTTATATTTAATCCTAAAAATATATAAATACACCTATGAAATCTTTCTAATGAAATCAAAATGTAAATAATTATTTGGTAAAACTTAATATTTATTGATAATTACTTATTAAAACATATACGAATATATAAAAAGATTGTAACATATATATATTGCGTGTGTGACACGTGTTAAATCAAATCAACTCAAACCTACCAAATATATTCATTCATATTAAAGACTCAGTTACAATCAATAATAGGTGGTGAACGTGTTTGATCGTGCTTTGCCTAATTCTTTGAAGTTCTTATTCATATACATTACATCAATCCAAGGTGAGTTTCCGTGGCCCCTTTTTATGCTTTTATAGTTGTTTCATGTTTTTCAAACTTGGGGGAAAAGTATGCTCACCCGTTTTCGATGCTGTAAAATCTTACATACAATTTTCATACTTGGAATCGACGTGATACTATTCTCATACTCTAATACATACATGGTGTTATTCTATGATTCTTACAACCATTAATTCCGGCTTTGGGAACCAACGGATAGGTATTGGTAGTACTACTGGGTTGACACCCCCACCCTCGACAGATCGGTTTAACTTGTGAGTTACCGACTACAGCTGCCAGCAATCAGGCCATGGGTGAATATATTCCGACAAACTTATATGCATAACGTCATTAGGTTTGGTTGTCTTTAAACACATGTTATGTGGTTTTTGCTTGCAGTATGATTCCATATCAAATTCTATACAGCATCAACAACATGTTTTCAATTTAAACCTGCGGAACTCACCAACAATTATGTTGACCATTTTTGAGCATATCTTTTCAGGTGAACATAATCAAAGAGGATAACTAGTGCTGATGCCTTAGCAGAGACCCTCAGGAATTCATTAGATTTACATTTGTAATGTATATCATTTGTATTCATTTGTGAACTAAGTGTGTTTTGGATTTAGAATCAATAAGACTATGATAGTCGTGGAACTGACTAACCACGACACAAGTCCCATTGTGTCGGGGGACGTCATGACACGAGAAGTTTGCATGTATTATATCTCTGTATTTATGCCAAGTGTTATGACGATCCCGTCCGTCGCATCCTCGTGTTTCCGCTCTAAGCGAGGGTGTGACACCCAACCCGGCTGCCTTCGTCTCACAGTGATTTCAGCTACATTATCAGACACCTCTCGATGTTGATGGGCAGCTCGCCTTCTTGAGGGCCTTGTTTCCTCGGGTTGTGCCTCTTCTTCCTCCATGGCTTCAAATTCATCCGGTGGAGGAGCATCTGGGTCTCTTGCAGTAAAAGATTGTCCGGTTTCAGTATCCCGGACAACAAATGTAAACCCTTGCTGTTCAACAAAAATCTTTGATGCTCTCATCTTCTCAAATCAAAGTAGTCCAAAGGTTTACTGACCCAGAGTGCCTCTGGAGGAAGGCAATCTTGTTGCACGATCATAGCACTAATCAACCGAATATATGGGACCATTTTCCTAGCATATAGTTCCCTTGATTCCTAAATATTCATCATCACTATATGTCTCCATGAGAGTTTGGGGCTTCCATAAAGTAAAGAGTGTAAAATTCTACAGTCCCAGGTTCTCAGTTTCCCTCGATCTCCCAATCGTACCATCACATTTTCAAGGGAGATGTTTTGTAGAATTTTTCCTTCGAGAGATAAGTGGTTCCTCTCAAGTTCAGCACCTTCACGGAAGGGAACAGTCAAGCTGATTAAATTTACCGGGTCTGCTTCTAGAACGGGCTTTGAAAAAAATCGATCCATATGATAGTAATAGTAGTTGCCCTGGCCCAAAGAATCGAATTGGGCGATCCGGTTCATCGTCTCAAAAGACATCACCATAGTACCCGCACCGGTTTCCCCTGATAACCTCTATTGTGATGGATGGCTGCTTTTGTTTTCAAATCTTAATGAAGCCATCCATTCGGCTACCGCCCTCAAATAAACCCGGTGTGTATTTTCTGCACACCAATCTAAAGCTCTCTCCCACCCTAGAGCTTCGAATTTTGTGTTATCCCTATCTTTGAGAGCTCTTCAGTATTAACCACTCTCTCCTGCACACACACACCTGGGATGCCATACTGGACCTTTGCCATTTTCCACTTCCACAGACGGATTTCAATAGCTCTATTGTGAAAGTCAGATAATCGTTTTTGGGCGTCGTATTCCCATTTCTCCCCGATTTTGTCATTCTTATGTTGTGTCCACTTCCAGCCTTGGTGAAATAGCCTTGCATCATCATCAGTAACTGAGCTTTCTTGTTCCCAGTTCATCACCCTACGAGAGGATGAACTTTTACCTCTTGAGGTCTTGCTCCTTTTTCTACTCGCCATTGAACTACAACACAACAAACAGATACACCCATTAATTACTTGCATTCAAACAATTCCAACAAATAGGCATAGATCATGGTTTTGTAAGCATATGCTCCTCTTGCAATTTTGAATAAATAAGTATGTTCTTGACAAACAATATGTTGCATTATCTTCAAAATTTAAGTTTACTTTCAACAATGAGTTTTTCTTTTATGTTTATCCATGATATACTATCATATGCATACAACCATGTATACAAATTTTCACAACTTTCATCTTTGTTCTATGCCTATTTCTCAAGAATACTTGTGCTAGAACCCTCTCCCCACACTTGTTTTGTATCTACATTTATCATACATAATCTAAACTCAACCAAAGGTTTCTACTCAACAATCCATACATATTCAAAACTAGTTTCACTAATCACATTCATGTTCAAGAGATAACTTCTACACACTATTTAATGCTAGTAATAGAATGAGAAGAAACCATACCTTATGTGCTTAGAGTTTCACCCAACAAGTTGTAATAGAAAGATACTTGAAGAAAAACCCAAAAAAATCCGAATTTGCACCTTAGATTTTTCTTTAACAACAAGGAATTAGCAAAAACTATGTTAGGGCTTTTGTTCCTCACGAAAAACTAAGCACTCTGGACACAAGAATGGTTGGATTTGGTTAAGTTTGGATGAAGTTGGGTTATGGAAGAGATTTAGGGTTCTTGAGAGTTTTTGGAGAAGAAGAGAGAAAGAGTTGAATTGGTTGGATGAAAATGGGAGTGGGAATGTGTTTTGGGATGAAATAAGTGTTGTGGTGGGGTAAAAATCCGGAAGTAGGGTTTGGGTGGTTGAGAATGGGTTAAAATTTGAAAAAAAACAAATTTTTTACGCATCTTGGAAAGAAGGGGCGTCGGCGACGGGAAGAAGCAGCGTCGGCGACGGGCTCTAGAGAATTCAGTTTCGTGTACGCGCTATATTACTGTCTACGGGGTGTATGGGCTACGCAGGTACCCGCGTCGGCGACACAAGGTTTGCCCGTCGGCGACGGGCTCTAGAACTGCCCCCGTTTTTTTTTTTAGAATTTACACACTTATATATATAAATATCACACATAAAATATAAAAAATTAACACACACCATAGAAAAAATAATAAAAAATATGTAGATATATATACCTTATACCTATATATATATATCACCCCCCGAACACACGTGTATTGTCCCGAATACACACAAGTCGCACACGCAATATGATTTTGTGACTCGGATTTGGCTTGGTAATACTAAATGAGGCTAAAAGGTCTATACTAAACTAAGCAATGCAAAGCAACAAATATGTACAAGTTACCTTTCGTGGGTTGCCTCCCACGCAGCGCTAAGTTTACCTGTCATTAGCCGGACTTTGCGGTGCTGTGATCAAATCGGTACCTCATCAAGAGTGCTCATCAACAAGCACTCGGATTGTTTGTCCGCCCCATTTATGTCATTTGGGTCAAGGTATGGTTTAAGGCGGTGCCCATTCACCGTTTGCCTTAAATGGTGATCAAATCTTCAATCTCTACATCTCCAAAGTCGCCCACCCAATGATCGAATATGGACCCGTCCATTTAATCTTTAGCTTTCCGGAAATAGCTTTAGGCGTGAGTTGTACAACCATACCTTCTGTTCGGGCTTGAACTCCTTCAACGAAGCTTGGCATCATGAACCCGCTTCATCTTGTCCTTGTATGTGGATGCGTTTCATAGGCTTCGTCCCTTATCTCTTCTTACTCATTCAGCGCCAATTGTCTTTGTTTACCTGCACACTCATAATTCATATTAACAGTTTTAACCGCCCACAAGGCATGATGAGTTAACTCTACAGGTAAATGACAACCCTTTCCATAGACCAACCGGTAGGGAGTGGTTCCAATAGGCGTCTTGTAAGCGGTACGATACGCCCACAAGGCATCATCTAGTTTAGTTGACCAATCCTTGCGATCGGGTCATACCGTTTTTTGCAAAATTTATTTGATTTGCCTATTAGAAACCTCTACTTGTCCACTTGTTTGTGGATGGTATGGTGTTGCAATCCTATGGTCAACACCATAACGTTTTAGAAGTTTGCCAAAGTTGAAGTTTTTAAAATGTGATCCCCCATCGCTTATTATCACGCGAGGATACCAAATCTTGAAAAAGTGTTGGTTTGGACAAACTTGCATACTATCTTATGGTCATTGGTCTTGGTGGCGATTGCTTCTATCCATTTAGAGACATAATCGACCGCCACCAAGATATAGAGGTTACCAAAAGAGTTTGGAAAAGGGCCCATGAAATCAATGCCCCAAACATCAAAGATTTCCACCACCAAAATTGGTTGCATAGGCATTTCATCTCTTCTTGTCACACTCCCCATTTGTTGGCATCTTATGCAACTCTTGGCAAATTCATGGGAGTCTTTGAAGATGGTAGGCCAATAAAAACCACAAGAAAGGACTTTGTGACCCGTCTTTTGTCTACTGAAACGTCCCCCACATGTCGATTCGTGAAGCATGCTCAACACACATGGGATCTCCTCATCCGGTAGACATCTTCGGATGATTTGATCGGCTCCAACTTGGAAAAGGTCCGGTTCATCCCAAATGTAATGTTTTGCTTGAGCCTTGAAGTGTTGTTTCTTTCTTTTACTCCATCCTTCCGGCAATGTACCTGTAGCCAAATAGTTTGCAAAATGGGCGTACCAGGGGTTATTGGTGGTGATAGACATGATGTATTCATCCGGGAATTGTTCATTTATCTCTGGCGTGGTATCTTCTTCCACCGGTTGAATTCTTGACAAATGATCCGCTACTACATTTTCACTCCCTTTCTTGTCTCGAATCTCAAGATTGAATTCTTGCAATAACAAAATCCAACGAATCAACCTTGGTTTTGCGTCCTTTTTCTCCATGAGGTACCTAACAGCAGAATGGTCAGAATAGACAATAACCTTGCTACCCCATATATAGGACCGAAATTTATCTAAAGCATATACCACCGCAAGTAATTCCTTCTCAGTTGTTGTATAATTCAATTGGGCATCTGAGAGGGTTTTACTTGCATAGTATATGGCAACGGTTTCTTATCACCCGTTGACCCAAGACAGCCCCAACAGCATAGTCACTCGCATCACACATTATTTCAAAAGGCAATTTCCAATCAGGTGATTGCAATATTGGAGCTTCAATTAATTTTGCTTCAAGATGTTAAAGGCTTTTACACATTCTTCATTAAACTCAAATGGGGCATCTTTTAACAATAGATTACACAATGGTTTGGTTATGACACTAAATCCCTTTATGAATCTTCTATAAAAACCTGCATGCCCCAAGAATGACCTAATGCCCTTAACATTAGTGGGGTGAGGTAAAGTGGAAATAACCTTCACTTTAGCATGATCTACTTCTATCCCACGGCTAGACACAACATGACCCAATACTATCCCCTCTTGAACCATAAAATGGCTCTTTTCCCAACTAAGGACCAAATTGGTTTCAACACATCTTTTTAAAACTTTTTCTAATTGAAGCAAACATAATTCAAAAGATGTGCCAAAAATTGAGAAATCATCCATGAAGATTTCTAATGACTCCCCCACCATATCTGAAAAGATACTCATCATACACCTTTGAAAGGTGGCGGGGGCATTACATAACCCAAAGGGCATTCGCCTAAATGCAAACGTGCCATAAGGGCAAGTAAATGTAGTCTTTTCCTGATCTTCAGGATGAATAGCTATTTGGTTATAACCTGAATAGCCATCTAGAAAGCAATAAAATTTCTGACCTGATAGTTTCTCAATAATTTGATCAATGAATGGTAAGGGGAAATGGTCTTTTGAGGTAGCAGCATTCAATTTCCTGTAATCAATACAAATTCTCCACCCGGTTATTGGCGGGTAGCTACCTCGTTACCTGAGTCATCTTTAACAATTTGGATGCCCGCTTTTTTTTGGTTCAGTTTGTGTAGGGCTCACCCAAGTACTGTCAGAGATTGCAAAGATGATACCTGCATCTAGCCACTTCAATACCTCCTTCTTGACTACCTCTCTCATGTTTGGGTTCAACCTTCGTTGGGCATCATGTGATGGTTTGACTTCCGGATCCGTGATGATTTTGTGCATAACAATTGAGGGGCTAATTCCTTTTAGATCCGCAATGGTCCATCAATCGCCTCCTTGTTAGCAATCAACACCTCCATCAACGCGCCTTCCTGTTCAATGGATAGATTAGAAGAAATAATAACAGTTAAAGTTTCATTCTTATCAAGGAAAGCATATTTTAAATGCTTTGGTAATTCTTTCAATTCAACTTGTGGTGGTTCTTGCAATGAAGGTTTCAACCCGGTGTCGATCTTCTCGGGTAGTGGCTCCACTTGAACCGACCATGGTGGTCGTTCACTCCTCATGGCCGCACTCATTAGCTCCCTTTCTTCCCCCTCTAATTGCTTTTCAGTTTCCACTCTCAACCTGTCAAACATGAAACAATCCTCCATTGTGTTTTCCTCATCAACGACCATGTCGCATAGAGGTATACACTCATCAATAATGTCGGCTATGTAGCATTCATCATTAATAGGAGGGTTAGTCACACCTGAAAATACATTAAGCCTCAACCTATTGTTACCAAATGTCATGTCAACCGTTCCCATTTTGCAATTGATTTGGGCATTT
Organism: Flaveria linearis; assembly: GCA_024085815.1. Taxonomy (NCBI): domain Eukaryota; kingdom Viridiplantae; phylum Streptophyta; class Magnoliopsida; order Asterales; family Asteraceae; genus Flaveria; species Flaveria linearis. The sequence goes on along the minus strand of CM044014.1, from coordinate 21,744,499 downwards.
GAAGTTGCCAAAAATGGTCGACCCAAGATAACCGTAGGTTGTTTGGTTTGATCTATGGAAACATAATCAAGTACTAAAAAGTCCACCGGATAATAAAAATCCTCAACTTTTACTATCACATCGGTAATTATCCCACGGGGAAGCTTGGGTGTTAAATCGGCTAATACCACGGTGGTCTTAGCTTCTTGAAGCGGACCAAAGTCGTATTGATCATACAAGCTACCCGGTAAAATACTTACACTAGCACCAAGATCCAAGAGTGGCCTTGTCATTTTGAATTCTCCACTTGAAGAGATATAATGGGTGCTCCCGGGTCTTGTAGCTTAGGTGGAAGGGCAGCCGAAAGAATAGAGCTCACATTTTCAGTCAAATCAAGCTTTTAGGGAATTTGTGAGCTCTCTTTTGGGTACATAGTTCTTTTAAGTACTTAGCATATGAAGGAACTTGCTTGATTGCATCTAAAAGTGGCAAATTAATTTTCACTTGTTTAAAAATTTCCCACATTTCATCTTGTTGTGGGCCTCTCTTCTTTACCACTTTTTGCAAGGGTGCCTTAAGAGCTTCGGGAAAAGGGACGGTATTACCCTCCACCACCTTTTCCTTAGCCTTAGGAGTTTGTGTAACCTCAACGGGTTTGGTTTTATATTTTTCAGAAAAATTTCATTTTGATCCGTTTGGCTACTTTCACCCTCATCGTCACTTTCATCAGTAACATCTTCCACCACCCCTTCAACAAATTGGGGTGGTGGTGGTTTAACACCATTGTCAACTATCTTACCACTACGCAAAGTAAGTTTATTGATTGATACCTTGCGTGTGTTTTTAGAATTTGAGCCTTGATGTTGTGGATTCACGGTTGTATCACTTGCAATCTTCCACCGCTTCCCTTAAGTCGGCCCAAATCTTCGGCTAGTTGACCAACTTGCCTTGTGAGAGCTTCATGTGATTTTTCTCTTACTTCATTTGCTCTCTTCATCTCCTTGATGTCATTGTTAGATTCTTTCACCATGTTCATAAGAGCATCTAACTTTGCATTCAACGAGTCATCTCCACCACCTTGGCTTCCCGATGGTCCACCTTGATTATTGTTGTAATTTCTTTGGAAGTTACCATCCGATTGTAGCCTTGATTACCTCCTTGATTGTAGTTGTTCCTTTGGTAGCCACCTTGGTTGTAATTTCCCCCTTGATTGTTCCCTTGACGGTTTTGATAGCCTTGTCCACCTTGATTTGCCGGTTGGAAGTTTGGGTTCATTTGGTTTGAAGGATTACCATACCTAAGGTTGGGATGGTTCCTCAAACCCGGATGGTAAGTGTTGGAGTTCATGTCAAAAGGCTTCCGGTCTCCATACACTTGATTCACCTCTTCGGTTCCTTGAGCCATGTTTACTTGACAACTATCGGCTCTATGACCAATGTCCCCACATTCTTACAAACCGCGAATTGAACCGCATTTACATCTTTCTTCTTCATGCGAGCTAACTCCCTTTCCAACGCGGCTATTCGATCCTTTGCACATGAGTCAATGTCGGAGGTGGATTTTGGAATAGGGTGCTTTGCTTTCCTATCCGCGGATTCTTCGGCTCTTGAGTTCTTACTCATCCTTTCAAGGAACTCCCAATCCTCTTCCTCGGGGTTATTCAACAAGGTTCCATTGCTAGTAGACTTGAGGTATTTTCTTTCTTCTTTTGTCAATCTGTTCACAAAACTCTTCACTAGCTCCCAAAGCTCAATTTGGTGATGTGGACACTTTCTTATCAACTCTTTGAAACGAGTAAAAGCTTCATGAAGTGGCTCTCCGGATTGTTGTTGGAATGTCCGGATCTCGTCCCTCATTTCATCCGTTTTGGCCATTGAATAGTATTCATCAAGGAAGACTTGTTGCATTTCTCCCCATGTTCGAATACTATTAGCCGGCAAGGTTAAAAACCATTGCTTTGTCTTGTCCTTCAATGAAAATTGGAACAATCTTAAACGCACCTCATCTTGTGAGAAGTTGTGTCCTCCAATTGTGCCACATATGTCGGAAAATTCGGATATATGTGTGTAAGGCTCCTCCGTTGACATGCCGTGAAAATGAGGTAAGATGTTGATGTAGTTAGGCTTGCAATCAAATGAACGCCTTCCCGGAGTCGGTGGAACAATAGGAGAGACATTGTCCGATATGATGGGTCGGAACCTACCATTCACACCTTGTGTTTGAGCTTGTTGAGGTTGTTGGCGTGGAGGGTCATTCACTTTTGATGCATTGGGTATCTTCTTTGTGGTCCTTGATTAGCTACACCAACAAACTGAGGAATTTGGTTTGGGTTGGCATTCATGTTTGGATTCCTAAATTGGTTTTGTCTATGTTGACGGTTGTAGTTGTAGTTCTCGTTCTCCATATACCCATGGTTCCATTCATCATAATTATCACCTTGGTAGCCATAATCACCATCATACCCTCCTTCATTGTAGAACTCCCCATTGCCTTCATTGTCATACTCATAATCATCACTATCACCCGTGTGATAGGTGTGAACACTCACCCGTTCGGTGATTGGTAAGATGGAACACTAAATGGTTCATCGTCATGAATGGCATTTCTTAGCTCATCTAAGTTCGGTGGGCCAAAGTGACCCATGGGTTTTGGTTCACATGTTCAAAAAGTGGGTTACTATGGCTATGAGTTCGTCTACGGTTTGGGTTGGGGTTACGGTCATTAGTGGGTGGTGGTGGTTGATTTTGTGGAATGTTGTGTTGTGGTGGGGGTCGGTTGTTACTACCTCCCTCCATTTGGTTAGCTCGGTTCCTTCTTGCAAAGCGTTTAATTTCTGGTTCAAACACCAACGGAGAGGTTCTTCCGGATGCTCTAGTATGCATGCACTACCTGTGATCTACACAAATAACACACCCAACATAACAAGGGAAAAGGAATGATGCAAAAATAACCAAACACTTAAACAGAAAATCACAAACTAGACAACAAAATTCTACACACAAAGCGCACTACTCCCCGGCAACGGCGCCAAAATTTGACCGGATTGTCGCGTGCACTAGTCAAAGATAGTATTTGTATAGTTCCTTAGTACCAAAACTATGTAGCAAATGGTAAGAAGGGTGTCGAATCACAGGGAGTATGTGGTTTGTGTTTAGACTTGAATTGGACTAACAAGTCAATTATGAAGCTTGCTATTTTGTTTATAAGAGCTTTGATATGTTTACTTGAAATGGTGTTGAGACTTTGTCCAACACAAAGGAATGAGCAAAATAAAAAGGTTGCTTAAAAATGATTAGTAAAACTTGAACAACTTAGAACAATGGTTAACAAAACAAAGTTTAATAACAAGGTTCACCCCCGGTTGATATCATAAGGTTATGGTTCTACCAATCCAACTAACTTGCATCAAAGGTATGATTTATGCTAACGAGTTCATCATTACAAGGTTTAGGTGTCAAGAATCGTCAACGTTAACACGGACAATAATACACTTCATTACACAAGAACATTCAAACTCTACATCTACATAGCACACATAACCAACTCCATTTCTCAAAGACAAATTTCATACTCATTCATTCAATTTGTGAATTCAAGTTAAGCTCAAAGTACTAGCATAAATGTTTCAAGCAATCAAATACAAAACACAAGGATGCAATCTAGTTTTCAAATGTTAACAAACCATAGTCTTACAATATGCGAACCGGGGGAAAACCCAAAGAAGATTAGCCTCTCATGTTGATTGAGGCTTGGAATTCGGGTGATGATCTTGTATGCAACTCCATAGGACTTTGATTTTGCTTGACTTTGATGATGGATGAAAAGCCCCAATTGCAGAATTTTCTTCTTCTAGAGCTCCATGGATGATTGTTGGTGATGAAGATGATTGTTGGTGATGAAGATGAGTTTCTTGGAGGGAAAATGAAGCAAGTGGATCATAGCATGATGTAGGATGATTCTTCGCCCTGATTTCCCTCGCCATTATATGCCCTTTCCAGCTGCAAATTGAAGATTCCCGTTTAAACAAGTCAAATGAAACAAGTGGGCATTAAAAATCCGACAGGACAAATGAGGAGGCGTCGGCGACGGGGTATTAGCCCGTCGGCGACGGGCTCTAGATACAGCATTTTTTTCTTTGTTTGTTTCGCGTATCCGACTATTCCGGGCTCTATTCCGACATCCCATATGATCCCCGGAGTGTACTCTTAATTGTTCCGGCCCTAACAAACACAAACCACATCAAAATAGATCATTTGAACTCGAAGTTATGCTATAAATATGCCATTTTGTGCTTTTAAACCCGAGCTTTTACCCGCGCATCAATTATCGACGATTCATTGAAGGGTTTTCAAAGATTGCTCAACCTCTCACCGCGTTAACTCATAAAGGCACTAAGTACAATTGGGGTGACAAACAAGAATCCGCATTTCAGGTCCTGAAGCAGAACTCTATACGGCACCGATTCTATCCCTGCCTGAGGGAACAGACGATTTTGTAGTTTACTGTGATGCTTCTATTCAAGGTCTCGGTTGTGTGCTAATGCAACGCGAGAAGGTGATTGCTTACGCTTCCCGTCAATTGAAAGTTCACGAGAAAAACTACACGACATATGACTTAGAATTGGGAGCCGTTGTGTTTGCACTCAAGATATGGAGACACTACTTGCACGGTACTAAGTGCACCATTTACACCGATCACAAGAGTCTCCAGCACATCTTTGAACAAAAGGAGCTGAACATGAGACAACGTCGTTGGGTCGAGTTGTTGAATGACTACGATTGCGCGATCAAGTATCATCCAGGCAAGGCTAATGTGGTAGCCAATGCCCTTAGTCGTAAGGAAACCCTAAAGCCTCGTCGGGTGCGTGCATTGCAAATGACTATCCACTCTGACTTACCAGTGCAAATCAAAGCTACTCAATCTGAGGCTTTGAAGACGGAGAATCTGAAAGCCGAGTCACTACGAGGCATGGAGAAACAATTAGAAGTCAAACCTGATGGAATTCGTTACTTCATGGAACGAATTGGGTTCCTTTCTATGGAGACCTACGAGAGCTGATAATGGATGAAGTTCACAAGTCACGATATTCTATTCATCCTAGTTCGGATAAGATGTATCAGGATTTGAAGACCCTATACTGGTGGCCAAATATGAAAGCTGGTATCGCCAATTATGTGAGTAGATGTTTAACCTGTTCTAAGGTTAAGGTGGAATATCAAAGGACATCCGGTTTGCTCCAACAACCGGAAATTCCAGTATGGAAGTGGGAACAAATATCAATGGATTTCATCACGAAACTTCCACGGACGCCCAGCGGATGCGATACCATTTGGGTGATTGTAGATCTTTTAACGAAATCCGCACATTTTCTAGCAATTCGGGAGACTGACCGAATGGAGAAGTTGACCCGTATCTACCTAAGGGAAATAGTCTTCGGCACGGTGTGCCAATTTCCATAATCTCTGATCGTGACGCTCGATTCACTTCACACTTCTGGCAATCCTTACAACGATCATTGGGAACGCGGTTGGATATGAGCACTGCATATCATCCGCAGACTGACGGCCAGAGTGAGCGTACGATCCAGACTTTAGAAGACATGTTACGCGCTTGTGTGATTGATTTTGGCGGCAGTTGGGAAACTCACTTACCGTTAGTTGAGTTTTCATACAATAATAGCTATCACACGTCGATCAAAGCTGCTCCATTTGAGGCACTGTATGGGCGTAAGTGCCGGTCACCTATTTGCTGGGTGGAAGTTGGAGAAAGTCAACTTACCGGTCCTGAACTTGTGCACGAGACGACTGAGAAGATCGTGCAGATCCGTAACCGTATGGCAGCAGGACGTGACTGATAAAAGAGTTACGCCGACAAGCGTCGTAAGCCATTGGAGTTTCAGATTGGTGACAAAGTACTTCTGAAAGTGTCACCTTGGAAGGGCGTGATTCGTTTCGGAAACGTGGAAAACTAAACCCGAGATATGTGGGACCGTTTGAGATTGTCAAACGGGTCGGCCCCGTAGCCTATCAGTTGAACCTACCTGAAGAACTCAGTGGAGTACATGATGTGTTCCATGTTTCAAACCTGAGGAAATGCCTTGCTGACGAGACTCTCGTCGTTCCATTAGACGAGGTACATGTTAACGAACAACTACGTTTCATCGAGGAACCAGTGGAAATTATGGACCGAGAGGTCAAGACACTCAAACACAGTCGTATCCCTATTGTCAAAGTCCGATGGAACTCAAAGCGTGGTCCTGAGTTCACTTGGGAACGAGAGGACGAAATGATGCGCAAGCATCCTAACCTTTTCAGAATGTTGCAAGTACTTCTTAATTTTCGGGACGAAAATTCCTGTAACAGGGGGATGATGTGACAACCCGAAAAAAAAAGTTTTTTTTAATTTATGTGATTATACAAATTAGTTTTCATATTTCTATTATTATTTAATAATAATAATAATAATAATAATAATAATAATAATAATGATAACAATAATAATAATAATAATATTGTTGTAATAATAATAGCAATAATAAATAATAATATTAATAATGAAGTCCAGGGTGTTAAATTACCAAATTTGAAACTTTAAAACAAAGTTTTTACATAAAATAACAAAACAGAAAAAACCGCAGGGACCATGTGTAAATTGAATTTTACACAACCAACCCCCCGCCCAAACCCGTTTCTCCGGTCACCGGAGTTCTGCCGCCGGCCGCGGCTCCGGCAAAGCTCAACACCCAAATTCGCTTGGTTTTGACTCGATTAAACACCCCGACACAACCACATGAAAGAATCGAACACAATACCCTACAATAATTTGAAAAAGAACTAAGTGCGATCGATCTAAACCCACTGCTTTACTTTCGGCTGCTTACACATCATGAATCGCACCAAACGTTTATAATAATGCAATTAACTTCACCTAAACGATCCTATAAATGTGCCTAAACTACTACCATTTCCAATTGCACCAGAAAACACACAAACAAAGCAATTCAATTCCCTCTCTAGTTCGGACCTGCAACCTTGTCGAAATCCGATCTCCAACCCATATAAATTGAAATTGATAAGGGGCTTTTGATCGTGATCATTCTCAGAAGCTTCACACAAGTTTAATTAGATTATTTCCTCTCTAGCACCTCGAACCAATTCCCCCTGTCGCGGCTTGTTCATCGTGTAATCTGAGCATCATCGTGAATCGATTGAGGTAATTAAACATACCAATAAACTCTTTATTACATGGGGAACAAAACCCCTTGAATGATTTCATTAACAATCGCGTTTGGTGCTTCAATTTGATTCAAAATCGAATTAGGGTTCGGTTGAAATGGGGGAAATGGAATTAAATGGTTAAAACCAATTGGAAACCAGATACCGCGGCTGTATGCCTTGGTTCACTGGTTTGTGTGTTGCATTATGGGATGGAGGTCACGGGTTCGAACCCGGCCCCCAACATCTATTTTTTTAAAAAGCCTTTTTCACACTTTAAAAATACAGAAAATTATTAAAAATTATAAAAATCAATTCTATAAACTTTGTACATTTTAAAAGTTATCTAATTATTTTCTGAAAAAAAAATTATTTCTTGAAACATTTTAATAAATTTATAATATTAACAAATGATATAATTAGTTTATTTATATAAAAATAAACTATAAACGGTTGAATCATGAAATTATTATTATTACTCGTATTTAATATATTATATATATATAATATATATATATGCGGATGAATGAGGCGTTGTATGTATTTATATATATATATATATATATATATATATATATATATATATATATATATATATATATATATATCAATAAGTTACGCCTTAATAAACGTTTGGAGTTATAAAGATATATAACTAAAAGTATGATGAGTATTATTATACATAATCTAGCATTGTTGATAATAACTGGGAATGAGGAAATACGATAACCCGTAACCGAGACGCGAATGCGAAACCGAATAGTTGTCGTATTTTTAAATTAATGATTTATATTAATGTACACGGAATGAAACACAGGTTAACCGAAACCTTAACTGTTGCTCGAACATTATTTTTCTGCTGTGCAATCAAGGTGAGTTTCACAGTCCCATTTTACTTTCTTTCCTTTTTGGGGGAGAAAACATGCAAACACTATTTTTGTTATGGTTGCCAGTATTATTGATATCGCCTGTTATGTTAGTGGGAAACGCATTTGAAAGTCCTTACAGTATCAAACCGTTAGTAATGGATTAGCGAGGTAATTTTGAGTAGTACTACTGGGTTTGACAAACCCCGCACGGCTAGTCGCGCTAGCTTGATTGGAGGTCGAACGGGTGCTAAATTGACCTAACGATTGCCACGGTCGGTTAAGACGTGGTGGAAAGGCACTAAACACACACAGTCAGCTTCGGTTTGAAACACTAAATAACTGTTTATAGGCTCGCTACCTATCGATATGCTTTATATACTAAACCATGTGAAACGCTTCTGACACATTTCTGTTTGATTAAACCTGTGGACTCACCAACTTTATGTTGACACATTTTAGCATGTTTTCTCAGGTCACAGAACGCATAAGGTTAAGAACTCAGCTAGGATGCATTCATGGCATACATCACAACTCAACTGATTTATTTTGTTAAACGTTATTGATTCTTATGGTTGAAACGCATGTTGAAACGATTCACTGTTGATTTCTATTTTGAAACGCTTCGCAAATCTGAAACACTCATGATTGATTTAAAAGTTTAATTACTTAATGTGATGTTTTGTAATTACTGTGTTTGGTGTAACTGATGCTATCTGAGATCCTGATATGTCACACGCCTGACGGTAAACACCGTTAACGGATTTTAAGGGTGTGACAAAGGTATGGGATAAGACAATTCAACTCCTTATAGTCAACTAAAATTGTAACTTTAATGTGTTTTCCAAACCATCACGCCCAACGATCAACATGCTTTCACAGCTTAGTCTTGTAGACTTGAAGATTTTTTTTCGAGAGTTTGATTTTTGACCATGAAACAAGACAGAAATATTTAAAATATATTTTTGAAAAGTCTAAAATTGGACACGTAGTCGTAACAATCAAGTGGACGTACAGCTTTGAATTTTTTTATGAATGCACCTCATCTAATTTTAATGTTATTACAATTTTTTAGACTTATTAAATATGTATAAACCCATGAGACTTTTGAACAGTTTGCTTGTTACTCGTGAATCCATCAAAACGTGACGACTTAAGGATTATTTTATTCAATATGATTCCGTGAATTATTCGTTTATTTACTATTATTTAAGTTATTATTCTTAAGAATTAGTTACAGATACGTCGTATTACAATTTTTGTTCTGATTTTTCTAGAACTTACATCTATAATTTATAAGAAAAATCAATAAACCCTTGTTATTAATAGAACATAAAATTATTTGAAATATTAGTTGAAATAGTTCATGAAGCTTTATGCTTTATTCAGGGGCATCTCTACGGTACAAAAAACTAAATCAATCGCAAAAGACTCTCAAATTTTAAGGGCCTTCAAATTGAAAAAAAAACTTTTATCTATATTATAAAGTAAAAATATATCTGATAATAAAATTAATATTTGCCTTTCAAAAGATAAATGAGAATGATAACAAATAATTGAAAATTTATCGAGGTCAACTTACAAAATTTGATTTATTAAGGTCGACTTACGAAATTTGGTTCATCAAAGTTTATTGCATGTTCACTGTTGACAGTTCTTTAGGTCCGTCAATTTTAAATTCTCTTTAATTTGTACCTAATCGACTTAATGTATCAGTAATTATTGTAATCTTGGTTTATACTCAATCGTTTTAATCTACTACTATTATTTTATCAGTTTAATCTATTGTTATCTATTTTAATAAATTTAAGTATTTTATTTCTTCATTTTTATAATTCATTGCGCCATAGTTATAATTATCTTCTTATATACAACATAATATAATAATTTATTATTTTGTTAATAATCAAAAAATTTTATTTATACTAAAATAATTAATAAACAAAATTTATATAAACAAAAAGTTCATTTAAGCTCACGAGTTATAATATATGCTTGAGCTCGAGCTCGAACTCATTTAAGGTTGGCTTATTTTTAAGCTTTAAACGACCTATTTCAAGTAGCTTACATGTCATCTTAATTCATATTCGATCACTTTCTTTTGATACCACTCTGGGAAAATTAGCTGGCTACACATCGGTATTGCCATTTTGATCTCAAATGCACATGGTTATTATTAATCTTATCTCAGTTTATAAGAGATTGCTAGTTTAAACTCAATTTCAATACTCAAATAGGTATATTGCATATCAAGATACTTCTAACAATAAAAAATATTGGTTATTCAATTATGATCTTATAACCTAGTAGCATTAGTGATTGACTCCACAAAAATGATGAAAGTTTAAATATTTACAAGTGCAAAGTTAGATAGTATTTAGGAGTAGAAAGAATGATCTTAGAAAAGCGGTTTGACCGGGATATTGGATTTCACGGTTAAAGTCGTGTGATGGTCCCCTGTCATATCACTATCACTACCATCACAACCTATCCGACTCATCACATGAAAGTTATTTCAATTGCAAACGATAGAACTGAATGCGTATTACCATCCATTTCGAAGATGATCTATGGATCAAAAACTGCCACTAATCAGGAACTTGTTTTTGGTTGCTTTGATGGTCACATGCTCAAACTTTCAGTCTCGTCTCGATGACGAAGGTGGTGTAGTTGGACTAATCTTGTAATTATACGAGAGTTAAAAGGATATGATAGGAGATAATTATGTTAGTTTATCAGTTATCTAACTGAGTTCGGAGTTTTTGTTTGATTATTTTATTGTTTCGATAGTGTTTGAGTTTGTTTAGTATTGATATTTATTTAGTATATATGGGAATTATAGTTTACGATTTATGTACCTTTAATTTTAATTAAAGAGTTTTTCTTGTTAAATATATTGTTTAGTTAAGTGTAAAAAGGCCTGATATCCAAGAAGGTTGGGTTTCCGCACGTGAACTTATTATTATTTTAAGTTACTTAGCGAAACGTACCAAAAATATTACAACTTGATGAGCAATTGATCATAAAATGTGTAACTTTTGAAAACCTGAATGCCCACAAGTATTTCAAATTTTTAAGAATGAATAACAATCGTAAGTGATTCACATGGCTGGATCTTCGACCTTCAATTTATTTTTCAGAGCTTTCACCCACTCCTTTTATAAAAATTCTTTTATTGTTTTATTTAATTTTGGTTGAGGTGGTTGTTAACACCTTTCTTCTTGAAACATTTTGAGTATGGGTGAAAATGAGCTGATTCGTTCGCCAGCTACTAGAGGTCGTATTGATAAAAAAACTCGATACGAGCCGAGTTTTATTGAGATCGAGCCGAGCTCGAGCTTGAGAAAAAGCTTATTTAACTATCGAGCCCGACCCCAAGCTTCACGTATCGAGCTTAATCGAGCCGGTTCGTGAGTCTAAAAGACTTTTTTGTTTATATATTTTTATTTAATTTACTAAATATATATATAAAATATTTATTATATATAAATTTGTGATAAAAAAATTAAATATTATGTCTAATTTTATATATAAAAATTTAATGATAAATGCATATCAAATTAAATATAAAAATATTAAAAAAAATATTTAAGTAAATAAACTAGTCGAGGCCTGAGCCGAACTCGAGCTTGAAAAGTATTTTTCGAGCCAAAATAAAGCTCTAAAAGAGCCGAGTTCGAGCTCTCCTAAGTAATCATGAGTCGAGCTCAAGCCTATATGAGCTCGTGCTCGAGCTCGACTCATTTACACTAGGGATGAGCAAATGTCAGTTCGGTTCGGTTTCTATACACCACCGAAACCGATAACTAAATTCGGTTTCCAAATATCTATTCAGTTATTTCAGTTATCATGTTGGTTTTCGGTTCAGTTTTGGTTATTTTCGGTTAATAACCAACTCAAAACTTGTGTTAGTTATTTAATTTAACTAGGTTTAATCCTTCACGCGCGTTGCGCGAGGATTCCGCCACGAATCAAAATATTAAAATGCAGATGCTAAAAAACGTCGTAGAGGTCGTCAGAATGACGTAAAACCGTAACACATCAGGAAAGGTATAAAATCATGTGTTTGAGTTAAAAAAACAGAAAAAAAAACAAACCAAAATACAAAGAACAAAATCTATCGGCTAACTCTAATAAACCCAATGTTTAAATTCTTCCAACATAATGAATCTAACTTGACGAAGATAATGTGAAAATAAAAGCTAAACCATTGTTAGGATCTTGAAGAAGGAATGAAGCAAGAAACAGAGGTGTTAGTAGAAATGAGTATATCTCATCCCTTGAAACCCTTGATCAATCTCTCTTTTTCCTTGACATCTAGTTTTGCTAAACGAACATGCAATGCAAGCAACAAAACTACAGAAACACAAAACGAAATCAGACAAAAAAATTAAAGATAATTCATGGGTATACTTTGACTCTATCGTATCTACATACAGTTGGGGCTAAACCACAACATATCCATCAATTTCACCTAAGAGCCTATGTGCACAGTAACCTCTTAACACATCAGAAGCCAATAAACTTACAGAAACATGAACACCAAACCCAAAATGCCAAATAATGGTGTCAGGCATTAAAACAATTCATAGGAGCCATGAAAAAGGTTAAACCTTGCTACTTTGATGCTTGTTTTTTACTATTTCCTGTTGACGTATGTCCAGACTCCAGATATAGGTTATCATAAAGCAAATAAACAATTATGCCTCTTAGAGGTTTGATTATGACATCATCATGTAATTTAAGTCTCGTAAATACTAAAATAAAATATAAAGACTACATGATAAAAGTAGCATACGTTGATTTAGGTTAGATGATAAAAGAAATCAAGATTCGATGTCAATTCTTTCCTAGTGATAGAGTACAGACATTTAATTCATAGAGTCCACATCTGAGCCGAAAACTTGCTTCTTGGCCTTCGTGAACGCTGAACTGGCGAATAACCCTTCCGATATGCACAAAATACTATCAGATTCCAATCAAATGAAAAAATGGTCCTTCTCGTGTCTTTGTCGGTGGTGTTGCAGAAGAAACCAGCCTTCTTCTTCGTATCTCTCACTTGTACCCTAAACAAACCCCAGGCAACGACCACAAACAATAGTAAATCGACACCCTAAATCTTGTGAGAGTCGTTCCATTATTGCCAGAAAAAAAGATGCAAATCAAGCGAGCTACAACTTCAAAACTCCCGATAAACATTGAAATTAAGTCACCAGTGAGTTCATTGAGTTGACAATGAAGTTCATCATCATCGTATCCTCTTCTAGGTATGACGACACCACCACCCCCTGCGACTACTGCCACCACCGCATGGCCACCGTCTTCTGCCGCGCTGACTCCGCCAAGCTCTGGCTACTCTGCGACCACCACGTCCACTCCGCCAACACCATCTCCGGCAAACACCTCCGATCGCAGATCTGCGACGGCTGCCGCTCCGCCCCCGTCGCCGTCCGCTGCTCCACCGACAACCTCGTCCTCTGCCGCGAATGCGATTGGGACACCCACGGCGTTTACTCCGCCCCACATGATCGGACTCCGGTTGAGGGTTTCACCGGAACCCCGTCGCAGGTGGATCTCGCGTCCAATTGGGGGTTGGATCTCCCCCATCACCACCGCAATCGCCACCACCATCGCCACCAACAGCTGCCAGAGACGGAGGAGAGGAAAAACGACAAGTTGAATTTGAATGTGAATGTATGGTGATGCTACGATGATGGTGATGCGCTGATGGTGATTAGGGTTAACAGGGGATAGGGAAGGGGAGACAGTGCGACCGTCGCAATGGTGGCGGTGGCGGTGATGCTTAGTGGTTGGTGTAACAAAGATGGGCAGTGGAGATGGATGGCAGTAGTGTGAAGGTGGCTGGAAATACCAAAATTGCCCCTTGATGAATAGTACTATTCATCAAGTCACATCAAAATTGGTTTTTTCATATTATAGAATTTAATTTATAAAGTAAAATAGAGAGCCAGTGAACTTTTGTTTTAATTTTTTTTACCAAATAGGCCAAAAAATCCAATATTGGAGCTTTTATAAACTAATTTGCAATGTCTGTTCATTTTATAAATGAGTTATACTACCTCATAGTATTTACAAAACATCAATGTGGGATGAAGAAGAGGTTGGATTAGACATTGTTTCTAATACATTATATGGTCATTTATGTTGATGTTTTTGCTTATTAAAATCAATTGTAGATTGCAAGATATCTATCTATATCTTTACTAGTTTTCACAGGAGACTAGTCTCTTAAATATAAGCCAACTATTGACCCTTATAAGCTGAAATTTCAAATTTGATATGCAATCCCATTGATAGATTCACGTCAGCAGAAAACGAAAATGTATGTTTTAAACTAAAATGGTTCTAAAATGTGCAGGGAAGTTGAACAAAAAAGTGTAAAGGCATAAGGAAACATGATAATATTTGGTACATAATTACAAAATTTAACAATTACTAAGTTTGGTTTAGTTTTGATTAATTCGGTTATGGAAAACATAGAAACCGAAACCGTTACCGAACCAATCGGTTTCTCGGTTATCGGTTTTTTTGGTATTTTTTTCGGTTATCATTTCGGTGTTCGGTTGCGGTTCGGTTTTTGCTTAACCCTAGTTTACACCCCTAAATTTTTGAGTCTCGCTAACCACCTTTCATTAGTTTTTTTTATTTTCTACTTTAGGTTTTAATTAAGTTTCTGAAACGGTCATAAGTTGCCACTAATGTTCACACTATTATACTTAAGCACTCAACTTTACATTAGAATTATGACCTTTTTTTTATATTACACTTTTTATTACTTTTAAAAAAAGGTTAATTTTAGTTCTTTTTACATTTTACATTTTTTAAATTTTACTATATCCTTATACTTAGATGCTTAAATAGGTCCATAAAATAGATCATGATGAATGTTTTCTAAGTAATCTTTCTGTTAGCTAATGCTATTTTCAATTGTACGGCTAATACCGGTAATTTCATCCTTTAAAGTTGTTAGTTAACATATTATTACGTTCGATTCTCCTAAAAAAAGCGGTACCCCATCGCATAGCAAAAGTTATACACGTTTATAAACTTGTAACAAACCATAGAGTTGTGAATTTAAATTTATCTTACGATCCGTTTAAAGTATATTTAACTATCGACTTTTGTTGCCACTAATAATAAGCATTTCAAACTCCACTTTTCTTATACAAAAGCAACTCAGATCCTAGCAACAACCAAATGTGTCATCAAAACACTTTATCGTATAAAAACTGTCGAAAACAATCCCAATTTCCTACCGCATTATTCAAGTTTTCATACAAACAAGTAATTATTTACATGCATCTAGCACGCACAAAAAGACCACTTCACAAGTATGAGTTGCACTTTCACTTCTATAAATAGTTCAATCTTCAAATTTGCCGGTTAAGTGTTTTGTATTTTTCTTTTATCCGTCTTTGGCAAAGTTATAATTGCTTCAACACGGTCTAACTACTACAAAATCGAATTATGAAAAAACTAGATCTCTAACATGAGAACCACGATGTATAATGAAAAAACTAATAGAATCCGGTTGTTGGTAATGGAACCTTAGGTAACGTTTGGTACGCAGTATAACGGACGGAAATAAACGACTGAGTGTGAATAAATAAATAAATGTTTGATTAGTGAATGTAATGGAATAACAATTATATGTAATGGAACCTTATATGTCCGTCATGACGCACCTCAGGCTCTTTAAGTTTTGACTTGCTTAAAAACAAAGAGTCGTACAATTTCTTAAACCTTTTTTTACTTGATTATTGGGCGACGACATAACCTTTTGTTTCAAGTCATCAAGCTTCTTCCAACGTGGATCTACCGCATTAAGTGGAATACAACTATGCCTGGATTTAAATTATTAGTGAAAAATATGTATCATGTGACAATGGTAAAAAATGTATTTCAAGTATATATTACCTTCTCGGAAGTATATCTCTAAATGACAAGCATATGGCAAGCCCATGGATGTGGATAACTGGTGTCCACATGAACCCCCTGACTTCTGAATCATTTCATTTTCATCAACTTTGATTCTAGAAGACTAATGCAAAAAATAGATACCTTATAATGCAATTTTGAAAACAATTGCAGTCGTTAATCTTTTCTAATCTTCACATGAGATACCTCGAATGTTTTACAAATTTCAATCTTCTGGCCACGCACGAGGTCACAGACATATCCAATAAGTGTGTGCAATGTATTATTGGTCCCTGTAAAGTCACTCTTGAAGTTGATGTGTTGCCCCTCAACCCTATTAATTGTATATTCACCAAAGTTGAGATAGTCGCACTTCCAACAACTAACAAATTTTTCTTTGTATGACACTAACAAGTTATTACAAATATATTTTCACACCTCTGAAGGAAATAACAAATTTTATAAAATGAACAAATAGATTATTAGAGTAAAAATAACTATGAAATTCTTACCATGTTTACCATCTTCATTTAACGTTTCTTCCATCTTCATGAAATTGTAATCATACAATGCCCTGTGGGAGACGAACACAGGATCTTCCACCAGTATGGAAAATCCTTCCATATGTCAGCTTTTAAAAGGATGTTCTACCTTCTCTTGATATTCTCCCTAATGTGCCACCTGCATAGGTTTTTAGTAGCACTCGGGAACACTGTGTCACACATGCTCATCAAGGTCAGGTCCCTGTCTGTGACAATAACACGGGGCTGCACACACCCATCGAGCATATCTCTGATCCACTATGTGAAGTTGTCCTGTCGTTCCCTCGATATAAATGTGTGTGCAATACAAAACGACTTCGACGTCGATGTAACGCCAATAACCTAAACAAACGGACTGTTTTACATGTTGGTCTTGTACGTCGTGTCTATCAACATAACGTGTGGGAATGCGCGTCACATTTTGTATGACGTAGGATGACAAAAGAAAACATCTTTCACAGCCTTAGTTGCTGGATTCTTCTGTGTTTCATACACGAACTCTATAAATTCTAGCAGGTTTTTAAGTTCCTGCATTAGTGTCATGCCTTTTTTCCCCTCATCCTTAAACTTTGATGTCAGATTGTACATGTCCTGAACAACACAGTTGTTGTCAGGAAACTACTCCCTTACGGCTGAATGAATGTGTCGTGGCCGCACATGTTGCCTGTGTAACTTCTCGACAAGATCAATTTCTTCGACGGTCATCTTCCTAAGATATGCGTGGCCTTCCTCGTACACACAGGATTGTCACACCCCAACCACAGCGGATCCCGCAGGGCGTGAACATCATGAAATCACAGTCATTGATCGACCACTACATGATTTAGTAAAACATACGTTGTAATACGTTTAAAAAATATATAATTGTTTTCAGAGTTAAATTGCAAAAGCAAATGAACTAATGTAAATTGTTTTCAAAACTCGACAAATACAGAAATAAATGTTCCAAACAGCATGAATGACCCTAAATGCAAAGTGGCCCAAGCTAGCTTAACTTGATGCAAATGTCAAATACCTGAGAAAACATGCATGAAAATTGTCAACATAAAGTTAGTGAGTTCATAGGTTTTAAAGTAATAGTAAACAGTGTAATGGACCACAATTCTTTCTATGATTTGATTGTCGATCATACAATACTACAATATTATATAAGCACCACAACCGAAGCTAGACTGTAACTTAATAGATTGCCCCTACCCATGCCTACCGTGAGCACGGGGGTGAATAGGCTAATAATGCTCCCGTTTAGACCTCCAGTCAAACGGGACTTTGAGAAATAAACTAACGGTCCGATAACATGGGACTTCATACGGTAAGTAAACAATTTATATAACATGTGAAATCATTGAGAAGTAATGTGTCCAAGAAAATTAGTAATTTGCATTTAATCTCCCCCAAAAGAAAAATAAGTAAAAATGGGTCTATGAAACTCACCTGAAAGCGTGCAAGGTAGCAAATACAAATAACCTGAGATAAAATGAAACCCGATCTACCCGTGTCCTAAAACACATAAGACACCTTAAGATCTACAAGGACTTGATCATCAAGCAAGTTGTTCACCCAACTTATTAGACTCAGTTGAGATGTTTTCGTTTGAGACAAGTATTAATTGTGATGACCCTTTAGTGATGTTTCATATAAATATATTTACACATGAAATATAGACAAGTATATATGGATATAACAAATTTGGCAATACATTCTCAGAACTCGTATAATACCTGTCACATCACGTCTCGATCAATAAATAAATATATGTTTATAAATTTATTTATTTATTTATTTATTTATCTTGAAAAAAATATAACCGTTTTGCATCATAGTTGTGAAAAATAGCCAAATATTCAATACACACACACACTTAAAACTCATCGTGAAAGAGTGAAAATAATACATACTTATATGATTTTATTATAAAATAAAATCGTAATAAAAAGTATATACATATACATATATAATCCCCCTTAGTTTGACTAATTATGCTCGTATATATTTATTTGTGGAGGTAACCATTATCAAGATATTATATATTTATGCAAAATATATATTCTTATGCCCATTTAATTGTCTAATTTAAATTTTACACTTAACTTTAGATGTAAGCTTATATTTACATAAAATATCTAGATTTTTACAAACAATGTAATTTAAAGTCTTAAATTTCATACTTTTATAATTACATCATTTTCATATAAATTCCAAGGCTAACTATTTTATTAACTAAAATACTAAAATAACCCATAATAAAGTCCAATATATAGTCACCAAAAGTTCTACTAACATGTTTAAATATAAAGGTTTTGTGACTTTGAGAAATAAACAACATATACACATGCATACATGTTTATGTTTCCTATACACACACATATATAGATTTTTTAAGAGGTATATATTTATATATCTCATAACTAATAAAATTGCATGCAAAAATGTAAGGCCCCGTTCCCGGGCACCTCACAGTTGGTCGTCATCACCCATAAAACATACATTTAATATAACTTAATAAAAACCATGCAGCGGAAACTTTGAATTTACTTTCAATTTACTATAAATGCTTTTGCAAAGTAATACAACACTCATTACAAAACATCGTTTATTTGCATTACAATACAAAAACATTAACAAAAGAATGACATCCCAAAAGGGCTGAGTAGCCGCCTCGTGCCATCCTCAGCAACACTACCTGCCAACTAGAAACACATAAAAGTCAGCGTTGCTGAGTGAGTTCTAGTTTTATAATAAAACATACTTTTATTTATTTAAAAGTATCTTTTCATACATGCGTTCATACATCATACGTACATAGAGATAATATTCATATTATCTTCATCATTCGTTATTACTTCTTTTTCTTTAACTTCACGTATGGATTCTGTCAGGCTTTACCCACTTCATAGCACTCGGCTATGATTACTGTGGTCGAATGACAAGAATCCCGTTTTATACTTACTTGCACATTGAAAGGTGAATTGTACCAATACCATATGCTACACCCCGATCGTTATTAGCTACCGGGCCGAAGTTAACATATGAACAACAAAACGTATGCCACGGTACTAGAGGTAAGCGGTAGAGGTACCATGACCATGGTCGATCACAGAGAAGGACCAATCGCGTTATTCAATGCTGCAAGACTTAATTCGTTCGTTCATTATGCATGTATTCATCATCATTCTCTTTTCGTTCATTCGTTAATACATGCATTCGTCATCATGTTCCCCTTTCATTATCTTTCACTTTACGTTACATAATACTTCATTCATTCATTCTCGTTATTCGTAAAGTTTCGGAAAGATAAACATACATAATTACAAGGAACATACACACTCATCATACATTCATCATCATACATTCATCATCATTCACATCAGCCCTTCATGGGCGACTGAACCTATCCCAGTCGCATGTCCTCCATGCGACTGGACCGTGCGATTGGGCTGTCATGCGAATGGGCATACAATCGTGCGACTGGACTTTCTTCCGCACGAATAGACACTATACGAATGGGCTATATGCGACTGACTCTTAACCGTATGACTGAACTACCCTGCGATTGGACCTATGCGACCGAAACCCCCAATCGCATAACCTATCGGGCGACTGAGGCTCAATCGGGCGTCTGAGCCTCAATCGTGCGATTGGACATCAACAATTCCCCATTCGGCCGAATGGCCCTTCAGTCGCAAAACCCTAACTGGGCAGCGACTGGAGTTCTTCATAAACTGCAGCCGCGAACTCCGTCCCCAAACTCATCATAAACCCATTTTCAGCCTAATTCGACCCTCCCAAGCATCAGGGATTCATACTAGGACATCATACAAGCATATACAAGTCCTAATTCTTACTATAAACACATTACTCAAGATTTTACCCAAATGGGTCAAACTTTCACTATTTCAAAAATAGGGTTTCTATGTGATTCCAGCCCCAAAATCATTCAAAAACGTGTAAAAGAGGGGTCCGAGAACTCACCTTAACAGGTAGGAGTTGATGAGCTTCGATTTGGCTAGCCTCTCGACAAATCCGGAGCTCGGTCAGCACTTTCCCTCTTTCTTTCTCTTCTCTCGTTCGCTCTCTGCTCTTCCCGACTGAAAATGATAAGTGTTGGGAGGAGTATGAGAGCTGCTCCTCTTTTATACCCATAGCTCAGTCGCGTCTGGTCCAGGGGCGACTGGACCTTCAGTCGCATGAACACCATGCGATTGGACCCCAGTCGCATGTGTTCCATGCGGTTCGTCCTTCATTCGGGCGGTTGAACTTTAATCGTACGGTTGAGCTTCAATTGGCCGAATAGCATGCGGTTGAACCTCCAGTCGCATAAATCCCAGGCGACTGAGGCTCAGTCGCACAGCCTGCCAAAAAGTCAAACTTCCGGGTGTACAAGTCCACCCCCCTTATTTTAGGTTTCGTCCCCGAAACCTGTTATTCTTCGAACAATCGTGGGTAATGCTGCCTCATTTCTTCTTCAGTTTCCCACGTTGACTCGGATCCCTTCCTGTGTCGCCACTGTACACGCACAAGGGGAACCACTTTATTCCTTAATCTCTTCTCTTTGCAATCGATGATCGCCACTGGTGTTCTACATAGTTGAGCCGTTCGTCTACCTCGATGTCCCCAGTGGAACGACCATGTCCTCGTCCGCCAAACATTTCCTCAGATGAGACACGTGGAAAGTCGGGTGAATTCCACTTAACTCATTTAGTAGATCCAACCTATAGGCCACCTCCCCTACTCGAGCAATGATTCGAAAAGGGCCTATATACCGCGGACTCAACTTACCCCGCTTTCGGAATCAGATAATCCCCTTCCAAGGTGAGACCTCCAACATAACCCGGTCTCCCACCCAGAACTCAATCGGCCTGCGTCGTTTGTCGGCATACGATTTCTGTTGGTCTTGGCCGCCTTCATATAAGCCTTAATTCTTTCGAGCTTTTCAGTCGTAGCCTCGACCACTTCGACGCTTCCAATTCCTTCTGACCAATTTCACCCCAACAGACGGGTGTCCTGCATCTCCTACCGTATAGCATTTCGTAGGGTGGCATGCCGATACTGGCATGATAACTGTTGTTGTACGAGAATTCAGCTAATGGTAGGTGGTCATCCCAACTTCCCCCGAAGTCAATAACACATGCTCGGAGCATGTCCTCCAAAGTCTGAATGGTCCTTTCTGACTGACCATCAGTTTGTGGATGATAAGCCGTGCTAATATGTAACCTCGTCCCCATAACATCGTGGAATTTCTTCCAGAATTTAGATGTAAACCGGGTGTCGCGGTCAGACACAATCGACACCGGCACACCATGGCGAGTCACAATCTCTTTGATGAAAAGATCGGCCAACCTTTCGGACGAATATGTCTCGCGCATCGGTAAGAAGTGAGCACTCTTTGTCAATCGATCCACAATCACCCAGATCGTATCATACCCTTTCGGGGTTCGTGGCAGCTTTGTGATAAAATCCATGGTGATGTGTTCCCACTTCCATTCCGGTATGTCAAACGGCTGAATCTTTCCATACGGCTTCTGGTGCTCTGCCTTTACTTGCAAACACGTGAGGCATTTACTCACATACCCCACCACATCACGTTTCATACCCGGCCACCAATAATCTTTCTTCATGTCTTGGTACATCTTGGTGGCACCGGGATGAATGGAGTATCGAGACTTATGAGCTTCATCCATAATCCTCATTCGCAGATCCCCAAGACGAGGAATCCACATACGCCCAAACCGGGTTCTAACACCAGTTGCGTTCTCACCCAACTCCACGACCAGACCTCTCATTCGTTCAGAGTTAAGATGTTCGTCTTTCAAAGCCTCATCTTGGAACTCTTTGACCTGTTTCATCACGTCGGAGGTCATGATTAGCTGGTACGCCCTCACCCGAATTGGCTCGGGCCTCTCCTTTCGGCTAAGGGCATCCGCTACCACGTTGGCTTTGCCCGGATGGTAGTGGATCTCACAATCATAGTCCTTTATAAGCTCCAACCATCCCGTTGCCTCATATTCAGATCTTTTTGCTCGAAGAAGTACTTCAGGCTTTTGTGGTCCGTGAAGATGGTGCACTTCGTCCCGTACAAATAGTGCCGCCAAATCTTCAACGCGAAAACCACAGCTGCTAGCTCCAAGTCGTGAGTAGGGTAATTAACCTCATGAACTTTCAACTGCCAGGATGCATAAGCTATAACCTTTCCCCTCTGCATCAACACGCATCACAATCCCGAATAAGAAGCATCAGAATAAACCACTAGATCTTCGCTTCCCTCGGGTAATGACAGAACCGGAGCTTGGGTCAATCTTGTCTTCAGTTCTTCAAATGCCTTTTCTTGAGCTTGACCCCATATAAACTTTACATCCTTCCGGGTCAGCTTGGTCAGTGGAGAAGCAATTTTGGAAAAGTCTTGGATGAACCTTCGGTAGTAACCCGCCAAACCCAAGAAATACGGATCTCGGATGGCGTCTTTGGAGACTTCCATTGCATCACTGCTTCCACTTTCGCCGGATCAACCATAATTCCATCCGTATTTACCACGTGACCCAAGAACTGAACTTCGCGTAGCCAGAAGGCACATTTGGAGAACTTAGCATACAGTTTCTCCCTTCTCAAAGTTTCTAACACCTCCCGGACGTGACCGGCATGCTCTTCTTCGCTCCTTGAATAAATCAAGATATCATCGATGAACACAATCACTGATTTATCCAACATTGGCCGGCACACCCTGTTCATCAGATCCATAAAAGCAATGGTCAGACCAAAGACATGACGAGGAACTCATAGTGACCGTAGCGCGTACGAAAAGCTGTTTTAGGGATATCCTGCTCCTTCACCTTCAGTTGATGGTAGCCTGATCGAAGATCTATTCGTGAAAACCAGCTAGCACCCTGAAGTTGATCAAACAAGTCGTCGATCCTCGGCAAGGGGTATCTGTTCTTTACCGTCAACTTATTCAGCTCGCGGTAGTCGATGCACATCCTCATACTACCGTCCTTCTTCTTTACAAACAGGACGGAGCACCCCAAGGTGAGATACTCGGTCGGATAAACACCTTATCCAACAGCTCTTGTAACTGCTCCATCAACTCTTTCATCTCTGTCGGGGCCAATCGGTATGGTGCTTTGGCAACAGGTTGGGCGCCTGGTATCAGATCAATCTGGAACTCGATCTCTCTGTTAGGTGGCAATCCCGATAAGTCTTCCGCGAACACGTCTGGGAACTCACACACAACCGGAACATCAGATAGTTGTGGTGCTGGCTTTTCTACATCCTTTACATAACATAAAAAGGCGTTACATCCACGCCTCATACATTTCCCCGCCACTGCCATGGAGATCACTTCGGAATCATGGTAACCCGATCGCCACAAACTGTCACTGGACTACCGTCGGGCGCTGTCAAACTGATCATCTTCTTGCGACACACAATGCTCGCCTCAAAATCCGCCAACCAATCCATTCCGAGCACCAAATCGAAACCACCCAACGTCATCGCAAACGGTCTAACTGGGAATTTGTGACCCTCCAGTTCTACATCGCAACCCTCAATTACCTCGGAAATCCTGGTGGTTTTTCCTATAGCAGTCTCTACATCAAACGGCACATCCACACGCCTACTACTAACGGGTAATTTGGCACAGAAAACAGCAGAAATAAAACTCCTACTGGCACCCGAATCAAATAATACAGAGGCTAGAGTTTGGTTCACCAGAAACGTACCGGACACTACATCGGGGTCCGTCCTAGCCTCTTCCTGCGTCATTGTGAATGCCCTGGCGCTTGCTCTCGAACCTTCACTTCCGTCTTCTTTACCCCTGAAGCCTCAGCCCTCGGCTTCTTACAGTCCCTACTCATATGACCACCTTCCCACAGTTAAAACACTTGCCCATCCGACAATCCTTTGATATATGTCCTGTCTTCCCACACTTAAAGCAGATGTTGGATCCCCATTTGCACTCCCTGAGTGCTCCCTTCCACACTTACCACACTTCCTCACCCCAGCTCCCGTCACGACCACACGGTGATCATCCGCCCTCGCCTTCTTGTTACTCGTCGAAGTATCACCCCGACCAAATCTCTTCCCCTGCCAGTTCTTCGCTCCACTTCCCTTCTTGCTACCCTCAGCTTTTACCAACACGGCCCGTTCATCAATAACCTTCCGCCAAATCCACTGCCGACCTGAAAGTGCTTGGTCGGGCAGAAATCAAGTGCCAACGATTTTCAGCTGGCAGCCCCTGAATATACCGGTTGATCTTTCGAGACACCGGCGTCACCTGCTCTGGCACCAACAGCGCCAATTCGTTAAACTTGGTGGTGTATTGTTGGTGGATCATCGTCCCCGCCTCCAACTGCAGGAACTCTCTCTCAACTCTATCCATTTCCGACGAGGACTGAATTCCTCAATCACCAGCCTTTTTAACTCAGCCCACTTCATCTTCCCTATAGCCCTGCTACCCTCGGCTTGGACTATATTGTTCCACCAGCACAAAGCCGACCCTGTGAAAGAGTAGGTAGCAAACTTCACCTTCTTGTCCTCCCGGCAATCACTAATATCGAGGACAGCTTCCATTTCCATCACCCATTGGTGAGCATCAGTAGTAGTACCAGAACCATCAAAAGTTAGGGGCTTGCACCTCATGAATGCCCCATAGTTACAACCCCGGGCTGTCTCCCGTAACTGCTCTTCTTCCTCTTCCTCTTCATCATCGGATAATACTGTTTCTGCTTCTGTCTGTTGCTGTCTACCTGAGGACCGATTCCTCCCTCGTCTCTCATCTTCGCGTACTGCCTTTATCACTTCAGTCACTACAGACGGTAAGATCGTCTGCATGACCTGATGTACTTCCTCAACCACTGCCTCTTTTAGCGAGGCTCTCAAATTCACGCTTTCGTCTGCCTCCTCCTGATGAGGAGTCTCGTTTTCCTCATGAACTACTTTCTCTGTCCTAAGTCTTCCTCGCGTGTTACGCGGTTCATCACCACGTCCACCGCCACGGGAAGCTTTAGATGATCTACCACCGACCATCTTCTATAACACTGAAAGATTTAAACACCAACACAGTCATTCAAGGAAATAGCTCAGTTTATGTCAAGATAGTAAGTCCCTAATTACAGTGGCCAGTTGTGATTAGCCACTTACTCTACTCTTCGTACCCCGAGCATTACCTGTCCTGACTACATTAGTATCTAAGTCTAACAGAACACACATAAACACATATCATGCGCACGAAATCATGATTAACTTTAATAAAAATACCTGATGGCACGCAACTACTCAGATGGCATTCTCTTCCTTTCTGTCCCATTTTCAGTTTAAGTTTAGGTTTATTTTAAAATTTTACCCATTTCACTTAAACTTTGGCTCTGATACCAACTTGTAAGGCCCCGTTCCCGGGCACCTCACAGTTGGTCGTCATCACCCATAAAACATACATTTAATATAACTTAATAAAAACCATGCAGCGGAAACTTTGAATTTACTTTCAATTTACTATAAATGCTTTTGCAAAGTAATACAACACTCATTACAAAACATCGTTTGTTTGCATTACAATACAAAAACATTAACAAAAGAATGCCATCCCAAAAGGGCTGAGTAGCCGCCTCGTGCCATCCTCAGCAACACTACCTGCCAACTGGAAACACATAAAAGTCAGCGTTGCTGAGTGAGTTCTAGTTTTATAATAAAACATACTTTTATTTATTTAAAAGTATCTTTTCATACATGCGTTCATACATCATACGTACACAGAGATAATATTCATTATTATCTTCATCATTCGTTATTACTTCGTTTTCTTTAACTTCACGTATGGATTCTGTCAGGCTTTACCCACTTCATAGCACTCGGCTATGATTACTGTGGTCGAATGACAAGAATCCCGTTTCATACTTACTTGCACATTGAAAGGTGAATTGTACCAATACCATATGCTACACCCCGATCGTTATTAGCTACCGGGCCGAAGTCAACATATGAACAACAAAACGTATGCCACGGTACTAGAGGTAAGCGGTAGAGGTACCATGACCATGGTCGATCATAGAGAAGGACCAATCGCGTTATTCAATGCTGCAAGACTTAATTCGTTCTTCATTATGCATGTATTCATCATCATTCTTCTTTTCGTTCATTCGTTAATACATGCATTCGTCATCATGTTCCCCTTTCATTATCTTTCACTTTACGTTACATAATACTTCATTCATTCATTCTCGTTATTCGTAAAGTTTCGGAAAGATAAACATACACAATTACAAGGAACATACACACTCATCATATATTCATCATCATACATTCATCATCATACATTCATCATCATTCACATCAGCCCTTCATGGGCGACTGAACCTATCCCAGTCGCATGTCCTCCATGCGACTGGACCGTGCGATTGGGCTGTCATGCGAATGGGCATACAATCGTGCGACTGGACTTTCTTCCGCACAAATAGACACTATACGAATGGGCTATATGCGACTGACTCTTAACCGTACGACTGAACTACCCTGCGATTGGACCTATGCGACCGAAACCCCCAATCGCATAACCTATCGGGCGACTGAGGCTCAATCGGGCGTCTGAGCCTCAATCGTGCGATTGGACATCAACAATTCCCCATTCGGCCGAATGGCCCTTCAGTCGCATAACCCTAACTGGGCAGCGACTGGAGTTCTTCATAAACTGCAGCCGCGAACTCCCGTCCCCAAACTCATCATAAACCATTTTCAGCCCAATTCGACCCTCCCAAGCCTCAGGGATTCATACTAGGACATCATACAAGCATATACAAGTCCTAATTCTTACTATAAACACATTACTCAAGATTTTACCCAAATGGGTCAAACTTTCACTATTTCAAAAATAGGGTTTCTATGTGATTCCAGCCCCAAAATCATTCAAAAACGTGTAAAAGAGGGGTCCTAGAACTCACCTTAACAGGTAGGAGTTGATGAGCTTCGATTTGGCTAGCCTCTCGACAAATCCGGAGCTCGGTCAGCACTTTCCCTCTTTCTTTCTCTTCTCTCGTTCGCTCTCTGCTCTTCCCGACTGAAAATGATAAGTGTTGGGAGGAGTATGAGAGCTGCTCCTCTTTTATACCCACAGCTCAGTCGCGTCTGGTCCAGGGGCGACTGGACCTTCAGTCGCATGAACACCATGCGATTGGACCCCAGTCGCATGTGTTCCATGCGGTTCGTCCTTCATTCGGGCGGTTGAACTTCAATCGTACGGTTGAGCTTCAATCGGCCGAATAGCATGCGGTTGAACCTCCAGTCGCATAAATCCCAGGCGACTGAGGCTCAGTCGCACAGCCTGCCAAAAATTCAAACTTTCGGGTGTTACAAGTCCACCCCCCTTATTTTAGGTTTCGTCCCCGAAACCTGTTATTCTTCGAACAATCGTGGGTAATGCTGCCTCATTTCTTCTTCAGTTTCCCACGTTGACTCGGATCCCTTCCTGTGTCGCCACTGTACACGCACAAGGGGAACCACTTTATTCCTTAATCTCTTCTCTTTGCGATCGATGATCGCCACTGGTTGTTCTACATAGTTGAGCCGTTCGTCTACCTCGATGTCCCCCAGTGGAACGACCATGTCCTCGTCCGCCAAACATTTCCTCAGATGAGACACGTGGAAAGTCGGGTGAATTCCACTTAACTCATTTGGTAGATCCAACCTATAGGCCACCTCCCCTACTCGAGCAATGATTCGAAAAGGGCCTATATACCGCGGACTCAACTTACCCCGCTTTCGGAATCGGATAATCCCCTTCCAAGGTGAGACCTTCAACATAACCCGGTCTCCCACCCGGAACTCAGTCGGCATGCGTCGTTTGTCGGCATACGATTTCTGTTGGTCTTTGGCCGCCTTCATATAAGCCTTAATTCTTTCGAGCTTTTCAGTCGTAGCCTCGACCACTTCTGACCAAGCTTTTCTAGTATTGCAATATTTCTAAATAACGTTTGTATGTACCGGTTGTATCACGTATAGAAATGGTAATTACACCGAATCACTGATGCATGAAATGTTATGCATAAAATTTTGCAATCATGAAATGAACTTAAATAGATATAACTCGATTGAAAATCATGTGAAATATGCATACGTATGACTAAGTCGGGTCGGGTATTGACCTGAAATTACTGGTTGTCATAAGGATCATGGTTGTGCGTATCGTTTCTAACCTCCAACATCCAACTATAATTCTTTCCTATGTACTTCCCTTGGAGTTTAAAGGTTTATGCTCCCAATACGTCTGTTGTCACACTCCGACCGATGGCGGAATCATCGAGGCGGACGAATGTGAATCGATTGTTCATAGCACAAGGTAATAAATGCGTTGAAATAATATTTAATAGCCATTTATTTATTGAATAATGCCAGTCAAGTCACATATTACAACGAAATTAAAATAAAAAAACATGAAATATAATATTGTCTTCTTTATTTTTGACTAGGTCCCATCCTATATGAGCAGAGAGAATTCCACTAAATAGCATTTCTTGAAATCATGCGAAAAAGTAATAAGTCAGCTAACACATTAGCCGGTGAGTAATCATAGGTTTATATACACATACATAGGTTGATTAAATATCTAAAAAAAACAATTCAATTCACATGACAATGTCAGACTAAAGTGCAACAGTGAATCATAGCAGAAAACCCAACACAATCAACCCTAATGACTGAATTAACTCGGTCCTCAGACGAAGTCTTATAAAATGAATGATTTTCGGTTTCAATCACCACGCGTCTAAACAAATGGGGTGGGTTTGTCAAACCAATAGATCTATCATTGTTACCGTGGTTGTGTGAATTAATGATCATGTTATCAAGTTTGTCTAATTATGAACACGTAATTGCAAATAATAACATATCATGTATTGAATTGAATTTAGAATAAAATAGAATAAAAATTGAATAAGTATGATTGAATATTGAATCACATGATTTCCCCAATAATAAAACATGAAAATAGGCAATGAATACTCACATGATAATAATTAGCGTTTTGGAATTAATAGAATGCTAGACGTGGTACCCAAGGAAACTCCTCGGTGTTCAACCTAAAATTTGGTATCTTATGATTAGAATAATAATGTGCAAAGATCTAAATATGGATTAGGGTCCCAATTGGGATTTGAGGGTTTTTAATAATAAGTTACAAAAATATTAAAAATAGTGTAGGTTGAATATAATAGTAGGTCGTTATGAATTTGAATATTACTTAAGTATTTAATTTTTTTTGTCTTGAGTGGGATATACTGGGTTTGTTTGTTTGTTTGTTTGTTTAAGTATTTAATTTTTAATAATTGATTAAGTAATAATTGGGCAGTAACGTGTAAAAGAAATAATCGTTTTAAATAATTAAGTAAAAAATGTCTTGTCCAAATAATCAATTGAATAATTTATTATTTAGATGATTTATGAAAATATTGGTATGAAACGATTTGAAACAATTTAGGTTTGGCTTGAAATAATTTTGTAAAATATAAAACTTATAAATAAGTTTTATTAGACATTTAATCTCTTAAAATTTAATAAGAAAATGGGATTATAAATTTTACAATTTTCTGATATTAATATAGAATTTCTAGAAAAATGTTACTTAACAAAATAGTTTTATATTAATATTATAATTTAATAATAATTCCTAAAATAATAAAAAGAGCATTTTAAAAATTATATGTGGGTGCCCAGGTTCGAACCTGGGTCGCCCCTGTGTATGCAATGTGTGTTTCCATTGGGCCAAAGCCCTGAATCTGTTTCAATTTGGTTTTTAATTAAGAAGAACATTAGTTTAACAAATCCCCCCAATTCCATAGAACCCTAGATCCAAATCGTTCCAAATTGATCTTGAAAACTTGATCAATAACCAAATTAAACTTAGGGCTTTTGATTAGCATCCAAAACCGAGTGTAATCATGTATTCAATTACCTGAATTGCGATGGAATTAATGGAGAAAAGGAAGAACTAGGTCGCGACTGGTTGGATCTTTGTCGGGGCGTTTTTGTTGATAATAATCCAATTAAATTGATGTAAAGCTTCCTTGATTGACGATGATGAGAAGCCCTAAACTAATTTCTGTAGAAGTTTCCTCGAATGCGAAGTTCGATCGGTTGCGGGTCGCGAGAGAACAAGGGAGTTCGAGAGTGATGATTGGGTTTGTTTTGTTTGTAATTGGAGTTGCAGAAGGTTCAAAGGGAACGATTTGAAGGTGTTACTATGGGTTTATAGCACCGATTGTGACTGTTTCAAATCAAACGAGTTTAAGGTTGATTCGGGGGTTTCGGGTCATGATTCGATTATAATTACATAGTGTTATTAGCAGTTATTGGTATGTTTGAATTCGCAATGCTCACAGAATCGTTTTCAATTGATTAATTTGATTGTTTGTGTTGATGATCGAGTTGAAACCGTTTGAGATTTGAATGTGGGTTTCGGTTTTAGTTTGAACACGTTAAACATTCGATTAAATCTAATTAATATTGGCTATGAGTTCGAAACCGTCTCTCCAACGTGTAGAACCGGTTTAATCGCATCGATCGAGTGGAAATCGAGGTTTCGGGGGTGCCGGAGGGTGACCGGACGGTGGTCGGCCGACGAGGGGGAAGTGGCGGGAGGTTGGGTTGTGTTTTAAAGAATTTACAGTTTGGACCCCTGTAATTTGAATACTTATCATTTTATGTAAAAAAAAACTTATAATTCAAGTTTTATTTTTTGACACTTTCCACCCTTAACTTATATAATAAATCCATTTTATTTTGCAAAATCTTTATAAATTTTCAATAAACTTTTAATTTCAGTTATTTACTATAAAATGATATATAAAGCTTTCAACTCAATAATAAATGTTTATAAATCACGACCTTAATATAAATTATTCAATGATTTAAATAAATGAAAATAGTTGGATAATTTATTTATAATATCGGTTAAACTACCATGTTACATTTAATTCATCCAAATAAATATTCTAAAAGAAAATGGATCTGGGTTTGAGGATTGGGAATGGGTCGGATGTTACAGTCTCCCCTACTTTAAGAAATTTCGTCCCGAAATTTGATCACGAGGAGGTAGAGACAAAAAGGTGAGGATACTTGGTTTTCATTTGGTCTTCACGCTCCCAAGTGAACTCTGGGCCACGTTTAGACTCCCAACGAACTTTGACGATAGGTATTCGGCTACGCTTGAGTTGTTTGACTTCACGGTCCATGATCTCCACAGGCCTTTCGATGAAGTGCATGGATTCATCGATTTGTACTTCATCGAGTGGAATGTGGAGGTTCTCATCAGCAAGGCATTTCTTGAGGTTAGAAACATTAAATGTTGGGTGAATGTTGCTAAGTTCTTGAGGCAGTTCAAGCTTGTAAGCTACTTTCCCAATACGCTCAAGCACTTTGAATGGACCCACATAACGAGGTGCTAGCTTCCCTTTTTTTCCAAAACGGATTACTCCTTTCCAAGGTGATACCTTAGAAGTACGAGATCCCCGACGTTGTATTCCATGGGTTTCCGTCCCTTATCGGTATAATGTTTTGACGATTTCTAGCAGCAAGCAAGTTATCGCGAGTCTTATGAATCTTATCGGTTGATTCTTGAATTAGTTCAGGACCGGTGATTTGTGCGTCGCCTATCTCAGACCAACATATGGGAGATCGACCCTTGCGATCGTACAAAGCTTCAAATAGTGCCATTTGAATACTTGTATGATAGTTGTTGTTGTATGAAAATTCGATTAACGGTAGGTGAGAATCCCAAGAGCCACTAAAGTCAATGACACACGCTCGAAGCATATCCTCAAGAGTCTGTATTGTTCTTTCAGTTTGCCTGTCGGTTTAAGGGTGATAAGCTGTGCTGAGATTGAGTCGGGTTCCCAAGGATGTTTGAAGACTTTGCCAGAAATGGGAGATGAATCGACCATCACGATCGGAGATGATATTCAGTGGCACACCATGACGGCTGACTATTTCATTGATATAGATACGAGCTAATTTCTCAACCCGATAATCTTCACGAATCGGTATGAAGTGTGCCGATTTAGTCAATCGATCTACAATGACCCAAATGCTATCATAACCGCTAGAGGTTCGAGGAAATTTGGTAATGAAGTCCATGGATATGTCTTCCTACTTCCACACGGGAATATCAGGTTGAACAAGTAATCCAGAAGGACGTTGATGTTTGGCTTTAACTTTTGAGCAGGTGAGGCATTTGGACACATACAAAGCTATATCCTTTTTCATGTCGGGCCACCAATACTGATTACGAAGGTTCATAAACATCTTATCCGCACCGGGATGGATAGAATAACGAGTTTTGTGAGCCTCGCTCATGATGAGAATTCGAAGGTCATCGCGTTTGGGAATCCAAAGACGATCCAGAAAATACAATAAACCATCGGGTTTTGTTTCCAATTGAAGTTTAGCGCCGCATGACATTTCATCATACATGTTACCCTCAGTGACTGACTCGTGTTGGGCTTCAAGAATACGGGTTTTAAGTTCGGATTGAATGGTAACACTTTGGAGTATGACATAATCCTTACGACTCAATGCATCGGCTACGACATTCGCTTTTCCAGGGTGGTAGCGAATTTCACAGTCGTAGCCATTAAGTAATTCAACCCATCGCCGTTGTCTCATGTTTAATTCTTTTTGATTGAAAATGTGCTGAAGACTCTTATGATCAGTGAATACAACACACTTGGTGCCATAAAGATAGTGTCTCCAGATTTTGAGTGCAAAAACCACAGCACCCAATTCGAGATCATGGGTCGTGTAATTTTTCTCATGAATTTTGAGCTGTCTTGAGGCATAGGCTATGACTTTTCCTCGTTGCATAAGGACACAACCAAGACCTTGCTTGGAAGAATCACAGTAGATAACAAAATCATCATTTCCATCAGGGAGGGTCAAGATTGGAGCATTACATAACTTTTGCTTAAGTGTTTGAAATGCTTTTTCTTGATCTGGTCCCCACTGGAAAGACTTATCCTTGTGGGTCAAGGCAGTAAGAGGCACAGCGATCTTTGAGAAATTTGGAATGAAACGCCGATAGTAGCCGGCCAAGCCAAGAAATGAACGATCTCAGTGGGAGTTTTAGGTTCTACCCAATTCTTTACCGCCTCAATCTTTGCAGGATCCACATGAATTCCTTTATCATTTACGATGTGACCAAGGAATTGTACCTCTTTTAGCCAAAATTCCCACTTGGAAAACTTAGCATATAGTTTCTCCTCCTTCAAAAGCTCAAGAATCAAACGAAGATGATGTTCATGCTCGGATCTTGATTTTGAATAAATCAGAATATCGTCGATGAAAACGATCATGAACTTGTCCAAATATGGCTTACACACGCGGTTTATTAGATCCATGAACACAGCTGGTGCGTTGGTCAAACCAAATGGCATCACTAGGAACTCATAATGACCATATCTCGTACGAAAGGCTATTTTAGGAACGTCATCATCGTGTACTCGGAGTTGGTGATAACCGGAACGAAGATCGATTTTGGAGAAATAAGAAGCTCCTTGAAGTTGGTCAAACAAGTCATCGATTCTTGGTGGAGGGTACTGGTTCTTAACAGTAAGCTTGTTGAGCTCCTGATAATCGATACACATACGGAATGAGCCATCTTTCTTCTTCACAAACAATACCAGGGCTCCCCAAGGTGAGGAACTTGGTTGAATGAAACCTTTATCAGAAAGTTCTTGAAGTTGACTAGCAAGTTCTTGCATCTCAGAGGGTGCAAGACGATATGGAGATTTTGCTACAGGTGTTGCACCAGGCACAAGATCGATACGAAACTTGACTTGACGAACAGGAGGGAGACCAGTTAAGACATCAGGAAACACTTCCGGAAAATCAAGAATGATCGGAATATCCTCGATTTCTTTGACTTCCCATTTTTTTCACGACATGCGCTAAGAAAGCCACATAGTGCTTGCGAAGGTACTTTTGAGCTTTGGTACATGACATAAGTCGAAGGCCTTTGGAAGGTTTTTTCTCCATAGATATTTAACACCTTTTCGGGTGCAAGAAGGATTCGGATGATTTTCTCGAAACAAACAACTTCAGCATGGTTCTTAGATAACCAATCCATGCCTATAATGACATCGAAATTTCCAAGTTGCATAGGTGTGAGATCGATAGGAAAATCATGCTCGCTAAGACTAAGGATACAGTTTGGAATAATTGAATCGATTGTGATAGGTTTCCCGTCGGCTATTTCTACCATAAATGGTTTTCTCAATTTAGTTCGTGCACTAGCAAGTAAAGGCTCAAATTCTAAGGACACAAAACTTTTGTCGGCGCCGGTATCAAATGAGACCGAAGCATAATGATTATTGATTAAAAACATACCGTTCACCACATCATTATTGGTTTGAGCTTGGTGAGCGTTGATGTTAAAAGTGCGTCCTTGAGCCGTAGGCACCGTGCTGACAAGTTGAGGGCATCGATTGTGAAAATGGTTCGTATCACCACATTGATAGCATGCGCGACCCTGAGTAATTGCAGGAGGATGTTGGAGGACAGACGCAGTAGTCGGAGTCTTAGCTGCGCTCTTGCACACGTTGAAAGTATGGCCGAAACGACCACAGTTGGTGCAGCGGCGACATTGTGCATTGGCAGGGTGATGGTACTTGCAAATATTGCACTGCGGGAAAGTTCCAGTGTAAGGTTTCTTCACCGGAACTTGATTGTTGGAGACTGGTTGGTAGTTTGGTGCGACTTGATTAACCGGAACAGTAGGGGTAACCACAGCAAAGTTTTGGGACTTAGCCTTCCTTTTCTTGTTTTGAAAGGATTTGGGTTTTTCCTCCTTAAGTGGTTCAACTGAGGGTTTCTCGGGCACCTTCTTAGCACCCTTCCTAGTCAAAGTTCCAGCCTTGACATGATTGTCAGTTAGCTGAGCAGCTAACCGGATGGTATCTTCCAAGGTTGCAGGATTCCTACCCCACACCGTGTCTTGAATTTGCATGGGTAGACCACCGATGTATTTCTCGATAGCTCGAGATAAAGGAGTAACCAGGTGAGGAACAAGCAGACTCAATTCATGAAATCGGTTGGTATAGGCTAAATTTTCCCCACTTTCCTGAGTTAAGTCCTAGAACTCAGCTTCCAATTTCTTAATTTCATTTCTTGGACAGAATTCCCGAGTCATGAGCTCCTTAACTTCATCCCACGTCAATGCTAATGCGGCATCAGTTCCACGGGTTCGTTTCTCCCCGTTCCACCAAGTGAGTGCTCTCTTTTGAAGAACACTTGTAGCATAGCGAACCTTGAGATTCTCGGGACAC
Source organism: Flaveria linearis (assembly GCA_024085815.1). Classification (NCBI taxonomy): domain Eukaryota; kingdom Viridiplantae; phylum Streptophyta; class Magnoliopsida; order Asterales; family Asteraceae; genus Flaveria; species Flaveria linearis. Next base: position 21,708,665 of record CM044014.1, on the reverse strand, counting down.
TCACTATTGATGAAAGTGTTCTCGATACTCTCAAACCACTGTAAAAGACCAGTGGCTCCTTCGGTCCCGCTAAACTTAGTGGGATTGCAAGAACTGAAGTGCTTGTAAGTACAAGCTCGTGGAGGATTTGGTGCAGCTTGATTTTGAACAACGTTGTTGCCTTGGTTCAAATGGGTAAGCAGTGTTGGGATGACCGCAACAACTTCACGTGCCACTATAGCAGCAATCTTGCGGCCAGAGTTTCTAGATCGGGAGCGGTTTTGACGAGAAGACATGCAATATAATATGGAAAACCTTTATGAGAAACGGGTAATGGGTTTTTAAAACTTTTCAAAATGTTAAAATCGTTGATGAGATTGTTTAAAATAACAATGAGAGGTTATGAGTGTAAACGTTCGGCTCGCAAACCAAAGCAAATACGTTGACTTATCAAAGTATTTGTGTCCACCACAACCTTAACGAAGACATGCGTACCTATAAGCGAATACTCATCTCGAGGGTTCCAAGGTAAGGTAAATGGATCCATCAGTTGATTTAGATTTATATGAATACTTTGCCTAGACAGAACACCTTAAGATACAGGTATTCCACTCTTCCAGCATTGCATGTCTCCAGTCATGTGACACAGACTTTGACGAGATTTAAAAACCAAATCAAAATTTGAAAATTTGAAAACAATTTGATTTAGGCTCACAATGCCTTAGAACATGATTTGGGAATTTGTATGTGCAAAGGTAAGAATCAAGATATAAGGAAATGTCATAATCACATAATCATAATAAACATACAAGACACATTAAAAGTCCTACCTAAGCATATAAAATACATGAGAGGACTCATGTGTAAAGGTACTTAGTTATAGTCTAGGTCATTCCATTTCTAATAACCTTGTAAAACCGTGAATTCTCCCAAGATACAATCAAACCACGACCTCAATCACGTGAATGCGGAATGTAAACATGATTGGATATAAAGAAGAATCGAATTGATCTCAAAATGATACTGGATTGAACAACAGCAACCTATGAAAGGTCTTGTGCGATTTCGCACAGTACAGAGATAATAATGAACAAGCTTAATCACAAAACGAAAACGAAACTATTTATACTAAAACAGCAGTTCTCGCGCGACTGGCTTTTCGCACAGCTTCCTTTCGCGTGGGACATGAATGTCGCGTGTAGTCCTTTGTCGCGTGGTCTGCTTCTCGCGTGACATCTGCTTTTCGCGTGGATCAGGTTTTCGCACAAGTTGTTTTGCCAAGCCTTGATTAGTCTTCTACAATCTCCCCCTAGGCTCGGTGAAACATAATCAATCAAAATCAACATTTGCCTTCTTGTACGAGCCTGCATATGCATACCATTTATTCCTAAGGATCCGGTCAATCATCCACACATACTGGCAAGATAGAAAATAAACGGACTCATCAGCTGAAATGGGGCAGTGTAAAAGCTTGAGTAAGTCGTCTTTGCCAAACTTCATCAAGTCTGCTGGATCAATGATTCGAAATGACCTGTCAGTACATCTGATCACAGCGTGACCGGAATCCTTCTCACATCTCCATGAGAGTAATTGCTTTAAAGTGTTGGGAGGAACTGGAGCATGCACGGGGACTTTCTTGATAAATTTAGGATGTTGATAGACTCGTATTTTCATTGGAGCTTTCGACTTTTCATCTATTCTTGTTGAGTCATCAATCACCTTTGATTTGGCAGTCTTAAAATCCTTGAAGTTTATGCGCATCTCCCTTCTTATCATAGATCTTATCAATTCAGCTTCACTATGATTACTTTCGTTGAAAAACGGAGCTTTTCCCATAGTGTAAAGATCTGCAGCACGTAAAGTATGAAAATCTTGTGTGCTCTTCAAATAATCTATTTCTCTATTCCTTCTTTTTATCACATATAGTCTTTTCTCTCCATCATATCCCCAACTGATCACATGAGACATTTCACCGTACTTCTGCTTAGGCTTAGAAATGAATAGAAAATGAGCTTCAGTAGGTGGTGGTGGTGCTTTGAACATTAATCCTCCTCTAGTGAATAAAGCAATCTAACCAGTAGAATCTTTCTTTGTAGAAACAGCAGGAGTTTCACCACTCACAGTCTCAGTAGGGATTTCTCCTTCTTCAAGATTAATGTCTTTAGATAACTCTTGAAGATTGTTCCCAAATATGTCAGCATATTCATTCTGTTCCTCCAAATCCTCAAACACATCAAATTCTTCTTTGACAGCACCAGATGAAGATTGTTGAAAAGAATATAATTCTTTTTCATACAAACTCTCAGTATCAGTGTCAATAGGATCATATCCTTCCAGATTACTACCACTTGGTCGATCGACATTATCAGTGGTAGTTTCACCAGTTGGACTCGATGATAATCCAGTAGCATCACCTCCATCATCATCATTGCCTCCATCATTATTACCATCATCATTTCTACCATCATCTCCGCCATCATCATCATCATTTTCATCATCATCCTCATCATCATCATCCTCATTATCATCTGAATCAGCATAATCAATCAACTCTTCATCCTCCTCTTCATTAATAATAGGCAAAGTAATCATATGCTCAGGCTTAACGAAAGCTGTAGATGTGAAAGCTTCAGTGATAGGTACTTCAGATAAATTGGAACATCTTCAGTCGCACTAACACTTGGCTGTTCAGTAGAAGTTTGAGCTTCGTTGACCACTTCTTTTTCTGGAACATTCTTAGCAGGGGGTGGGCTTGGAGATCGCCTACTAGACTCACCAATCACAGTAGTAGACCTTATGACTGGTGGTTGATGAAAATAGGTCTGAGATATAAATCCTCTGAGCTCATTCAGTTGTCTCTCCAACCCTGAAGTATAATCAAACATGTTCTTCGTCTGTTGTTCAAGAGAAGCTATCCTTGTATCTTTAATTGCTGAATCAAGATGAATCATGTTAATCAGACTTGACTTTTCTTCAATTTCCTTTTTAAGTTCAGCAATCATCTTTACATTTTCAAAACTTTCTTTTTCCAAGTTCTTAACTCTTTCTTCTAGAGTTATAGAATAAGGAGTGCTAGATGATTCCTCTCTCCTTTGAAACTCTGGAGGAGTATTCAAAAATGAATCAACATCAAACTCTAAGTTTTCTTGCCTTGGAGGTGTACAAAATCCAGACTCAGAAATATTGGCTGCTCCAGAAACAGGAACTGTTTCTGTCTCGGGAGCAGAAGAAGTCACATTAGCAGTCTGATCTTGCTCAGTCTCAGTGACAATCACATGTGTTCGTGGTCTCCTGGGAACAATACCTCGACCTCTTTTTCTTGCTGGAAAATCTCTTCTTTTTGCCATACGTTTCCTCCTTGATGAAGTACTAGGAGACTCCTTCGGAACATAATCAGTATCCCTGTCTTCATCATTAGGTCTTAAAGATGTTGGAGTAGATGATGTTTGATCAGTTTGGATTACATATGGAACATTCCCAATTTGATCACTAGCCGTCTTTGAACTGGAAGCTGAATGAACAATTTCTTCCGTTCTTCCTTCATTCACAGGCTCACCTTCAAATAATTTTTCAATCTCCTCATCTAAGTTATCTCTAGTACCAGAAGTAGAAGTACCAGTCTGAGCTTCATTAGTATGATCACCTTCTCCAAACTCACCAACATCTTCTTCAATCTCAGAAAATTTTCCAATCTTAGCAAACCTTTCACCAGAGCATTTGTTTCCTCTGGCTCCAGTGAGATGTGTGAAAATCTCCTTCTTTACAGTCTGTACAACATACTTAGGAGATCTCTGAGTGGCAAGCTCAGGATATGCATCATTTATCACCAGCTGGATAAATCTTGGGTACATGATGAACTTCCTTCCAGGATTGGTTGTGGCGTTCTTTACCATCTCCTGGAAGATAACTCCAGATATACTGAACGATAGATCATCAACCAGAGAAACAAATAAGGAACCAAAAATTGCACTCAAGCTATCCATCCCAGCTTTGAGATTGCTCAGACAATGAATCACCACATGAAATAAGTACTTCCAGTACGGTGGTAGCCATTTCTTCTCTAAACTTGGATATCTATACTCATATCCCATACGAGCAGACAATCAATCACTGTATCATCATCAAGACGAGTTGGTGCTCCTTCTTGATCATCAAATAAAAGAACTCGGTTCAGGATGGACTGAGAAACTGTCACTCGTTTGTCTTTGACATTAGCAGTAATAATCTGGTTTCCCGCTTGGTCTTTTCCAGAGCAGCAGTGCTCCAGAAGGAATCTATTAGCTCAGAATAAATGGCGGGGTCAGCAGATATACCATAGACAATACGGGAATTCTTCAATCCTTCGATCATAGATGAAAACAGTTCCTTCCCTTCCGGAACCTCGTCTAAGTAAGCAACACAATTATGATTTTATTAAAAATCATTTGTGCCATCTGCATTGTAAAACAAACTCAAGATTAGAACACTTTGAATATAACTTAATTATGCATTTAGAATTTCAATATTTAGAACATTTCAATAATTATGCACTTTGAATAATTTTATTACTTAGATACAATTTATCATTTCAAAGCTTAGTCAAATGTGAATATATGTTCAACACTTAAAATTTAGCAACCAAAAGAGTTATTATTTGAAAACAAGTTGCAAGTGATAAATCCATTTGAGACAACACCATCAACACTTAGAAAAAATTTCAAAACTTTCTGTTATGCGAAATCTCAAGTCAAGCGAAAGTGAACTTAGTGCGACAAACTAATCTCGTGCGAAAATGAGTTTCATGCGAAACATATTTTTAAGCGAAATCAAAGCTCACGCGAGAACTGTGTTCACGCGAAAACCCTGTGTCGCGTCTGTTCAAGTTCGTGTGCGATTCGCACAACTCAAAGTTCAAATTAACACTTCAAAACTCGATTTTAATCCAAGAAACTCAGTCCATTAATGTCGCCAAAGTCTATTTTGTAGATTTCATCTTTCAATTTTAACATTTATGTTTATTCTTTGATTTTATTTCAAATTTGTTAAGTTCTCCTTAGCATTTCTTCGCTACAGTAACCATATCAAACATATTTTACCTTTAAATCACTAAACGAATGTAATAAACACGTAAAAAGAATCAGAATCACAAACGAGAACGAACTGATTTGTGTTTTGATGTAAGCGAAATGAGGTTTCGGATGGTATGCGAAAGGGTTTTTCGGATGGCTTGAGCGAAAAGTGATGTTGTCTAGGACACTGTGACATTTATACCCCAGACAAATCACGCGACAAGCCTTTTCGCAAGACTTACTCTTTCGCGTGACTTTCTTTCGCGCGAGTTGAGGAATTTTTCAAAATTTTTTAAATTTTTTCAACTTTTAAACTCTTTCTTATTTTTACAAAACTTCAATCCGTTTTATTCTCAATTAATTTGTCAACATAAAATGTTATTTACCAAGTGACCAATTAATTTAATGAATCTTCAATTTTCAAAATTTATCTTTGTTATTTATTTGTCTTAAAAATTATACAATACAAAAGTGAAATGAAAAACACTTACATACAAAATAACAAAAGAATGAAAACAATTAAAGAATCAAGATCGGATTTGTTTGTTTTGTAATAATTTTCATAATGAGATCATATAGTTCTTTGTCAAGTTAAGACTCTGTCCGGCTTTATTTAAAATAACTGGTTAAGTTGATTGTCAATATATTTTGTCCCTTTTAAACTTATACTTCAGGTTTTACTCAGAAACATAATGAGTGATATATATCATGTTTTGTGTTATTTTAATATAAGTCAGTGGATCCCACAATCAGACTTCTGTAAAGTAATTATTATCCTTCAAGACACTATCGAGATTTCAAGTCACCCAATTTGACTTAAACCATGCATTGTTGATCGGTGATATCATTTATTGAATTCCTAAATATAACTATTTGAGCATAACTAGCCTGAGAAATATTTCTTAACTCGGAATATTAACAAGTTTAAGGACTTACTGACAGCCATCCGGACTTACGTCTGCCCTCTCAAGATGTTAGGACTAACAAGCCATCCGGACTTACATGCCCCATCTTTTGATTTTGCCTTCCAAGGTTAAAAATATTCTCAAAATAGAAAATATATACCATATAGTATGTATGTCTTTTAGACATATCTTTTGATTTGTTGTGCCTCTTGGCATCTTATATCCTATATGGCCTGTTTTGGCATCTTTTTGCTCAATTATTTTCTTTTTGTGTTTTTCTCCTTTTGTTCTTTTTGTATTTTATCTTTTATATGTATATGTAGTTATGATAATCACTGAATCAATCATATACAGGCTTGAGTATGACAAGATTATATCTCTCAGTCTGTGTTAGAACATTTTTGGCACATAATCCTTATATGTTCCCCACTAAATCATATTTCTTTAATTTAAGTGTAATCACTCAATTATGATCTTTTCATTTCTGAAAGCAAAGCCTATCGACACATCAAACATAATCCAAGTCTATTCGTATTTAAGCCTTTGAAAGTACTTAGACTCAATCGTTTAGAACTTTGTAATATCATTTCTCATTTCAGTATGAAAATTTCTTCTTCTCTTGTGTTTTTTTTATTTTTTTAATCCTTTGATCTTGACTCCCCCTAAGACCAAAAATATTTTTCAGAACTTGTTTTCTAATTTTCTCCCCCTAAAATTGTGATTGTCCTTTTAAGAAAAGGAAACAATTGCAAGTTTATCCTTTATTAAAAATGAAAAATCTTTTTGTGAAGATTCATTAAACCAATTTATCCAAAGTTAATCATTCCCAATGATTGCACAGGAAATCAAATCGAGAATGATCAAATGCCTTGGTAAATAAATCAGCAATATTTTCAGTTAACGGCACTTGTTTTAAATGAATAAGTTTTCGATCAAAACAGTCGCGGATAAAATGGATGCGGATGTCAATGTGTTTAGTTTTGGAGTGTTGAATGGGATTTTTCATGATGTTCAGAACTGCCGTATTGTCACACCAAATAGGTGTGTCATAGATGTTGAGGCCATAATCGAGAAGTTGTTGTTAATCCAGACAAGCTGGGAACAACAGCTCGATGCAGCCACATATTCAGCTTCGGCAGTGGATGTGGATACAGTGTTCTGCTTTTTACACTGCCAAGAAATGAGTTGGTTGCGTAAGAATTGACATCCTCCTGTGGTCGATTTCCTGTCTAAATTACAACCACCATAATTACTGTCAGTATAAGCAAATAAATTGAAATCGGAATTTCGAGGATACCAAAGACCAAGTTTAGGTTGACCCTTGAGATACTTGAAAATCCTCTTGACAGCTTTCATGTGTGATTCCTTTGGAGCACTTTGATAGCGGGCACACTGACAAACAGGGAACATGACATCCGGCCTGCTTGCAGTGAGATACATGAGGGAACCAATCATCGATCTGTAAAGATGTTGATCAACTGATTCTCCTAATGGATCTGGAGTAAGAGTAGGACGAGAAGCCATTGGAGTTGGAGCTACTTTGGAATCTTGAAACTTGTATTTCTCAAGAATAGTCTGAACATACTTTTCTTGATGAATGAGAATACCAGTCTCAGATTGAGTAACCTGAATACCCAAGAAAAAGGAAATTTCTCCAAGGTAACTCATCTCAAATTTCTTCTTCATTACCTCTTCAAACTCCGTGCACATACTATCATTTGTAGAGCCAAAAATGATATCATCGACATAGATTTGAACCAAAATTATATCATCGCCTGATTTTCGTATGAATAAGGTTTGATCAATTGCACCTCTTGAATAACCATTTGCAAGCAAATGTTCAGTCAAAGTTGCATACCAAGCACGAGGTGCTTGATGTAAACCATATAATGCCTTATCCAACTTGTAAACATAATCAGGATGATCGGGATCTTCAAATCCTGGAGGCTGACAAACATAGGTTTCTTCCTTCATTTCTCCGTATAAAAATGCAGTTTTAACATCCATCTGATACACCTTGAGTTCATGATGAAGCAAAGGCTAAGAATATGCGTATTGCTTCTAGTCTTGCAACTGGAGCATACACTTCTTCATAATCCAATCCTTCAACTTGATAGAATCCCTGCACAACAAGACGTGCTTTATTCCGAACTATAACACCCTTTTCATCCGTCTTGTTTCGAAATATCCACTTTGTTCCAATCGGAAGCTTATCCTTTGGAAGTTCAACAAGATGCCAAACATTCAGTTTTTTGAATTGCATCAACTCATCTTGCATTGCTTCTATCCAGCTGTTTTCCTTAAATGCCATTTCCACATTCTTGGGCACTATTTGTGATAGAAAGCAAGCATAAAGACATGTGTTGATTGCCCCTGATCGACTTCTGGTAATTACACCCTCATGTAATGGACCAATGATTGCATCAGTTGGATGAGTTTTATGTATTCTTAATTGAGGAATATCATCTGCAACCAATCCATCTTCCAAATTAGTAATGTGTTCAACATTATCAAGAACTTCTTCAGATTGTCGAGATTGATACACAATATTTTCTTCAAGTGTGTCATCTGAAACAAGATTTTCAGAAGCAGTAGACTCATTTGGAGAGTCTTCAAATGGAACTTGAATGACTTCGATTGGTGTATCCATAGTTTCTGAAGAAGATGTAGATAAAGGTGAACTTAATGATTCTTCCAGATCCTGGGTAGAAATTTGTTATGAAGGAACATCTAAAGACTCAGAACAGTCAGATACTTGTACAGAAGCTGTAGGAATATCTTTGGATGATGAAGCAGTAGCAGAATCATCAGATATCAAAGTTGGAAGTTCCCCAATGATTTTGTTTTCCAAGGAGATTGCTTGAGAATTAGAATCTGCAGATGAAGGTTTAGAAATTTTAAAATTTATGAACAAAGATTCATAATCATAAACCCATGAAGGAGCTGAACCTGCATCAGTTATGTTAAGCTCGTGCCAATCAATGTTAAATGACTCAATTATTTGTCTAGTTCTTTTATTATAAACTCGATATGCAACCTTATTGGCAGCATATCCCACAAAGTAACATTCATCGGCCTTTTCAGAAAATTTAGAACTTGATTCAGTTGTATGCAACAAAGTGCAACAACAACCAAAGGCTTTAAAATATTTAACTTTGGGTTTGTGTTTATAAAATATTTCATATGGAGTCTTATTTAATCTTTTGTTGATTAAAGCATGATTCTGAACATAACATACAGTATTTACTGCTTCAGCCCAAAAGAACAAAGGTAATTTGGCAGCAGATATCATTGTTCTAGCAGCTTCAATAAGTGTTCTATTTCTTCTTTCTGCAACCCCATTCTGTTGTGGTGTGCCAGCAGCACTAAATTGTCTAGCAATTCCTTTTGATTCACAAAACTCATTCAGAGTTTGATTGCAAAACTCTGTTCCATTGTCACTTCGGATGCATTTTACCTTTTTCTTTGTCTGATTCTCCACCAAAGTAATGAACTTGATCAAAAGGTGTGGAGTTTCATCCTTAGATGCTAAGAAAAACACCCAAGTAAATCTAGAAAAGTCATCAGTAACAACCAGACAGTAAGATCTTCGACCCAAACTTAAAACACTCACTGGACCAAAAAGATCCATGTGTAAGAGTTGTAAGATTGATTCGACTGAGTTGTGTGCAATTGGTTTGTGAGGAAGTTTATGTTGTTTACCCTTAGAACATGACAAACAATGTTCATTTAATTGAAATTCTTTTTCAGGTAAACCAATAACATGATTTCCACGTACAAGTTTATTCATGTTTTTAAGATTTACATGTCCTAATCGACGATGCCATAACATGGAGTCATTCTCCGAGGCTTTGGATAGTAAGCAAGAAGCTGTTACCAAAGAATTAGAACAATGCATATCAAGAAGATATGTGTCATTGTCTCTCGGAGTCCTCATCAAAATCCATTCATCTGGAACAACAAAACCCGGTTTTAAGATTAAGCATTCTTTGTTAGTAAAGTGTGTAGAATATTGTTTGTCACAGATTTGAGACACACTTAATAGGTTATGTTTTAATTCCTCAACAAAATTAACATTTTCAAAGCTAAGGACACCATTTGTAACTGTACCACGCTTGGTTATACGTCCTCCTTTGTCTCCCGTGAAAATCACTCTTCCTCCGTTATATGACTGAACATCTTGTAGTAATGATAAATTCCCAGTCATATGTCTTGAACAACCGCTATCTACATGCCATAGATTTTAAGTAGCCTTTTGTGGTTGTCCCTGCATAAGTAACAAAATTACTTAGCTTTTGGTACCCAAGTCAAACACGACTTGAGCACATTATGAGTTGCAGCAAGACAAAATGATTTGATATTATTATATTTGGTGTGCATATCAATCTTTTCATTTACGCTTTTCAAATTGTTGTTTTCTTTTACATCATTAGTCAAATTCTTATCCCGTTTGACATTAAAATCATTAACAACCTTTGATTTCATATTATTTGAAAATTTTCCACAAGTAAAAAACAATTTTCTATTATGAGCAATAGAATTATGAAATCGTTGTTTGCTTAATGATTTCTGTCGAAAAGGACAATTGTTTGCTAAATGATTTGAGTTTCCACACTGATAACATCTCTTTGTTGTGTGTGGAAAACAAACTGTGGATGACAATTATGAAAATTGTCATAAAAACCAAAGTCAGATTGACTCTTTGGTTTAAAATTCTTCACAGTCTCTCGAATCTTTGCCTCATTTGATATTGCAAGTTCATCTTTTGCAGATTCGAGGAAATATATGAATTATGACCACTTTTGATTTGAGATTTGACAGTTGTGACTTTTGGAATTGGTGGTGTTGGAATAGGACCAGTCTTAGATTCTGCTGGAGTAGGACCAGACTTTGAATTTGCTGGAGGTGGACCAGGCTTAGATATACGAATTGGTGCTGGAGAAGGACTAGGCTTGGATATTCGGATTGGAGCTGGAGAAGGACCAGGCTTTTGAATTTTCAGATTGAATGCAGAAGAATCATTCACTTGCAAATCTGGGCTACAAATATCTTGATTCACAAGGTTAGCATTATAATGAAGTTTATTTTTAAAGAATCGAGAATTCGTTTCTTTAAAAATATGCTCTTCATTTTCAATTAAACCTTTAGAAACAAATCTACTTTTGAAATATTTTTCAATTTTTTCTTTCTGATTTGCCCTTTGATTTGCATTCAAATTACATTTACTATTTGATTTAATCTCATTCAAATCAACCACCTTTTCATTTCCAGACAAAGTTTGTTTACAAGCAGATCGTAAAACATTTACATTTTTATTGTCCAAACTTTCACTCTCATTTTCTCCCTCACTTTCACTCTCCCAATCTTCAACCAACCCATCCACCTTCAATTTATCTGCACAAAAATTTTCAGTTGATTGTTTAGGTTTGGTTATTATAATAGGATCAACAGATAGATTTACTTTGACCGAAGGTTTTAAGTCTTGAGATGGAGAGAAACCAATCCCATAGACCATATCAGAATCAGAAATGACATCAGATGAAGGTAAACATGAATAATCATGATTAATTGGAGGAGCAATGTTTGAAAATCCAACACCGCATTTTCCTCCTTTAATCTTCTGTGTCATTTGTGAATTGATTATTCATTCAACCATTGTTGATGAAAGTTCAAATTTCTCAACAGTCAATTTAGCCATGGCTAGTTCATTGTTGAGTCTATTAATTTCTAAAGCGAGTTCATTGTTTGTATTTGTCAAATCATTATTTGTACATTCTTTATCATGAAGATTTAGTTGTAAATTATATATTGTTTTATTTAAACCTTCAAGTTTTTCTTTAAAAATCTTTTCATTTGACTTGTGTTTTCGAGCTTGATACTGAAGTTTTTCAACTTCCATTATCAGGCTTTCATTGTGAACTCTATAACTTTGAACTTTCTCAATACATGAATTTTTGCATAAACCATCATATACCTTGGGTTCAGAAGTTTCCCCTTCTACTTCCTCAACCTTCTTAACCATGAATGCTTTCATTTCAGCAGCTTGTTCTTCCACTGGAGCAACGTCAACAGTCTTTGGATTATTACATTGGCTTTTGACTGGAGGCTCGATAGTGTACTCTTCAATCACAATCTTTTCCTTAGCACCCTTCTCAACCTGATCTTTCTTCACAACTGTCTCTTTTTCTTCTTCAACATTCTCCTTCATTTCTTCAACCTTCACCTTCACTTCTTCAACTTCCTCATTTTCTTTCTCAACTTCCACCTTCAGTTCTTCTCTTTCAGCAAACAATCCTTCCATCAAGTCATCAGAAATGAACTCAGACAGGAACAATCTTTGCAATGAATGCAGTAGACAATGTTAGATCAAGGGCTTCCATTTGATCAGATCAGTCATATTCAGCATTAGTTTGTGAAACCAATGCTTTAGTACCACCCGAAGTGCTAGCCTTGTCTTTCTTCGATTCAATCTCTACAGTCACCATCTTTTTAGGGCCTTCAGTTTGACCAATCTTTGGCTCAGTACATTCTCTAGCAAAATGACCTGGTTTGTCACAGTTGTAACATCTCAGGTTAGACTAGTCAAAACCGATCTTTCTCGAGTTGTTAACACCAAACATTTTTCTCCCGGTTCGTCTAGCAAAATTCTTCGCCCTGTAAACTACCATGGCCATTTGATACTTGATGTCATTCTCTTCAACATCATCAGGATTGACTTGTTGAAGATCATCAACCAAGACATTAGGAGCAGTGAGTCTACCAGCCATGAAAGCTTCATAACTCGACATGAAAGTGGTGAAAAGGGCAAGATGCTCCTCAGCAATCTGGACAGTCTGCTTTGATGGATTAGTAGTAGCAACATAAGCATGTTGACCACTATGAGAATCTTGAGATTGAGGGACTTGTTGATAGATGATGGGGGAATAGGATTGAGCAGCTGGAATATGAACTTGATGGTTTACTGTTGGTTGCATATAAGAAGATGCTGCACCTCCAGATTGTTGTTGCTGACACATTTGTGTATAACTGACATAGTAATTTGGATTACTAGCCATCTTTGCATAGAGAGCAGTTCCTTCAGCACCCAGAGAACTAAGATGATTAGCAGCTCGCTGCTTATCGTCCATTGCATAAGACTTGATAGTTGAAATGAGATCAGTCAACTGAAGAGTATACAAGTCTTTGGTTCTCTTGATCAATGTACAGTTGTTATTCCAACTGTATGGAAGTGAATTTAACAGCTTCTTGTTCACAGTGATGTGTTCCAGAGTAATACCTGCACTCTTCATTTTCGTTACCAGTCTAACAAATCTGGCAATCTGAGCTTCCAACTCTTCACCAACTATATGATTGAACATGTTGAATTCTTGGTTCAACATATCCTTTTTGCTTTCCCTCATATCTTTGTTGCCCATGATCTGAGTTTCAAGAGCATCCCATAACACCTTTGCACCTCTGAACTCTTGAAACTTTGTGAAATCTCAGTAGTCAATGCCATAGTGATGGCGGCATAAGCTTTATCATCCAGTTCCAACCTCTTAACGTCATCTTCATCCACAAGTGTTCAGGTTTTTGTACCATTTCTCCTTTATCATTTTTGTACAACGGAATGTAAGGACCATACTAAATAGACCTCCACATCTTAGGTTCCGTGTAGAGAACATGTCTCTCAAATCGGAAAGCCCAATCAGCATAATCGTCTTCACAGAGAAGTCTCGATGGCTTGTTACCAGTACCAATTTCCGTGTCTAGATGAAGTAAAGCAGTAAGATGCTTTAAATTCGGAGTTGTTGAAGCCATGTTGATCAGAAAGTCAGAATCAGAATTTTCGTGCGACAGAAACAATTGTGCGAAAACTGCTTTCGCGCGGCTAACCTTTTCGCGCGAGAATATTGACTCGTGCGAAATTTCCTATTTACCTTTTCACGCGAAATCGCATAAAAAGGTGAAATAACTGTCTGAGCGAAAACACACTTTTTCGCACGCGAAAACTCACAGGTCAAGCGAAAATCTTCCAATTTCGTGAATCAACTTTCCAACAGTTTGTTCAAGCGAGAATTACCTCCAAATCACTGAATATGTCTGATTATACTCATTTTAATCCAATTTTAATGAATTTAGTTTAATTTTAAGCTTATTTATGATTAAAATTCAACTAACGTCCACTAATTCAGTCCAAATCGGTCCAAATTCTCACAATTCGAGCAGCATAACATCACCATATCGAAATCTCAAGTGATCAATGATGAATGTCTTCAAAAATGAGTAGAAAACAATTCAAATCTTCTCCAAATCGTGGTTCTAGAGCCTAATGCTCTGATACCAATTGTAAAACCGTGAATTCTCCCAAGATACAATCAAACCACGACCTCAATCACGTGAATGCGGAATGTAAACATGATTGGATATAAAGAAGAATCGAATTGATCTCAAAATGATATTGGATTGAACAACAGCAACCTATGAAAGGTCTTGTGCTATTTCGCACAGTACAGAGATAATAATGAACAAGCTTAATTACAAAACGAAAACGAAACTATTTATACTAAAACAGCAGTTCTCGCGCGACTGGCTTTTCGCACAGCTTCCTTTCGCGCGGGACATGAATGTCGCGTGTAGTCCTTTGTCGCGTGGTCTGCTTCTCGCGTGACATCTGCTTTTCGCGTGGATCAGGTTTTCGCACAAGTTGTTTTGCCGAGCCTTGATTAGTCTTCTACAAACCTAATTCCCTATAACCTTGGCTCTGATACCAATCTGTCACACCTCGACCGATGGCGGAATCATCGAGGCGGACGAATGTGAATCGATTGTTCATAGCACAAGGTAATAAATGCGTTGAAATAACATTTAATAGCCATTATTTATTGAATAATGCCAGTCAAGTCACACATTACAACGCAATTAAAATAAAAAAACATGAAATATAATATTATTGTCTTCTTTATTTTTGACTAGGTCCCATCCTATATGAGCAGAGAGAATTCCACTAAATAGCATTTCCTGAAATCATGCGAAAAAGTAACGAGTCAGCTAACACATTAGCCGGTGAGTAATCATAGGTTTATATACACATACATAGGTTGATTAAATGTCTAAAAAAATAATTCAATTCACATGACAATGTCAGACTAAAGTGCAACAATGAATCATAACAGAAAACCCAACACAATCAACCCTAATGACTGAATTGACTCGGTCCTCAGACGAAGCCTTATAAAATGAATGATTTCCGGTTTCAATCACCACGCGTCTAAACAAATGGGGTGGGTTTGTCAAACCAATAGATATATCATTGTTACCGTGGTTGTGTATTTTAATGATCATGTTATCAAGTTTGTCTAATTATGAACACGTAATTGCAAATAATAACATATCATGTATTGAATTGAATTTAGAAAGAAATAGAATAAAAATTGAATAAGTATGATTGAATATTGAATCACATGATTTCCCCAAATAATAAAACATGAAAAATGGGCAATGAATACTCACATGATAATAATTAGCGTTTTGGAATTAATAGAATGCTAGACGTGGTACCCAAGGAAACTCCTCGGTGTTCAACCTAAAATTTGGTATCTTGTGATTAGAATAATAATGTACGGAGATCTAAATATGGATTAGGGTCCCAATTGGGATTTGAGGGTTTTTAATAATAAGTTACAAAAATATTAAAAATAGTGTAGATTGAATATAATAGTAGGTCGTTATGAATTTGAATATTACTTAAGTATTTAATTTTTAATAATTGATTAAGTAATAATTGGGCAGTAACGTGTAAAAGAAATAATCGTTTTAAATAATTAAGTAAAAAAAAATGTCTTGTCCAAATAATCAATTGAATAATTTGTTATTTAGATGATTTATGAAAATATTGGTATGAAACGATTTGAAACAATTTAGGTTTGGCTTGAAATGATTTTTGTAAAATATAAAACTTATAAATAAGTTTTGTTAGACATTTAATCTCTTAAAATTTAATAAGAAAATGGGATTATAAATTTTACAATTTTCTGATATTAATATAGAATTTCTAGAAAAATTTTACTTAACAAAATAGTTTATATTAATATTATAATTTAATAATAATTCCTGAAATAATAAAAAGAGCATTTTAAAAATTATATGTGGGTGCCCAGGTTTGAACCTGGGTCGCCCCTGTGTATGCAATGTGTGTTTCCATTGGGCCAAAGCCCTGTTTTAATTTGGTTTTTAATTAAGAAGAACATTAGTTTAACAAATCCCCCCAATTCCATAGAACCCTAGATCCAAATCGTTCCAAATTGATCTTGAAAACTTGAATAATAACAAAATTAAACTTAGGGCTTTTGATTAGCATCCAAAACCGAGTGTAATCATGTATTCAATTACCTGAATTGCGATGGAATTAATGGAGAAAAGGAAGAACTAGGTCGCGACTGGTTGGATCTTTGTCGGGGCGTTTTTGTTGATAATAATCCAATTAAATTGATGTAAAGCTTCCTTGATTGACGATGATGAGAAGCCCTAAACTAATTCCTGTGGAAGTTGCCTCGAATGCGAAGTTCGATCGGTTGCGGGTCGCGAGAGAACAAGGGAGTTCGAGAGTGATGATTGGGTTTGTTTTGTTTGTAATTGGAGTTGCAGAAGGTTCAAAGGGAACGATTTGAAGGTGTTACTACGGGTTATAGCACCGATTGTGACTGTTTCAAATCAAACGAGTTTAAGGTTGATTCGGGGGGTTTCGGGTCATGATTCGATTATAATTACATAGTGTTATTAGCAGTTATTGGTATGTTTGAATTTGTAATGCTCACAGAATCGTTTTCAATTGATTAATTTGATTGTTTGTGTTGATGATCGAGTTGAAACCGTTTGAGATTTGAATGTGGGTTTCGGTTTTAGTTTGAACGCGTTAAACATTCGATTAAATCTAATTAATATTGGCTATGAGTTCGAAACCGTCTCTCCAACGTGTAGAACCGGTTTAATCGCATCGATCGAGTGGAAATCGAGGTTTCGGGGGTGTCGGAGGGTGACCGGACGGTGGTCGGCCGACGAGGGGGACGTGACGGGGGGTTGGGTTGTGTTTTAAAGAATTTACAGTTTGGACCCCTGTAATTTGAATACTTATCATTTTATGTAAAAAACTTATAATTCAAGTTTTATTTTTTGACACTTTCCACCCTTAACTTATATAATAAATCCATTTTATTTTGCAAAATCTTTATAAATTTCAATAAACTTTTAATTTCAGTTATTTACTATAAAATGATATATAAAGCTTTCAACTCAATAATAAATGTTTATAAATCACGACCTTAATATAAATTATTCAATGATTTAAATAAATGAAAATAGTTGGATAATTTATTTATAATATCGGTTAAACTACCATGTTACATTTAATTCATCCAAATAATATTCTAAAAGAAAATGGATCCGGGTTTGAGGATTGGGAATGGGTCTGATGTTACATCTGTTTGTGCCAGTGAATTTAGGTTCATCACTACGATTGCATAAGAGTTTCACATCCTTTCTTCGTGACCGACCCACCATAATGATCCACCCATGCTCGCGTCCTCTCACTTTAGCCCACTTCTTCAAGTACTCATGAGAATCAAGATGCTGAAAGTTATAAAGCCAGCCATAAAAAACAATATTAAAAAATAAATAAATAATATAAACAAAAGAATGAAAACTCTTCGTACTTTGTCGGTTTTATAAGAAATTGTAGCCTTTGTTATCCGATTCTCATCCCCATCGTGTTCCGCGGCGTCCCCATGGTTTTCTTTGTGGTGAACCGGATCGTCGCTCTCATCTGTGTTATCCCTATTAAAAGTATCTGACACATGTGTAACTTCTAGTTCTGACTGGTACGGGGGATGTTTGTAATGTCCGTGATCCGGCACTGTTTGTGAGTGGTACGAGGCATGTCCGTAATCTGGCTCTATTTGTGAGTGGTACAGATTCGGGGCATTTCCGTAATCCAGCTCTATTTGTGAGTGGTACGTGTTCGTGGCATGTCCGTAAGAATGGTAAAGGGGATGTCTGTACCCTTCACCGTAACTCGTCGGTCCAAATAATGAGTTGTACGCCTCTTCAACAAATGTATTCGAGGGGTTAGTTTCCTTCTCCCCCCATAGATGGTGACTCCTATATACGTAATATTTCTAAAAAAAAGGTAATGCTTAGATATTTCAAATAAGCATTTATAATAAAATAGATACTAATTCAACCTGGTTCAAATCTTCGATATGTGACTCCTCATTCAAATCTAGAAACTTCGGCTTTTGATAATGATCTCCCGAACCCGACATTGTTTTCGAATTAATGTGTTTTTTGAACGATGAAAATAAAGTGATGGTTCGTGATGGTTGTTGCATGAAATGATAAAGTCTATTTATATTAAAAATCTGAACAAGAAACCGTCATGGTTTGGCCTAACCGTGACGGTTCAAAGACTTAGACGCGGGTCTCATGGCACTTTTGTCAACATCAACTCAAACTTTTGTCAACATCAGTGTACCTCGTACCCTAAACATCACGGCTTGGCCAAATCGTGATGGTTTTATTTCAAACTGTACCTCTTTATCAGTGTCCTTTTGTTGTTTGTTGTCGGTGTTGTCAGGATGACAGTGAATGTGACTCAGAAAGCGTGATGGTAAGGTCTAGCGGTCACGGTTAGGATACAAAATTTCACGGTTTGGCCTAACAGTGACGGTTAGGTCTGGTCAAATACACCTGCGGTTTCCCCAGTACCACCCAAATAATAATGCTTGTAGATGGTCGGGCTACAAAAACTTTTGGATTAGACAGTATACAGGGATGAAACGCTAACTAGTTTTACTTTTAATACATACGAAATAAACATATATGGTATTTAGTTTTATTATAATTATATATTTTTTTTATTATTTCTGCATTCCTATATTTTTAAAATATATTTTACATACTATTAATTAAAATATGATATTAAAAATTTATTGTCCATCATGTTAAGAAACTAGTCTGATACCCGCGCTTCGCTGCGATGTCGTCATCCGCAATGATGTATCTTGAAACAGTAACACAGATTTGGCGTGGATGTTAGAGTTCGTAAAAACTAATATAACAGTGGGTGTATCAATTAACGTAAATTCTAAACTTAATTAAAGGGAAAGCGCATGAAAAATCATTAAAAAATATTCTCGACACTGAGCGGGGCTAATGCTTTTTTCCTTTTATCTATAGGTATAAACCGTGGTTTTGTAATTTATCCCATGGATTAAAGTGAATTAAAGAAATAAGAATATAAAACAAAAAACAAAAGCAAAAATAAATAAATGCTAAAAGATTCTTAAAAAGAATAAGAGAGTGTTACAAGAAAGAAACCACAACATTGATAGTCAATATATAAAATACAAAAATAACCTTGTTAATGTAGTTGTATTTCGTAAGTTACGTTAGTACATTCGCCGCTCGATGCAACGGTTTTGGTGTGAACACGTCTTCATGGAACTAATAGGTATAAATGTTTTTAAATTTTATAAAACAGCGTGTAAAAAAATTCTTTGAATATATAGTATTATGAATTCTTTTAAAAAATAAATAAAATTATAAATAAAACTAAAAGAAAACAACGTGTAAAAAAGGTTTAAAATACGTATAGTTATTTAAGATGAAATTAAAATTTAAGGTTTTCTCAAGTTAGATAAATCAAATGAGTTAAACATTCAATAAAATCATTTTCAGCCCCTTCATATCTTCTTCCTTCTAAAAAGAAAAAGCATCAAGCACCTTTAGGTTTGATATTTTTGTTTCATCTGGGATTTTAGCACCTCATCACAAATTGAATAATGATTTATCGAGGATCAATTACCTCAAAGAACTAAACATCAGACTAGTTGATTTCTTGGTTTGATTTTTTCTTGGTTTGAATTCTTGGCTCTTTCAGCAATCATCATTGAAGACCCATCCTAGCTTTCGATTAGTGTAAAATTTGCATGTTTTCTCATCACAGAAGATGAGTAATCAAATCAATCCCAAAACCCAGATGTTCGTAATTAGAAATCAAACAAATCCCAAACCCTACTTATCCAAATACAAAAGACTGAAACCAGACTTGTGTAGTAGTAGTATCACTCAAAGTTAATTATTTAACTATACGTTTACTCTCAAATCCTTAACTACATCAACCAGACAAGTTAAAAAAGCATCTTCAAAATCTTCACAACGAGACTATAGTCGATGAATATATAACCATGGTCCATGGATCGGTCCCTAATTTTGCTAGCAACTCACAAGAAAGATGATTATTGAGACAAAAGTAAATTAGTTTATTCCCTTTGTTCACTGTCGGAAAGACCATTTGGACTCCCGACCCGAGATGAAAGTCGTCCCTCGAATACTTATCGAATCATTCGTGAGTTCTTTCACCTAAAAACGGGAAAAAACGATCATGGCAAATGCTAAATATAGCAAGCACTTAAGGTTATGGTTTAGAGTGATTTTTATGACTAAAAGTGCATTTTTGATGGTTGAAGACACTTGAAGTGCCATGATATGAAGTTATAAACAATTTTCTATATTTAAGAGTCAACTTGCAGTAACTCTTATGCTTAAATTATTATACTTTGACTATCTTTAAGATGAATAATATTATGCTTATCACTCTTTAATCATAAAAACAACATTCAGCCCTTACTTGAAGACTATATTTTGATCTTCTTATTATATGTAATTACTTAACTTTCTATCTTTTGACATTTTCGTTTGAGTTGATTTATATTCCTTTAGGATACAAATAAAACTATTTGTACAATTAAAGCTATCCTTCATATTTAAATATCTCTTGCAACTTGTAAGTTTTCAACCCTTGAACTAGAAGAGTACAACACAGTGTTTGAAGGCTTTGTGGACATCAATTTAGCCCCAAAAATGTGTTCACTAACGATTTTACGTTCATTCAGTCGTAGAACGCGTGCTAGGAAAGACAATAACGACAATCGCGACATATATATTAGACGATATATAAGCAACAAATTTCGAATCATACAATCAATCAAAACTAACCTTTGTCATTAAAAAAAAACCATTACATCCACAGTCGAAGAACACTTTAAAATTTGAGTTACACACTTGTTTAATCATGCCCAAATTGCCATCACTGACATGCCCCCAGCCCCTAGAATAACTGCAACATATGAAATTGTTTGAAGTTTCATATCATCTTGAAGCTTTTCCCCCATGAAATCAGAAGCCAACAAATCCACCAGAGCCATATAATTCAGCAGCCCCGCCGACACCGCGTTCAACACTCCCACCACCACCAGCGCCGTCGGGCTATTCTCCTGGTACACATTCGACAGCCCGATCCCAAGCGCTATCCCAAACGGAGTCGTCACCGAGAAGAAAAACACCATCATTGCCTTCATCTTGTTTTCATAGTTCGCCTATAATACTATTCAAATTAGATCAACCAATATATACTGTCTCGACTCAAAAGTCGATATAATGTAATCATACAGAAACAAACAAACATACAAACAAACGTACTTGAAGAATGCAACCACCTAGGCCCATTCCTTCAAAGAACTGATGGAAGCACAATGCAGCCACAAGAGGCCTTATGGTGCATACGTTGTCCGATGCGCCCATCGATAGCCCGATCACGACCGAATGCACAACTATACCTAGCTCCAACACCTGCATATATATATGCAGCCATTAACCCAACACAAGTCATATTAAACAGTTTAGTGATCTTTATAACGTGTTACAAAGTTGGGTATGATTTTAAATTTTTGTAAGGGTACCTGAGCAACCACGCGATACCGCCTCAACTGTGTCGCTGGATTATCGATCCCCCACGAACCATGACCATTGCAACGACCCGAGACTTTCATTTCCGGATCATGGTTCTTGTTCCCTTGGCTAGGTGTTTTATACTTCTTGTACCAACTCATGGCATATGAATCAACCATCAACGTCGCGACAGCGGACAACATCGCGATAAACGTCGTGAATGGGAACATGCCCCATGGCTTTTCAGGCAAGCATTTGGACGTCAAACACTCAAACGAGTCGGGTAACACGTGCATGTACCCTGTTGCAAGGATCACACCCGAAGCGAACGCTTTGATCAACACGAAAAGCTTCGTGTCGGGGTGTAACGCGGGTACTGATCGCGATAGTATCGGTAGTGAGACGCCTAAAATGCTAGCAACAAGAATGGATGCAATGGCTATGAGTTTGAGGTTTAAAGATCTGGTTTTGTTGTGGCATGGGCCGTCGGTGGACCTCCGGCACTCCTCCGGAAGGGTGTCGGGTGGTGCTCCGGCGGCATCGGCGCGGTGATACGGTGGTGTTATGGTGGCGATCAGGAGGATGGAGATGATGAGGCAATGGAGATTTGCCATGAGTGATAATAATAACAATTATAGTAGTAATACTAAATATAATAATATTATTATTATTGTATGTGTTGTACGGAAGTTTAATTATGGGATGGTCAAAGATTTATAGTAGGGTTTTGTTGGTTGTTATAGAGATTTAAGGTTTAAGAGAATCTTTCAAGTTTGTGTAAATGACTATGTTGCCCTTGGTGAGAAGTGTTTACTGTTGGTTTGTAATGTAATTACTAGTGGTTAGGAGGGGTAGATTGGGGAAGAGTTTGGAAAGTGGCAAGATTTGCATGGCGTGTGCATGTCTTGAGTTAGAGTGTTTCTGGTTGCTTACGTGGCATTTGGTGGCTGCTGATGTGGCATTTAGTGGCTGATGACATGTCAAAAGAAAATTTCTCATATTATTATGTATATTACTACCTTAAACAACCCTAATGGCACATATGATTGTCGAAACCCTAATCCAACGTAAAACCTTAATTCCAAATTTATAAATCATAGACATCCTATGACTGTAACAAAAACCTAAAACCAATAATGAGATCATAATTCATATATCATTTATTAGAATAAGGGTGAACAACAAAAATCAAATAATGAAACCAAAAAGGAAATTTTAAAATCAAACTTATTGTTTGGTTAAGTATTGTTATTGAAAACGACTAATTTTTAATTTATTACACTATAATATACATCATTTTATATTATATTTGAAATTAGAATATCATATATAACTTTTAAGTAAAATAAAAGTAATAATGAAGTTTTAAGTTCTTTCATTTTAATCATCGAAGTTATTTTTTGCATCGAGAAAAAGTTTTGTGTTTTAGCCATAAAAAGTTTAAAGTCTTGTTTTTAGTGAAGTTTCAAGTGCTTACATTTGAACTATAAAAGGTTCGATTTTTACATAGTGGTCCACTAAAATTTTGCTTTTTAGTCGCAGAAGTTTAAATTTTGTTTTTTTTTTTCTTTTTGTAGTGTGGGCATCATGAAATTCTTAGTACATTTTAGGTTTATTAAATTTAGATTTTTTTAATCCAACATAACTTTAGTCTCCTTCAGATTACCCTCTACCCTCTTCATTTTTGCTAAACTCGTGAATTACAAGGTCTTGTGTTCGGATCCTGCAATCATACCATTTGCCATCATTTCCTGAACGTCGGTTCTAGTTATCCTCAAACACACCCAATCGTCCAATCATTATTAGAATTCACTGCAAATACAGAAAGCACCTCTAAAAACCTAATTTCTTTGCAATTCACCACCTAAAACCAATCTAACCCGCAACATGAGTTCATTCCTGACAACAACACGGCCAATCCAAAGCCAAACTAGTCCAGTTAAAGCCATACACACCAATGAATCCTCAAAATCCAGCAAACCAATCGAACAAGAGCATCAGGCTCTAATACCAAATGGTAAGCTCTATCAAGCATATCGTGCTAATTCTAATTTATATGAATTAATTGGACCACAGAATTGTAGAATTGCTTAAGGCTTTCAAGCAAATCAAACGGGTAACACAAATCGAAATGCAAAGAACAAAAACTTTGATTTTATTTGCTAAAAGAAAATACTATTCTGATGTTAATAATGACGGTACTAATTCACACATTTGCTTGTAAGATAAAAAATAACATATGACATTCTGCTATTTTTCACTGTTGTCCTTTTGCTAGCTTTTGTGTAACCCAATACGGGTCAGAGTGACCCGGGAATGTTCTATACAAAACATGGTTACCACTTATTTTTTCTTTAAATGTTAAACAACATTTAGACTCCAATATTAGCTCAGTGACATTAAAACCGTTAAAAGCAAAATAAAAAGCTTCACATAAGATGGCACAAAGAAACTTAAAACCAGTATTGGTTCTTGAATCAAACAAACAATTCATCCATAGGTAGGTAACTAACAACATAAAATGACTGAAAAAGATGAAGACCCAAAATTAATAAGATATGTTGCTCTTCTAAGTCTTCACTTGATCTTCTTCTTTGGCCTTAGCTGCAATCACAATCAATAAATAAGATTAACAATTAATTAAAAATAAACATCCTAAATAAAATAATGCAATTCTTGTTCTTGGTTTAAAAAGGCAAGGCGCTTAGGTCAAAACTCTAGATGCAAAAGTGACAGCTTCAAGCCTCTTAACGGGATCATTCCACATTGCAGCCTCGTGTACATGAAACTCTAACCTCACGCCTTGACTTCCGAGAGCTAAACCCCTCGAGCTTTTTTAAACCAAGCTATCATTTTTTAAATCAAGGGCAAAATTTTAATATAAGATTTCAAATTTAAGGAATAAATAATTACTTGATTGCTGTGGCCACACTTCTTCTTCCTGCAGTTTACAGCCCTTGGGTGCAAACGAGCATAACACCTAATTGAAAACAATTCACCCCGCAGATAGCAGTTATAATGTGGTTGATAGATAATGAATTAGGTAAATGAGAAAATCAAAGATGCACTATATATTGAATTGAAGAAGATGATCTCAAAAGATCTACAAGATAACTACCCACCGAAGTGGTCCAGGGCTATGCCCTTCTAATGCTAATGCAATGAGCCTAACAAACTATCCACTATCTCTCCTCCTCTCCAAAATGACTATTGATCCTTATTTATAGAAATAGAAGTTACACTTACCCCCTCCCACAATTACAAAATGCTATTAAGTAACAAACTAGAATCAAATCTCTATCAGTGGTGCTGGTAAATCAAAGTAAGTTTATTATGAACAGAAAAATAGAAAGAATCTGAATTCTGAGCACAATAGATGTTGATGTTCATTTGAAGCTAAAAACTACAACTTTTGGATCAGGTATGAGAGAAAAAATTCAAATATGGTACAGATCCTCATTGCATATAAACATAAGCCTAAATGACAGTTAAAGAAACACACTTGCGGCAAATGGTCTTATCTTGATTGTACTTCCTAGCCAACGCCATCAAAGAGGGTTCAATGATTCCTCCCCTCAACCTCAAAACCAAATGAAGAGTCGATTCTGAACAAACAAACAACAAAAGATTAGATAACAAAACATGACAATTAAGCAATAACATCATTGAATCGAAGAATAAAAACCTTTCTGGATGTTGTAATCAGCAAGAGTTCGGCCATCTTCAAGCTGTTTTCCAGCAAAGATCAACCGCTGCTGATCCGGTGGTATACCTATATGATTCAAAATGTTAAAATCATTGTAGATGCAGTTACACATGAATAAACAAAAATTGTCTCTCATTATAAAACGATAATTATCATACCTTCCTTGTCTTGAATCTTCGCTTTGACGTTGTCAATGGTGTCACTGCTCTCAACCTCGAGGGTTATCGTCTTCCCCGTTAGGGTTTTCACGAAGATCTGCATCTTTGTGCTCTGATTCGATGACCTGTGGCTGATGATTGTTCTAGTATAAGATAACTTATACTCTGGTTTTGCGATTAGGGTTTCGAGTTGCTAATTTGTGGCCCATTCAGGCCCATTATTTCTTGAGTTATTTTTAGTGGCAATTTTTATTAAATAAAGATGACCAATTAACCATTAGCAAGGTGTTTTAAGGACACAATTACGTAACAGATCAACTAAAAGAAAATTTACACTATTTTTGTCATGCTAAATCTGTAATATATGTTAATTACCACCTTTGCATCAAGATCCTCAAATCGGTCTTGAATTGAAAATAATATCATTCTTGGTAATCCATATACTCTAGCAAGTACTTAAGAAGATAACATAAATTGTCTTTTTTTTTTAATTTTTCACCTCCTCCTATGACAAAAGGAGCATGCGACAGTTCCCAAACGGATGATCCTGCATCGATGGACCACCACATCATGATAAAACTTGCACCCAAACCTCCCTTGCAAACGGACATACATGAACATATGTTTCCAACGATTCGGTCGCCCCGAAACAAAGAGAGCATTCAGAAGATGTTGTATTAACGCCCCCCTCCATTAATGCTTCTTTGGTTTGATTCTGTTTAGTCTAATTCTTCGGGCAAAATAAATTTATTAAGTGGAACCCATGCACTTCATACAAAAGGGTTTAAATCACTTGGCATACGATTAACTCAAGTAGATTTCTAATGGACTTAACCGAAAACTCTCCTGAATCATCCCCCATCCAAAACCATTTACCTTCACCATTGTTTGAGTGTAACCCATCCAAACATCGTTAATAAATCTTGGAGCTACACCATCTCATCTGTCCAATTTGGCTCATGTATCCATCTCCATTTCCATGGACAATCATTTCTCCCACCATCATACTATATATCTTTTATAAAGCACAAATTTTCTTTTTCAATTGCTAATTAACAAATCAAGAAAACTATATTTTAGAGGATCATTCCCAACCCAATTATCTAACCAAAATCTAATTTTACACTCATCCCCAACTAATATTACTTTTTTTTAGTTTTGATCACCTTGCTCATTATGACAAAAGGGAACTTTCTAACATATCAGGATGTAATGTTGTAGTTTGTAACCCTTTTAGTTGTTGAA
Organism: Flaveria linearis; assembly: GCA_024085815.1. Taxonomy (NCBI): domain Eukaryota; kingdom Viridiplantae; phylum Streptophyta; class Magnoliopsida; order Asterales; family Asteraceae; genus Flaveria; species Flaveria linearis. Next base: position 21,681,859 of record CM044014.1, on the reverse strand, counting down.
GCCAACATCATCTGGAATTTGTGCTAAATCCTCATGTATGATTCTGACATGAGAGCATTTTGGCTATTTTCTTCCTAACTATAAAGAAAAAATGTATACTTTTATAATGACATCCCTACCTTTCACTCTCCTATGACTGTCATGTCTTCTTCTTCAGTTCATTTTCTTCAACTACTCATCATCAATACATACTAAAAATCTATAATTAAGCTTCAAGAATCTTCAATCATGTATCATTGTTAAGCAATAGTTCTAATGCTTTTTGTTTGTTACGGTTTCCATTTTCCCTTAATCCATAATCGAATAACCAAACCGAACCGATAGTTATATATTCATGTATTTTTCATATGTTTCCCATTTATTTGAACACATTTTCATATATTTTCATGATTTTTCTTGCATTTCTATGTATCATATGCTTAGAACATGTTCAAAATATTTCAAAACAATGAAACCAAGCTCCATAATTAAACTTATAACTTCAAAATCAACAAACAAACAAACAAACAAACAAACCCAGTATATCCCACTCAAGAGCAGGGTCTGGGAGGGGTAGATAATGGCGAGTCTTTCCTCTAGCTTGGTAGGTAGAGAGACCGCTTCCAAAGAGACCCCCGACTCGTTAACAAACGCAATAACAATAGCAAGGCAGCATATTATATAGCATACAGCACACAACACACAACATACAGGTATTTATCACCTAAATATTTAGATGTTGATATTGCATACATCAGAGAAGCGGCAAGTTTCATCTATAAGGGTAGATGTGAACTACGTACACATCACGCGAGTGGCCCCGCGTCATGTCTTCATTTACCCTTTCTACCTACAGATCCCACTAAAAGTCCTTAATTTTAATTCTACGCCTCCACTCACTCCTATCCTCGATCATGTGCTCAGAGAGGTGCAAGTGTACCATATATCGCCTAATTATCTCGTCCCAAGTCAACCTAGGTCTTCCTCTACTCCTCCTACCCTCTAGGTTGATGTTCTCTACTGTTCTAACGGGTGCTGCCATCGGTCTCCTCTTCACATGCCCAAACCATCTTAATCTTCCCTCTCATATTTTATCTGTGATACAAGCCACCTCTAGCTTCTGTCAAAACTCTTCGTTTCTTATTCGATCCAGTCTTGTGTGTCCACACATCCACCTCAGCATTCTCATTTCCGTTACCTTTATTTTTTTCTTGTGCGATTTCTTTATGGCCCAGCAGTCTGTTCCGTATAACATAGTTATACGTACTGCCACTCTGTATAGTTTTCCCTTTAGTTTTGCTGGAAACCTCTTATCACATAGAATCCCTGATGCTGCTCTACACTTAACCATCCTGCTTGAACACGGTGGGCTACATCGTTGTGTATCTCTCTGTCCTCCTGTAGGTAGGAGCCCAGGTATTTGAACCTAAATATTCGTGGGACCGCCATACCCTGGATACTGATTTGAGTGTCCTCTTCAGCCTCACCACTAAAGTTACAATGCATGTATTCCGTCTTAGAGCGACTTATCCTTAAGCCCCTGCGCTCTAGTGCTGCTCTCTACTGTTCTAGCCTATCGTTAAGCACCATTTTAGATTTTGATATTAAGACAATATCATCCGCAAAGAGCATGAACCACGGGACTGGCTGTTGTATAGACTTGGTCATCTCATCCAACACTACTATGAAGAGAAATGGGCTCAATGTCGATCCTTGGTGGAGTTCCACTTCCACCGGGAAGGAGTCTGTGTCTCCGACCGGTGCTCGCGCACACGTTTTTGCCCTGTCAAACATATCCTTGATTATTTTGATATACCTCTCTGGTACCCTTCAAAGTCATAGACTTTCCCAAATTAGTTGACGCAGAACACTGTCATAGGCTTTTTCTAGGTCAATGAATACCATATGGAGGTCCCTTTTCTTTTCTCTATATTTCTCTATTATCCTTCTTATGACGTGTATGGCTTCTGTTATAGAGCGTCTTGGCATAAATTTAAATTGGTTTATCGCTATCTGAGTTTTCCGTCTAATTCTTTAGGTCAATGACTCTTTCCCATAATTTCATCGTGACTCAATAGCTTTATTCCCCTGTAGTTTGCGGAACATTGGACATCTCCTTTTCTCTTATATATGGAGACTATGACACTGGTTCTCTATTGCTCTGGCATCTTCCCTGTTTTGAAGATAGTGTTGAATAAATCCGTTAGCCATTGGACACCCTCATCTCCTAGGCACTTCCATACTTCAATCGGTATGTTGTCTGGCCCCACCGCCTTAGCCTTTCCCATTTTCTTCAGAGCTCTCGTAACTTCATCGACTGTGATGCTTTTACAATAACATTTGTTTTGTTGTGTTGTTTGAGTTGTTTTATCTACCTCAGTTTGTTGATTAGGGTTCCTTATGTTGAAAAGGTTATCAAAGTAAGTTTTCCATCTCACCTTGATGTCTTTCTCCTTCACCAAAACCTTGCCATCCGCATCCTTTATAAACTTCACCATTCTCAAGTCCTGTCTTCTACTTTCTCTTGCCTTGGCAATCTTAAACATGTCATGCTCTCTTTCTTTTATCTCTAATCGTTTATACATCATCTCATACGTCGTGTTCTTTGCCTCTGACACCGACTTTTTCGCCTCTCGCTTAGCCTCCTTGTATTTATCTTTTAGCTCTGCTTGTTCTTCCTCATTGTTACAGCGTATAAAGTCTCTAAAACTTTGTTGTTTAATTCTTATCTTCTCCTGTATATTTCGTTCCACCACCGGTTTTCTTATGGCCGACTGTCCTCTTTGTTGTAAACCCAAGAGTTTCTTTAGCTGCTTGGATGACGCTAGTTGCCATAGCCTCCCACTTTTGGTTTGCGTCTTCTGTGGCCCAGTCTGGCTCACTGGTATGAACTTATCTCTAAAAATGGTAATCTTTTCATCTTTGAGTTGGCCCCATCTGATCGTAGGTCTAACTCTCTTATTTTGTTGGACAATTGGTCTCTTCACGCGTATATCTGCCACCAACATATAATGTTGAGTCACTACTGTGTCTCCCGAGATTGCCTTACAGTCCTTCCACGAGCTACGGTCTTCTCCCCTCATCAGCAAATAGTCTACCTGCGTGTCTCCCGCCATTGCTAAACGTGATTAGATGCGAGTCTCTTTTTAAAAAAAAACGAATTTTTGATGCCTACGTCATACGCTAATGCAAAGTCAAGAAGCTCCTTACCGCCGTCATTCCTAAGACCATACCCAAAGCCTCCATGCACTAACTGGAAGTGTTCATTATCCTTACCGATATGCCCATTAAAATCTCCTCCTATACTTATTTTTCTTTCCTAGGTATGTCACCCATAACGTGATCTAAACTCTCCCAGAACTTATTTCCTTCCGTTTCCCCTTGTCCAACATGTGGTGCATACGTACTAACTACTGCCACTACTTCATCACATATTACTATTCTTAACAGCATAATTCTATCATCGTATCTTCTCACCTCCACTACATTATCTTGAAGTTCCTTAGCAACTAGAAAACCTACTCCATTTTTTGTTCCATCTGACCCTGAATACCATAGTTTATAACTATTGCACTCTTTTGCTCTCCCACCCCGCCATCTAGTCTCTTGAAGACACGATATCTGGACCCTACATTTATTCATCACATCAATTAACTCTAGTAACTTACCAGTTAGGGTTTCTACATTCTACGATGCCACTCGTAATCTATAGCTCTTTTTCCTTGTAGTTGCACCTCTCGTCACCGAACATGATCTTGAGGCATCATAATGGCTCCTGCTATATATTTTACCAGACAGAGTCCACTAAAACAACCGAAATTCACGAAAAACACCCTAAAAATAGAAGTGCAGCACTAGTAATGCACAATCAAAAGCAATCAGTCACACGATGTCAACAATACATATGGGACACACAATCAAATCAAGAAGCATAAATATATATCAAATCACACGAGAGTAGTAATAGCCAAAGATAAGGGATGACTCTCCCTATTTAAAACCAGAATGCTGGTACCCCTAACCCCGCCAAACAATATATACGAAAAGATATAATTGAAGATATAGTTAATTAATTAATATAATTAAAGACGAGTAAAAGCGGATATGCAAACCCGAGATGGAACGATCTCACCAAATGTACACCCAATTTGTGGTTCTTCGATTATGCTGCTGGTACAAGTCTGTGTTCGCGATGGCAGGTGGGCGGCGGGTTGGCGGCGGGTTGGCGGCGGCTGTGGTGGGTGGGTGGTGCGACATGATGGTTGGTGAGGCGGTGAGGTGTCTTCGCAGGTAAGGTGGCTGCGGTGGGGGATGTTGGTGGTTGCGGTAGTTGGTGGGGGATGTTGGCTGGCTGCGGGTAGGTGGTTGCGGTGGGGGATGTTGGTGCTGCGGTAAGGTGGATGCGGTAGGGATGTTGGCTGGGGGATGTTGGTGGCTGCGGTAGGTGGGGGGTCGCTGGCCGTTGGAGGTGGTGGTGGCTGCTATGGCGGGATGTGGGAGGGGTGGGCAAACGGTGGTGGCTAGCGATGAAGGAGGTAGCTGCTGTAGGTGGGTGGGTGGGGGGTCGCCGGCCGTTGGGGGTGGTGGTGGTATCTGGTTGTGACAGGATGGGGTGGGGGATGGGTAGGCAGTGGTGGCTAGAGGTGAAGGAGGTAGATGCCGTAGTTGGCTGGGTGGGGGGTCGTCGGTCTTTGGGGTGGTAGTGGTGTCTAGCTGTGGCGGGATGGGGTGGGGGTGGGTAGGCGGTGGTGGCTAGCGGTGGAGGAGGTGGCTACGGTAGGTGGGGGGTCGCCGGCCGTTGGGGGAGGAGGCGGTGGTGGCTAGCGGTGGAGGAGGTGGTTGCAGTAGTTGGGGGTGGTGGTGGTGGCTGGCTGCGACGGGATGGGGTGGGCGGAGGGAGGCGGTGGTGGCTAGCGGCCGGTGACCAGTGGTGGTGGTGGTGACCGGTGACCGGTGATAGTACTTGTTGTTGGTAACGTTAACTTTCCAAAGAGAGAGAGAGAGGGAAGAGAGAGAAAGGTAATTCAGTGCTTAAACCGATTTCGATTTGATTTCAGTTGCTTAAATTCCATCAACCAAACCATTGGTTTCGATTTTGGTGGACCATCAAAACTCAACTGAAACCGACTTTTACATACCTCTATGCTTACCCATTTTCCAACCGTATAACTGGTTCTTGCTTTGATGACTAGTGAATATATGTCATTTACAAAAATTTAACTTTTTATTATAAAGTGCTTTTAAAATAAATAAAAAACACGCAAAAATAATATTAATTTCTTTCTTTTGATTTCTATTTTTAACTCTAAAATAAAAAACAACTTAAATAAGCATATTTGTTTGACACCATTAGATTGTTATTTTTGTTTAATTCACCTTCGGATCACAATAATATAGAGTTGATCGTCTATCATTACCTGTAGTGTTTGATCGTCATTCCTATGAAATGATTTTCGAGCTTACACGAAAATAAGAGTTTGAAATAAAAAGTAAAAAAAAGAAAAAATAGTACTACTTGATTTCTTTTTGCTATCTAAAAGGTAAAATAAAAAACCAAAGAAATAGAATAAGTGGAGTTAAAATATATGGTGTGGACATTAAATACCTTATTTGGGGATCCTTTTAAAGAACACTTACAATGTTTGAATCCGGGTGTTCTTTACATTGTTTTGACACGCACTATTCTATATACTATTAAACTTATATGTCGATGTGAATAGTAGTTTTAATATTTTTTTCAATTATTTCACTTCTAATTAAATAACATTGAATCCAATTACAATACTAAAAGTAACAATAGTTCACATGATAGCTTTTCTAATTTCTATACATATTGTTTGTTGTTCGAGACTCTATATGACTTTTTATCTTTTCTTTCTTTTAGATTCTTTCAGTGGTGGGATTTTTTAATTATTTTAATATCAATGATTAATTGACAAATTTAGATTATTTCATTTAAAAGTTCATGTTTCTTGCCTTTTCTTTATTTGAAATTTTTGGAATTTGTTAGATTTTATTAATTGGATATTAATAATTAAATTTTAGACATGATATTGCATAAAATTTACATACCATCTTTATGTGTTTATGTTTATCTATACGTCGATGTACATTTCAATCCAAATAGAGTTGGGCGTCCCCTTTTCTTTGTTTGAAATTTTTGGAATTTGTTAGATTTTATTAATTCGATATTGATAATTAAATTTTAGACATGATATTGCATAAAATTTACGAGTATACCATCTTTATGTGTTTATGTTTATCTATACGTCGATGTACATTTCAATCCAAATAGAGTTGGGCATCCCATTATAGTATTAATAGTTTAACTTTATAATATTTAACTTTTTAGTAACTTCTTAAAATATGATTTGTATAAATATTCCGAATACAACGTTTTGAAACACTTATGTTTATCTACGTTTTGATGTAAGTTTCATTCAAAATGATAATTTACAGGTCATCAAAACATAAACAGAACAAATCGTTAAAACTGCTAAAGGTTTCGTTTCTTATACGGTTATTTTGTTTTCCTCTTGCAAACTTTAACATATGATATAATATAAAATTCCTGATTTTCATTGCAATGTGCTTATTTTTATCAACGTTGTGACGTGATTTTTTTGTGGGGTGTATATAATAAAATCACGTCACAAGAGGAAAACAAAATAACCGCTGCAACCCTATGTAAAACTGCTAAAGGTTTCGTGGAATTTAAGCATTATAAATCTTAGTACCCCTGCAACCCTACGTAAACGTGAGGGGTTTAAATTCTAGTTTGTTATTAAACCGTAAACATTAGATATTGTTGTTATCATAATTATTTATTAAGATTAATTGTTGATGGTTTTTCTTTTTCATATTTAATACTTTTTTCATATTTGGTTACGAGTAGCTAAACCTCTATAATACTTACACTTGTGATGAATATTGGTTGATTATGATTGTATTCCGACATTGATTGGATTGATTGGTTAATATTCATGTTAAAGACTTCTTGTTACCGATCTTGATGTTAAATAGTTTATGCGGTTTTTGGGATGATTATGTTTTCTTATGCTTTGTTTGTTTGGTTTTGTGCTATTTGATTAAAATATATGTTTTTGTCATTACTTTGTGTTTTGATTAGGTTTGGTTGATTCTAGACATATATCACCATAAGATATGTAATATAAATGATCTAAAAACATAAACTAGATAAAATATGAGACCGAGAGATGAAGGATTATATATTAGTCCTGATTATTAGGTTTTAGGTTTTGATTGCACGAGAATGAATTATCCTGATAATCTATTAATTATTGTTAGTGTAGTAAATATCCAGTAATTCTAAGTTGTTTATTGCATTCCATTACATTATTGCATGCATTTCATTCGGTTAATGAGATCAAGAGGAGAATTAACTAATATCCGCGTGAGCTTCACATGTTTATTTAAGTCCTATTAAGTATTGTTAGTGAGACTGAGAGGAGATGTCACGTATCTTTATAGTTCTTGGGTTGATGATTTTTTAGATTCGATCACCAATCATATATAACCCGAGATTATTGGAATCACAAATATAAATCCTAGTCTAGATAGTTGTTTTTTCTTATCTGAAGTAGCTCTTTCAATACCATTGTTTGATTGCATAACATCATCGCAACTTTGATGCTCAGTTGATTAGCAATCATCATCCGTATCAGAGACAATAATGAAAGAAACACTTTTCCAAAGGACCATTTACCAACAAATTGTGTAAGGATTTGACCGTGTGTTGTGGATACCACTACATCAGTCGATCTAAAATGTAATGAAAGTACATTTCAATCTAAAACGTAAAATGTTAAAACAATACATGATATTGTTTTATTCTAACTTATAAGTTCTCTAACTTATTACACAAGGAATACATTAGTTGATACTCTTAAAAGTCTAAAAAAAGCGATGACATTAAAGGGATAACACCATGGATAGCTCTAGTGCTACATGAATATAGAGCTGACTTTGTTCAACATGAAGTAATTTGTATACAAAACTAAAGACTAAATAACCGTTATTTTTTATTTCTTATTTGAAAACAAGCTTTGTACTCTAGATCAACCCAAGATCAAACCGAGGTCGATTCGAATTCTCCAGTCCAACAAATCCTTATTTCTGGTTTTTTAGTGTGGTCCGGTCTTCAAACCGTATTTCTAATTCCTTAAATGACATGTAAAACTATGAAAAAGCTATAGATGTAAAAACAATAAAAAAAAACCATATGGACTTAAAGTGTGCATATTGAACAATGCAAGGACTACTTTAGTAGCATCCAACATAATAATTATGATTGTTATTGTTGGGTTTTAATGGTATCTTTGTTAGGTTTATTTATCAAAACAGTTTTGATAATTATTAATCTAATTAATAACAGTTAACGCAGCGAAGTAATAATAAAATACCAGAATGAACCCGACAGGATCTGGGTTACAAACATACAAATACAGAATTTGAATAAGCTACTGATGAGATATAATATACCTTTGTGGTTAATTATTAACCGTTTGAAACACCAAGGGACAACAAATGAACACTAGAATCAACGAACACTAAATTGGAACACAGTGGTTGCGGCTCTAAGAGGCGTGATCCACGGTTGCAATCAAATATATCGGTTGTTTGAAAGTTGAAAGAAAAATCAAAGCTTGCACAGTTCTTCTTTGTGAAGATCAAGAAAAACCATCAAGTTCCTCTTAACGAAGAATCTGCAGACGATCTCTCAAGGTAGATGGAGGAAAGTGAAGAATGTCTAAAATGGAAGACCACCAGATCGTTGAAGTAGAAGAGAAATCAAGTTAAATAATCCAAGATGCTCCACTATCAAATAATGGGAGACAACCAGAATAACATTTTCCCTTTTTCACAAAGATCCATCATCATTATTTAAGAAGTCATGATATGGATAGAATGATGCATATCATACTTTTTCGATGGAAGCCAACCAAAGTACAGCTACTAAAGTAAATATCATGAACCATTCCCACTTGCCTCTTGGCCCACCATTAGCAATCTTATTTATTTATTTATTTATTTATTTATTTAAATAAACATTAATACTAAATAATTTATAACAATTATAAATTATAAAAACCGATATAGTTCGTAAGCGCCAGTTAATCAAATAAGTGGACTTAATATTTGTTGCCCAAGGTGTAACTCTTACGGGTCATAGCTCGGTTGGCAACGTGACGTAACCGAACCCGTACATAATCCAACAAGCTCCCACTTGGACGGCATTCGGTTAAATTCCACGTAGACAGTCAGCGGCGCTCTAGCTGCACATGGCTGCCCCCAACAAGGTATGACACTTTAAAGTCATTAACCAAACATCTTCTTCTAGTATTATTTTACTATAACAAGACAATAAACTTATGGTAAACATAGTAATTTATCCTTTCTGTAAAAGACATCAATTGAGTCATTGAGATTAATTCTCATATAAGACTCAATCATTATAGTTCTCGATCTAGATTCAAAATGGTCCAATCAAACACACAGTCAGTTTGGGTGAGGCCTCACACTTCACCAGTTTGAATCAACGAGGGCGCCACGATGTCTAACTGTTACATATAATGTAAGAGTACAGAATCCCTTATTGACTACATACAACTCCCACTGAACTTCAGAATTATTCCCAACCAAAGCCTTTATGACTGGCAGTTACGCGACAGCGGTTGACAGTGATCAAAGAATAACCCTCGGTAAACGGAAGTTCTAGTATGCATCTCAGGTCATAGGATACTAAATGAGTATACCAGTATCAAAGCATCTTATAATAAAGATGGTTTGTGGCGAGTTACATCCAACGTCATTCATAATGAGGTCTGTGAATTTAGAAGTCAACTCCTTGAGTCTAAATTCAGAATAGTCTTAATTCAGAATTGTTCCCACAAGTCTGATCGACTATGGATAATTTAGAATACAATATCCATGGATTAAACGTATTAAAATCGAACACAGTTATAGTGCTCTGATACCACTGTTGGGATTAGTGGTATCTTCGTTAGGTTTATTTATTAAAAACAGTTTTGATAATTATTAATCAGATTAATAACAGTTAACGCAACGGAGTAATAATAAAATACCAGAATGAACCCGACAGGATCTGGGTTACAAACAATGCAAATACAGAATATGAATAACCTACTGATGAGATATAATATACCTTTGTGGTTAATAATTAACCGTTTGAGACACCAAGGGACAACAAATGAATGCTAGAATCAACGAACGCTAAATTGGAACACAGTGGTTGCGGCGCGTGATCCACGGTTGCAACCAATATATCGTTGTTTGTGATAGGTAGAAAATCCAACTATACCTCTTCTTTTCAAAAGGCAGTAGCAATTGTGAATCAGATGATGACCTTGTTAAGAGATGAAGAAATCATCAATCTATCGATAGATAATGAACTCATAAAAAACTTCTCGTCTGATGATCATCTCAAGGAATATATTGAAAAGAAAGGCATAAAGGGAGTAGGTGGAATAGGGGAGTAGGTGGAATGCCTTTTTTTTTCCTTTACAGAACATTCACTCAACCACTTTGAGAGGCCATTATCTACCACTAGCCTTTGTCTCTTGGCCTTTGTTTTTTTTAATTATAACAATTTATAACAATTATAAATTATAACAATTATACATTATAAAACCCGATATAGTTCGTAAGTGCCAGTTAATCAAATTAAGTGGACTTAATATTTGTTGCCCAAGGTGTAACTCTTACGGGTCATAGCTCGGTTGGCAACATGACGTAACCGAACCCGTACATAATCCAACAAGCTCCCACTTGGACGACATTCGGTTAAATTCCACGTAGACAGTCAGCGGCGCTCTAGCTGCACATGGCTGCCCCCAACAAGGTATGACACTTTAAAGTCATTAACCAAACATCTTCTTCTAGTATTATTTTACTATAACAAGACAATAACTTATGGTAAACATAGTCATTTATCCTTTCTGTAAAAGACATCAATTGAGTCATTGAGATTAATTCTCATATAAGACTCAATCATTATAGTTCTTGATCTAGATTCAAAATGGTCCAATCAAACACACAGTCAGTTTGGGTGAGGCCTCACACTTCACCAGTTTGAATCAACGAGGGCGCCAAGATGTCTAACTGTTACATATAATGTAAGAGTACAGAATCCGTTATTGACTACATACAACTCCCACTGAACTTCAAATTATTCCCAACCAAAGCCTTTATGACTGGTAGTTACGCGACAGCGGTTGACAGTGATCAAAGAATAACCCTCGGTAAACGGAAGTTCTAGTATGCATCTCAGGTCATAGGATACTAAATGAGTATACCAGTATCAAAGCATCTTATAATAAAGATGGTTTGTGACGAGTTACATCCAACGTCATTCATAATGAGGTCTGTGAATTTAGAAGTCAACTCCTTGAGTCTAAATTCAGAATAGTCTTAATTCAGAATTGTTCCCACAAGTCTGATCGACTATGGATAATTTAGAATACAAAATCCATGGATTAAACGTATTAAAATTGAACACAGTTATAGGATTCATAATTGTATCTATATCAGTAGATCAAAATGAATCAAAGCATCTTATATTATCCATAGTCGATCATCAAAAACCATCTAAATTATCACCATAAGAGCATAACTCCAAAAGTAATATATCCTAATTGTTATAAATAAATAGCAATAATATAATATCAAGGCGGGCGGCGGTCATAAGAGCATAACTCCAAAAGGAGTGAGGTAGTTAGTTCTACACATCATCGATCGAACCATATTAAGTAGGGTTCGATTTCTCCTCTCACTCACGCCATTAAGTTGGGGTGTGCCGGGTGGAGTGAACTGTGAAACAATTCCACATTCCTTTAGATGATCAATGAACTCTTGGATTAGGTATTCTCCACCTCGATCTGATCGAAGTACTTTGATAGTCTTATCAAGTTGGTTTTCTACTTCGTTCTGAAACTCTTTGAACTTTTCAAAGGTTTCATGTCTATGCTTCATAAGTAGACATAGGCGTATCGACTATGATCGTCAATAAACGTAACAAAGTATCTTTCGTGATTTCTAGACATGGTTCTGAAAGGACCACATATATCAGAGTGTATAAGTGCTAACAGATCCTTGGCCCGTTCACCAACATGGGTGAAAGGATCCTTTGAGAGTTTGCCAGCTAAGCAAGATTCACATTCATCAAAAGATTCATGTCCTGTGGATTCAAGAATCCCTTCTGACTGAAGCCTTTGTCACACGGGCCTTGCTTATGTGGCCAAGTCTACAATGCCATAGAAACTATCGTTAATTCCAGATTTGATACGTTTAGAAAGATTATATACATTATTGTTTGTTTGAATATCAATCTCATAAATACCACTTCAAGGTTTAGCCTCAAAATAAAAGATATCATTCAAGTAGGCAGAAATAACAGCATCATTAAAAACATACTTGAATCCTTGTTCAAACAATAAAGAAACTGAAATAATGTTTCTAGTTAAACCAGGAGCAAACAACAATTATTTAAAGTAATTACAAGACCAGATGGACAAGAAAGATGATATGTTCCAGTTACTAGAACCGGTACTCTTTTCCCATCACCAACGATGAGCTCCATGTCGCCTTGTTTCAGTTTCTTCAACTTTTCAGGCTCCTGCAAGACATTAATGATAGGTAACCACATCCAGTATCAAATACCCATGTGTTGCTGGAAACAGTGAAAAGTTCAATAACATAAATCAGAATACCTGAAGAAGAGCCTTCACCATTGGCCTTCTTCACCTTCAGCTTGGCTAGATAGTCAGGACAGTTACGTCTCCAGTGTCCCATCTTATTGCATTCAAAACAGTGTCGCTCCTCAGGAGGGCGCTGCTTTGTTTTTAGCCAGCTGTTTGTTGTTGGTGGCAGGTTTGGCAGCAACAACTTTACCTTTACCCTTATTGTTATAAGTTTTTTTCTTGGGGTTTGGTTTCCTAACACCAGTAGATCGGACCATCAACATTTGACTGGCTTTACCTGGTATGTTTTGCTCAGCAGTTTTGAGCATACCGTGTAGTTTCAGCTACACTTTTAACCCACGCATTCATATTAAAGTTCATTATAAACTGGTCATAAGAACTAGACAAGGAGTTCAAAATGAAGTCTACTGCCGTTTCATCTTGCATAGGATAACCAAGTTTGGCCATTTGGTCGATGTACCCTTTCATTTTAAGCACATGGCACTAACAGCGAGCCTACTTGCATTTTGCAGGATATAAGCTGCTTCATGGTATCATAGCACTCTTGTCGGGCCTGTTTCTGAAACATGCCCTTAAGTTGCTCATCATGTCAAATGCAGTCATGTCCTCCATGTTCTTCTGGAGATCAGGAGACATGGTGGCTAGCATAAGGCAGGCTACCTTATCGGCATCCTCCTTAAATTTTTCCCAAGTTCTACGGGCTGCGGCCGTATTGTTTTCAGGCTCGTTAGGAACAGCGCTATCTATAACATAGAGCTTTTTCGCCATCTTGAGAACCAATCTCAGATTGCGGTGCCATGCGAGAAAGTTGGTGTTATCAAGTTTCTTGTTGGACCAAAAGAACCAATGAGCCAAGATCAGGAAAACCTCTAAGTCCCACATGCCACTGCAATAACTGCTGAAGACTCCCATCACTGTTCTGACAAAGTCTGAAGATCAAAGAACTGAAGAACAACAGCTGAAGACTCTAAAGTACTGAAGACAAGTACTGAAGTCTGAAGTACTGATCATACAAGTACTGAAGACTTCAAGTACTGAAGACAAGTACTAAAGAATCAAAAGCTGAAGAACTGAAGAACTGAAGACCTTCTACTGAAGCACAAAGTCTGAAGACAAAGACTGAAGACAACAGCTGATGACATCTACTGAAGTCATCAGCTGATACATCATCTGAAGCCAAGTCTGAAGAACAAGTGCTGAAGAATCAGAGTTTGTCACAACAGCTGAAGAAGTCTTCTTCAGTTGTTGTGATGGTTTTTTTCCCTTTCAGTAGTTTATTTTGTTTCAGTAGTTTATACAACAGCTGAAGAGCTTGTTCTTCAGCTGTTATAGTATCAGTAGTTAAAAATGACTGAAGAGTTTGTTCTTCAGTCGTTGTAGGATTTCAGTAGTTTACTTTTGTCAGTACTTGTAAAAGATAGGAACACTTTTGTAAGAAGATGTCAGCTGTTGACATCTTCAGTAGTTTTATGTTTCGTCAGTTGTAATTTTAATAATCGGTTGATGTCAGAGAAAGGACATCACCACCATCCTTTTGCCGCCTATAAAAGGATGGTGAACCATGCTGTTTTAATTGCCGAAACGTGTTGAGCAATAGAACAATTATTTTTCGCAGAACTCTTTTCTCTCTCTATGTTTGTGCTTTTACTTGCAATATCTTTTATGTTCTTGCTATAATTGCTAATTAACGTGCTAAATCCGCTGCAAACCAATCTGATTGATCAAACGAGAGGCTGAGATCCTGTCAAATGGTATCAGAGCAGGTTAATCATTGATCGATTTCACTATTGATCATTTGAAACTGCTCTTTTGATCTCTCTGTTTGATCGAATTA